>CM039314.1:59625926-60163188 GCA_022316695.1 Camellia oleifera
AAGAAACGAGTATGTACAGATAATGAGGTAATAAGCGTGACTCTAGCCACCGCGAATAGAGAATAGAGTATTTTGATCATTTCGCAGAAGGTTGTCCTTATGGACATTGTATTTTAGTACGTAAATCTTTGGACAAAAAAATTCAAATTTAAATTTATCGCTTGAACACTCTTAAATTAATTGCATTTATTTTTTAAAACAGAGCACCTATCAACATAGCTTTTATCTTTAAAATGTAATTTTCTAGAATTCTTAGTGAATTTTTAGAATAATAACTAATCTATATGTTAGATTTGGATGGTCACCCATGAGTAATACAACTCATAATTTAATATAAAAGTATTGAGAATATCATGTAGAGCATTGTTGTCATCTTACCAATTTTTTCATTCAATTTCTAAGCATGTGCCAACTTAATTAAGACAAATTGTTTCGCAATAATGTCTTTCTTTCGTTAATTCTTCCATTTAAGTAATTATTTTTAACTTTGGCGGCACTTTTCTGTTTCACATTAATGAATATTTTTGTTCGTTAAAAAAAAAGTTATTCCGCCTTTCTCCCTCATTTCTATGAAACAGGTAGTGTGTAAAAACCTATGTAACTATTGTAACAGTATTTAATCACTGAAATAAGAAGATTTTATATTCAAAAGTAATTGAAACATCTTTTAACAAGTTAAAACTTATAATTACCATCCAATTTTTTCTCTCCCTTTCTTTTTTCTATAACAACATTAGAATTATTTTTTACAATTTTTTTTAAGAGCATTGCTACTGAAGTAGAACAGTTTTGCTAGAGAGCTCTAATTAGAGCTGACACCATATATGTAATAAAAATAAATTAAAAAAAAGGTAAAAGACAGAACATAAGGAGAAAAAAAGACAATTTAATACTCCTTTAGAGCTCCCTTTTAGAGGTCACACTCATTATATTTTGCAGAACAGTAATGCTAGATATCATGAAAAACCTTTCATAAAAATAATCATGAAAGCTTTGTGACCCTTGCATTACACTTATAATAAAGTACCACGCACTAATTAAGGTAATCCAAAGATCATAAATCTTTCTTAATTATTTTCATGAAAAAATTTTCATGATTCCTAACTTTTCACTTCGTAGAATGTAACTAAAAAAAAAGAATTTTGCGGAAACCGACAAAGATGTTAACAATTCATTGGAAGGTAATTGTGTGGACCCATTCATTGCACTACGGTTCATGCGCCACATGAGTGGGCTTCGGCTAACAACTCGGCATACATATCATTTTTCTTTTTTTTTTCCTTTTTTTTAATTTCTTCCCTCATGTTAGTTATCTATTCTAGTTTTAATTTTTTTTGAGTTGTATAAATTCCTAAATTGTTATTTTGGTTATTCAAGCTCCCTTAAAAGGTCTTGTGCACAATATATATATATATATCTATAAAGTTTGATTTGATTCTTCGTTTACTTTGTAATTGAACAAATCCGGTCCTTGAACACCTCTCTCTAACGTTGAGGATGAATGAGATTCACCAAAAATTATGAGGCGATTCATAATTATCATGTGTTGGGCATTGGAAATGCACATGGATCCTGGGCCAGGGCAGCTTGGTATAAGTGGGACTCCATGGGCTGGGCTAGCCCCTTTTTCTTGAATATCCTTGTTGAATCTAATGGATCCAAACAAAGATATGCATTAATATTTAAGTGCCACGGTGACATCATCTCATAAAAGGCATCAAGCAGAGAGTTACTATTTATTACCAATCTAATAATATTTTCACAACAACACAATGTAAGATTATTTATTTATTTTATTTTATTTTTTTTTCTGAGTTCAATGGTAAGGGGTGTTTGGACCAGTTTATGTACACCTTGCGGCAGGACTAGGGAATTCACAAGAATTTTTTTTCTTATGATCTAGCCCCAAGAGTTGAATCTTGAACAATTGTGTGGGAAGCATACCCACCAACCATTCAAGACAATATAAGAATTTTTATTACTCAATGATTCATTTACATACTAATACCTTAAAACATGATACAATATTGAAAAGAGTGTATATTATGATATTAGTCTATTATATTGGTGATCATTGTCTTATGAGTAATGCCATACAAGCAAAAGTTTTATACAAAATGGCATTATCTTTTATGATCCTTCCAGTTCTAGTCAAAACATTCTCCATTGTGATTCATAATTACAAGCATACACGAGTGCCATATCATTTTAGATATACTTCATGCATATAACTTCTATTTGTAAATCACGTCTTAAGCATGCCCAAAATATTTTCGAAGACAATTCATTGATCATGTTTTAACCCACTAAGGATTTATTTGATTGGATGGATTATAATATATGATTGTGTTGTACAAAATGCATGTTTAAGTCAAATAAGCATATTCAAATTACAAAACAGAAAATGCTAGAACTAATTAAGTCCTAGATATTACAACTTGAAGAACATAAATATAAAACAAAGTAGATTCTGGAATAAAATAATTAACTGAAACAAAATAAGAAAGCAAATTGAAACTCGTGGTAAACACAGTTTCCTTAAAACAGATTTGCCGCAACACCGATAGGTGTTGGAGGAACACCGACATCTATCTCCCAAGATATGACGGTCAAAACCAGCTACTGGCAGAAGCATTTTTTGAACAGTTTCAATGAATTTGACAATGGTGGCACTCTCTCATACTCAGAAGAACAATTTGGGTAGACTAACGATATAAGAGAGCAAAAAAATTTGGGAAGAAACCCAAAAGAGGGTGGTCTTTATTTATACATAAAGGAGAGAGATGATGAGTCTTTAGCGATGAAGGCTAGCAACCAATGCAGGATTGAATTTTGCAAAACTGATGGTATAAATCCATCATAAGTATAGAAGTTACACACTCTATATACATATGTGTGTATATTTGTAGCAGTCACCACCTTCTGATCTAGTCCAGAAAAAGATTAGGTTAGTGGGACCAACCCAGCCAACCCAAACTTCATCTAGTCCAACAAGCCTCAAGCCTAAGATCCACAGATCTAGACCCGGGCGGGCGGGCATGTGGCACTTTTTGCATGACCAACTTGGACCATAGTCTTAGCTTAAGCCCATCCTTGAATCATTCAAAACTCCCTTCTTTCAAAAAATTTGGATGCCCCAAAGGGCTCACATAGCTAAAACTAGGGACTTAATTACCCATTAATACTTTCCTCTATAATCAATGTGGAATAGATGGTTACACATCTTCTCCAATACCTCATTCATGAGGCTAACTTTATGAGACAATTTGTAACGCCCAAAGCAATGGACAATACAATCATCCACGATATTAAATAAATGATAGTACATCGCTAAATATGATATCTTTACACTTACATGATTCTAATCAACATAATTCTCATTCTCATTGCACCATAGATCTTTGTTTTCAAAACAAATACAAAATATATATCCCTGTCCAGTGAGTTAGAGAAAGTTACAAAATGGATACATTACATTGAAACTTCTAAACAAAATTATAAAACTTAAAATAAATATAAAGGATTTCAAAAGGTTTCATTACAATTCCAAGTCCACAAAAGATCAAAAGGTTACAAAACAAACAAGAGAAATATCTTCTT
Source organism: Camellia oleifera (assembly GCA_022316695.1). Lineage (NCBI taxonomy): Eukaryota > Viridiplantae > Streptophyta > Magnoliopsida > Ericales > Theaceae > Camellia > Camellia oleifera. The sequence goes on from CM039314.1 coordinate 59,629,527, forward strand.
CATCATTCATCTTCATAAGCGGGTTTGGGGTTTTTCATATCTTGAAATGTTAGAAAAATAGGAATAAGCAATGTTGCTCAGTAGAGAATGACTTTATCCAAGTATATAAACATTTTATTTGAATATGCAAGACCCATATTTACGCCAAGAGTTCATATGTATTTAAAACCTTAAATTTTATAAACCCTAATTAACAATCAACCTCCACACTTTTTCCGTCATCACAGGGATGGTATGTGGATGCCTCTAGCCTTTCCACTTTCGTTGTCCTCACACGAACTGGCCAGTGGACACCTCACAACATTTCCACATTCGCCGCCCTCACACGGACCGATAAGTGGCCACCTTAAACACAACCCCACATTCGTCGTCCTCACACGAATTGAGTAAGTGGGCACCTCAAATACATTTCATAACATTTGCATTTTCCACACAACACCAACAATCACCAGGATTCTCTAATTTTACGTATCCATCATTCATTTCATCAAATTCATAAACAATCCCTTAGGTTTCAAATGAAAATTTAGGGGTTTCTCTCACTAAGGTTTATTTTCCTTGATTCAAGTGTATTTACATACTATCTCATAGATTATTTCCTAATGTCCCATCAATTTGACAAAAAACACATCATCTATACAAGGCTCATATATATATACAAATATATCCATATATATACCATACCCATCTCCATAGATGAACACCCTCTAAGATTTACACATATTTAAACCAAAATGAAGATATATGAGGGTAAAGACATTCCTATCTCAAAGTTGTGCAATGGAAGATGAAGGTCCACTCGATGACCTTTCGAGATACCACGTTATAATCGATTCAAAGCGTAGCTCTTGGAGATGAGTACAACTTTAATAAAGGAGCTAAGATGGATTCTTGCTAAATATAGATGAAATCTAGTGTTTTAGCACTAGGGTTTTCGAAAAAGAGGAAGAGAGAGAGAAAAGATGAAAAAGTGAGTCAAAAATGTGTTTGGATCGTGTTTTAAATCTGTTGTCCCGACTTGACCGCTCGAGCGAAGAACCAAAATGCAAAGGGACTACTCAAGCGAACTTTCCACCGCTCGAGCGGTAAACACAAGGTCTCAGAAGTTTTGCAGAGCTACAATGAAAATACTAGAAGCTCACATTTTACGTTCGAGCGACAAATCTTTCGCTTGAGCGGTCTCGCTTGTAAACCTACGAGATACTGGGAGCAAAAAATCTCCACTTGAGTGACCAAATGACTGCTCAAGCAGTTACCCAAAGTCAGTTGTTACAGACTACCCTCTTTAAGGAATTCCGTCCTCGAAATTAGCACAGTTCCTGCCAAAATAATTCTAACAACTCCCAAGAAGATAGATATCACCACAACAATAATCTTAACCACCAATTTTTCTCGAATCAAAGCAAAATCAAGGTAAATTTTCAAACAAAAACATAGAAATTTAGATTTCTTTCATTCACTTCCTTTGACACTTCTCTTACAACATCCAATAATTACCATAACAAGTTTACATATCATTGAATAAATTTGGGTACTTTTCACAAACTTTGGACTTTCGCTCCCAAGTGGCCTCCTCTACCCCGTGGTGGTGCCATAATTCTTTGACCAAGGGAATCACCTTGCCTCAAAAACTTGTTCTCGTGTATCTAAGATTTTCATTGGTCTTTCTTCGTATGAAACATTCTTATCCACCTCCAAATTTTCCTAGTCCAAAACATGGGAAGGATCAGGTTCATATTTGCGAAGCATGGAAACATGAAATACATTGTGCACTCCGGACAATTGCAGGGGCTAGGTAAGGGACCTCTCCTACCCATTCTATAATATCTAAGGGGCCAATGAATTTTGTGTGACAATTTACTGCTCCGCCCAAATCTCATTAAACCTTTTCTAGGTGATATCTTTAAGAATATGTAAAGGCCTACATCAAAAGAGAGAGGTCTCCTCCTCTTGTTAGCATAACTCTTTTTGTTAACTTTGAGCCGTCACTAATCGTTTTTGAATGAGAGTTATTTTCTCGGTGGTTTCACGAACTAACTCTGGCCCAAGTATATGTGAGTCTCCCATCTTAGTTTAACACACCGGTGACCTATATGGTCAGCCATATAGAGCTTCAAAAGAAGCCATCTCAATACTAGCTTGGTAACTATTATCGTAGGCAAATTCTGCTAAAGGTAGGTATTTCTTCCAAGCACCCTTAAAGTCTAGGACATAAGCTCTTAACATATCTTCTAAAATTTGTATAGTATGCTCGGATTGTCCATCGGTTTGTTGGTGGCAAAAAAAGCTAAAGGTTAATTGAGTACCCATAACTGTTTGTAGGCTTTGCCATAGTCGTGCGGTGAAACGAAGGTCTTGATCCGAGACAATATTCGCAGGGACTCCGTGAAGCCGAACAATCGCTTTAACATAGAGTTTTGCTAGATAATCAATTTAGTCCCCCATACTCATAGCAAGAAAATGGGCTGACTTAGTCAATTGATCCACTACTAGCCAAACAACATCATTACCTCTTTGTGTTCTAGGAAGGCTTGAAACAAAATCCATAGTAATATGTTCCCACTTCCATTCTACTATGGGCAAGGGTTGTAATAATTCGGCTGGCCGTTGATGTTCCGCCTCGACTTGCTAGCAAATTAGACACCTTGATACAAACGATGCCACATCTCGCGTCACACCTCTCCACCAAAATTGTCGGCTAAGATCATGGTACATTTTTGTACCTCCTAGATGCACTGCAAGATGGGAGTGCTAAAATTCTTGAAGTATTTCTTCTCTACATGACTCTGGTACAAAAAGACGGTCTAGATACCAGACATTTGATTTGGAATCGACCCTCAAACCCCTTTCTTCCTTCCCTTGTGCAATTTTCTCCTTGATTGTCTCGGCTTCTACATTATTTTGTTGTGCCTCCATAACTCGAGTAACAAGTGTTGGTTGTGGCATCTCCTCCGGCGTTTGGTCTTGTAATACTATTACTCACAGTGCGTATCTTTACAATACTATTACTCACAGTGTGTTTGGTCTTGCGGCGTCTCCTCCGGCACACAACCTATACAACAGTTCACACAAACACATTCGATAAATAATTCGTTCCACTTTGTACACTTTTCTTTTAATGATTCACATCCTTTTTCAATGACTCTCTAATCATCATTTCACTTTTTGTAGGGTTTAAATAAGGTCGAGAATGCGTTCAGAGGGTCGGAGGGGTCAACAAAAGAAAGCAGGATTTTCTTTCTTGTTAGCCGCTCGTGCAGAGGTGGTGGCCGCTCGAGCATGCAGAATGGTTTCCCCTATTTTGGTCCACGTTCTGCTTGTGCGAAGCTCGCAACCGCATGAGCGGTCTGGGAAGTCCTTGACAATCCAAAAATAGGGTTTTGAAGGCAAGCTCCCAAGCTCAATTTCAAGCTTAAATTCATGCAAAACTAACTCAAAACATGACATACAAACATGATTCAAGTGTAATTTTTACTCAACCACATCAATCTAGTTTCAATGCCAAAATCAAGGTCTCATCTTTGCCATATATACAAACCTCATAATCAAGTTCAAAACACACACACACATATATATATATATATATATATATAATCCTTAGACAAGTTTTTGTTGTATGAACAATCTAGAACCCATTTCTTGCATTAATCACAAGATTGAACTTAAATCAAACAAAGTTGAAGAAATTTCTTGAATTTGGTTCAAACAATTACTCAACCCAAAACCTTAACTCAAAATCTCCAATTTCCTCTTGATTTCAAGCAAAAGATGAGATATATCCAAAGATTCTAAGTAGATTTCCTCACCTTAGCTCAAATCTAGGATTTGCCTTTTGAATATCCTCCAAATCCCTAGCTTCTCCTCTTCTTCTCTCTCTACCTCACTATCTAGCAAGAACTCGCAACAATTCATGAACTCAATATAGTTATATACATATATACAACTTAGGCTCATTAAACTTAATTAAATCATTACGAATCATAATTTTACAAAATTTCATAGTAAGCTCTAAAATCATGCTAAACACATATATGAAGTCAATTCTGGTTTCTAGTGTCTCTAAGGCTTTCTATTTCAGTTCAAAGTTATAATTGCAACAGATATCCCTACGTTTAACAGATATAATTCCAAAATCACATATTTCACACACTTGAACATACAAATTCATATTAAACACGTAATCACATGCAAAATTAAGCACCCCATGGATTGGGTTATCACACTCGTGGACATGGCCAGTGAAGTTATCGCAGACAACTTCGGACCATTGACAACAATCGTCACCAACCCAAGATGACAATTGGTTCAAAGGGTCTTTAAGATCTTGCTTGAGTTTTAGAAGTGCTTGTTTTTCAATTTTGGAGCAAACAATGTTGGAGTTTCCATTGCAAAAGCAATTATGGAATGTTGCAAAGGTGAGAAAGCAAAGGTAAAAAAAACAATTGCTGCCATTCTCATGGATGATGAACCCATGATAAACATGCAACACAACACAATTTAGGCCTTATTTGGGAACATATTATTTTAGTAATTTTTTTATTTTTTGGCTAAATATATGAGGTAAAATAATTAGTATGTTTGGAATGATTTTTTAATTTTTTACGAAAAGATGTGCAAAAAGTAAAGAAAAAAATGAAATCTTTTACTTTTTGGTATAAATTGTTGATTTTTTTTTTAATTTTTTTAGTAATTTTTAATTTTTAAATTAAAATATTAAATTATCAAATGAGACATTAGTATCCGGTGTATTTGTGACTTCTTGTTTGGGGTGTACTAATAAGTACATACTTTTTTATCTTTTTATCTTTTTTTTATTACATCACCTCTCTATTTTTCTACATATCTTTTCGTAAAAAGTTAAAAAAATACACTTATTTAGATAATTCTCAACCTATTCGCGCTATATATTATAGTGCATTTTTCCTGGCCAGATATTTTAAATGACTTTTGTGTAACCATCCAAATTTGATGGGTTATTCAAAAAGGAAAATGTTACAATCTTTGATCTTTCACACTTATATCTTCATCAAAGTATTTTGAGGGATTTGGTTAAAAATTTTTCATAATAAAATTCTAATGCATTAAAGATAAGTACAAAAAGTTTTACTTGAAAAATCTAACACACATCATTATTATCAAAATATTAAATTTTAAAATAATATAACTTTTGATGTAGATGTTAGTTTTTAATAAAATTAGTATTTTTGGAATCCTTTCATCAAGATCAATTAAATAAGATCTATGCTGACTATGAAATTCTTTATATAAAATAAAATTATTATCGTTGAAATTGATGTAACATGTTACTCTGTTTGATAGTAATATGTTGTTCAGTCTCACACTAACATGTTACTCTATTTGATAATTATTCTGTTTGACAATAGCATGTTACTCTGTTTGACATTAATATGTTACTCTGGAAATATTATTCAAGAAAAAAAAAAAAGATTGAAATAAAATAAATAAAACTGTCTTTTTCACCAAATAAAGATTTAATGGAGGAATTTTGACTAAATTTACCTTTATTAGTGATTACCGAAGGAACGAAATTTGGAGTATGGATAAGGACGAATCATTTTCTATTATATATTATATATGGTTTATGTGTGAGTGATTTTCTGACCACACTGCTCTCCTTAGGAATTCAGCTGTAGAACACAGACAGAATAAATGGCACCTTGCTGTCCTGCACAGAAAGAAAAGTCTCCGGTAGTGGTTCTTCCACCCGGGGCACTCCGACGATAAAGTCAGTATATCTCTCAAAGATAACCAAGTATTCAACTCACAAGCTTGAGTATTAAAAACGTACCTTAGACCCATGGGGGTGCCTTTCTTTTATAGCCAATACAATCCTAGCCCCAATAGGAGCCTAACTCCAATGGACTCAGGATTATTGCTAGTTCTGGAACTCCCAATGGATTTAGGACAAAACTATCCAAGAGTTTTACCTTTATCCAAACTGAAGTCTTCTCTCAATCTAGGACTCCTGTCCTTTATTCGCTTATCCCGGATTCCGATATCTTCGGAGATAACCTCGGCAACTCCGAGATTACCTCGGCCTAACTTACCACGACACGTGGCACCTCGGCTGATACGTTGGCGTCACCTTGCCACGTGTTGGTACTCAAAAATATATCCCCACAATTGCCCCCTAGGTTTTGTTATCTCGGCATTCTGAGGTGATGGAACCTATACCGTTAGTTCCTTTTAGTACGTCGGCATAAAAACTCCTTAGCTGAGATCATTCTCTTTAATCCGACATGTCTTCTTTCAAGAACATGAATTCAAATGCACTCTTCTACACGTATGAGTTGTCCTGCATTACTTCTCAACCGTTTCTCTTACGTGTTTCATCTCTATTGGCCCGTGCCTGTGACGTGCTTGTAAGCCGTCTTTTATCCGTCTGCGCCGTCTGATGCATGCATTATTCTAGGCGTAATAAATGCCTTATTTTGCCGCCGTTTCAGGTTTTTTAACAAAACTTTGTTTTTCCCTCTTTCTTTCTTTACGTTTGCATTCTGTTCACTTGTTTTTCTCTCTCTAAAGCTCTGTTTTCTTTGAATCTGCCATTGCTCTAAGCTCCAAACTCTGCAACTGCCTTTGTTCTGCTATTCCTGTGAAGCTTTCGCTACTGTTTCATCCGTCGTCTGTCCTCGGCGAACTTCATTCCGGCCTCACTTTATCTGGTAAGCAACTGGCCCTTCTTCTCCAGTTCTTGATTATCCCTGGAATTTCCTAATTTTACTGCTTTTACTTAAGCATTTATTCTTGCGAATAACTCACCTGAATGCGTCTTATTTCATGATTTTACACATGTCATGAACACTTGCACTGTTTCACCACTGTTCTTGGTCTTCCACCCTTTGTGTTCTTGAATCTAAAACTTCGTTTTTGTTTTCTGCTTTTTTTGTATCTTTTCCAGATCCGTGTCTTTGATCTTCGTCTTCATAGTTTTTAGGTTTGGGATTTGTTTATAGAACCTTCAGTTCTTAGGAAAAACTGAAACAAGCTTTATCAATATATACCTGAGTTTAAGCTGAGGTCCCAAAAACCCTTTAAAAGCATCCTATTTCTGCAGCCAAGTACCTTTATACCAAAATCATGGGTATGTGGAGACATAGGGTAAACACCCCAACCAAACTTGAATTTTTTAGGCAAGAGTTCTCTATTCCTAATGACGTCTACCTTAGGCTAGCTGGGGATGATGATTCCATCATGCCTACAGACAATACAATGCCTTTCCCTGTTGTAGCTTTTCTTGAATGTGGACTTCGGCTCCCACTCAATCCCCTCTTTCGTGAAGTTCTTCACTACTACACCTTGAACCCTATGCAACTCACCATCAACTCTTATAGAATACTTAATGGTATCATAGCCTTAGCTCGGCAGGAGAATGTTAGGATCACTCTCACAGATATCCAATACTGTTATACTATGTGCGCCCTTAACCTGAAAGAAAAGGGTTATGTGTATTACCTCAAGCCGAGGTCCACCGAATTTAAAATCGTAGCAGACCTCCTAGACTCCAACAAAGGGGCTGGAGACAATTATCTTATCGCTTCTGGAAATTGGGAATTTGGCCCAGACGAAGAAGTCCATCTCTACCCTCTTCCCCGAACAGTTAAAGAGGGCAAGGGTAAGAGCCCAACGCCAATTACTTAGCTGTTGTTTTTTTTCCAAGTCTTCAAAAGATTTTATCTGTTTCTGATGTTGTGTTCTTTTTTTGCAGACGTTCGCAAGCCACCCAAGGACTTTCGTCAGTCCTATTTCCTTGGAAAAGACCTAAAGAAGCTCCTGGACCTTCCGATCCAGAAGCGCAAGGCTCCACTGGTGTTGAACTTTATCCCCTCCTACAAATCTACCTTGCCCAACGTTCCAAAAAGAAAGAAAAAGAGCTTATCGCCTCCTTCTGCTACCACTATACAAACCGCATCAACATCTCGGGCTGACCAAGGATCAACTTTTGATCCAGCCGATCAACCATCCACTTCAGTCCCATATTTAGTCCCAATACCAGAAAGAAAACGTCGGCGAAGACTTGTCAAAACCGCCGAAATGGTTCGCCCAAGGCCTGTTGTGCAAGATCTTCTGGCTGACCTCCTGGTCAATGCCGACGCTGTACCAGCTCAAACAGTGCCTCCGCCAAAACCAAAAAGAACTAAGAAAGCCCAGCCAAAGGCCAAAGCAACTGAGGTTGAGGCTGAGGATGCCATGCCTATCTCCCAACTGGCTGAGAGCAAGAAGACCGCTTCTACCTCGGTCAAAAGGTCTGCTGAGACTCAACCCTCAGAGTCCCAAAAATCGAAGAAGCTGAGGTCTTCTTCTGTGACGACTTCAAAATCCAAAGTACCCAACGTCCCTTGGACACCCGCAATTACCTTGGAGAACAAGCCAGTCTTGGCTAGTGACAGCGCCGATGACATAAACGTTGGCGTTGCACTAAGCACAGCCCTCCTTCTCCCAGGCGATCTTGAAAAGAACGCCGAGATGAGTGAATACGAAAATTACGCTCTGATGCTGCAACGCTGCGTTCAAGTAAGTGTCTTCATCTTGTAACCTGTCTGTCTTCATCTTTTTATACTTGTAAATTTTGCACTAACTTCTGTTTTTATTTTCCTATAAGTTGTTTGTAGACGTCCCCGAACACCCCGGGGGGATGAACCCCCGTTCTGTTCATATTGGGCTTACTACAGTTCGGACTCGATTTGTGTCACGATTCTTAATCTTGAACCAAAGAGTCCAAAACTGGCAAATCGTTTTGAGAAAACAGATTTTTGAAAAGAAGTGCCAAACATGGACTGCTTTGCCAGATACAGAGTCGCCACCTAAATATTTTATTTTGGGAAATTTAGGAAACCCTGACTCGGTGCCAAAGGCCACGTGTCCGTCATCACCAAAGTTGCCTCGGCTCGGGAGCTTGGGTACGATTGGGGAAGGTCAGCTATGAGCACCCCCTCTCGCACGGTCCAAAGACCGGCCTCTACTAACCATGATATCCGTTTTTGAAAACGTTATGTGTTCTTATTCCAGTTATTATCCTAGAATTACTATGTTATGCGCACAGCAAATAAGTATAGACTAGATCGCCTAATTTGGAACAATATTGCATATCCGTTTGTTTTAGAAAATGCTTTGGGATTTGCTACTCGCAAGTAGGCTAAGAGACGGATTTCAATGAGCTGTTCCAACTCAAGCAATTCAGCCTTCACCCACAGGCATTCAGGCAGTTTATCTCACATAAGCATCTAGCCACATGGTAAGCATGCTGTCATGATAGCACTCACACGTATGCGGTATGCTAAAGCATGAAAATACTTACATCGTACTCCGTGCCAAAACAATAAACTGGTTAACAGATATGCATGGTCCTAGTTCATGTCAAATTGACTAATGCAACACATACAGAATGCAATTAGGGTAGGCTCGGCTAACCTAAACATGTCATGTGAAATGCAATTAATTGATGCACCTATTCAATTTGGAATTGAAGTACAAATGCAGTTAGCGTGATGCGCCGAGCCCGGTGCATGGAAGACAAATATATGAATGCACGCATGCATAGCATAAGGTATGCTAATTTAAACATGCCCTAATCTACCATCATAAGCGGGTAAATAAAAGGGAAGAAAGAAGTGGGGATTGGAAGACATGCACACACACGCACCCACACTTATTATAGAATTGCCCTCGCCCGGAGGGACCAAATAAATATACAAATTAATTAACCTACGAGCTAATTAATTATTACAGACCACTTAATTAATTTACAAATTAACTAAGCTAAGGAAAGCAGTAAAGCCCTCGGGAAGCGGGTCCAATGCAATGCATGCTCAGGTCCTGCTCGGAAGTGCACTGCCATGCATAGTCTGCCTCTGTTTTCCCTGCTCTGCCCCTCTGAAGACTGCCAAAGTCTCAGAGATGCTTCTCTGAACACTGGGGATCACCACCGGCTGAAGAGGATTTCCACCGACCGCCAAATATGTTCATCGGCTGCTGATTGAATTATCGGCCACTGATGGACGGCCGGTCGGCACTATGTGTTGCCGGTTGGACAAAATGCCTGTTGAACCTGCAACTTACAGCAGCAGAGGACAGAGCCTTGCATGGCAATGCAATTCAAGCAATGTATGCACCAACTAAGCCCTTTATCATGTGTATGACTCAAAGGGACATGATCCTTGGTTCTCGGACCATCAATCGCGCATTTCAATGCGTGATGGCCCAAGAATCAAGTGTGCATTTCCATTTCAAATGTAATGCAAGCTAACAAATAAGAGCCCAATCCCTATCACTAGATCAAGGGACAAGGCATACATGCTAGATGGAATGCAACCTCGGCATGTTAACTAGTATGCAACATGGCATGAAAGGGAAGCATACAATGCAATGCACATTAGGCACACAACCTTAGGAACAAAGCAAACAAGCATGCCACAATTATGCAAACCACTAGAGCATGCAAGATGGAATCTAAGCATGCAACATGCTAGGCATTCGACCAAAGGAATGCAAGGCAAATGCAAGTGATTTCAAGCATGCAACTTATGTAACCAAAGCATCCAAACATGGTACAATGTAACAACACTTGAATGACATGCAAGGGATGAACTTACACTATTTGGACAGCTCTAGATTAGGTCCAAAACAGTGGCTAATGAGCTCAAGAATGAAGGCAAAATGACATGCAAACATGCATGCACTTATGGTCCAACATTTAGGCATATTAAAGCAACTTTTAAGCACACTTAAAAGGCACAAACATGGACATATAACCAACATGTTAGACACTAGAAACATGCTAGAAAAGGTGCCCAATCGAACAAGTCATGCAACTAAGGCATGCTAGAGGGGTTAAAGCTTAAGGCATACAAGAGGTATTGCATGGTGGCTATACAAAGAAAGGCATGAATGACTCCAACGACTTAAAACAGTCCCTTAGCACACCAAATCATGCAAATAAGCTTCACAAAGCTTGGCCAAAACACAAAAGCATGATAGTCTAAATGCTATGCATGTATTGAGGCAAATCATGGCATTACAAGGTAGGTATGTTAAACTAACATGGTGTACCAAAACCAACACACAACAATGTTATATCATGGCATAATAAGCATAAAAAGCAGCTATGGCATGATCAAAAAACACTCAAACATGATGCTCCCTCAAGAGGCCAAAAAGTGTCCTTTTCAAGGACAACAAGGAGAGGGGGTGACCTTCTCCTTCTTGGGACTTCAAGGTACCATCCTTACCACTGAAATCCCTCAAGATTTCAGTGGTGAGGAGGCCCAAACACCACAGTCCCGAAGCTCACTCAAAATAGCACAAAAAGGGGCCTCTCAAGGCTTAAGAGGGGTCAAACACCTCCAAACCATAAAAAACTCTGAACAAACTATTTAGAGGGCCCAAAAACAGAACTTTTATGTATGAAACACTAAGCTTGAAAACAGTTCTAAGATGGTCAAAAATATAATGCAAAAGTGGGGTAAAAAGGGACTAGTGTCTTACCCTTGTAGACTACCTTCACAAATGGTGGACCAGCAGCCCCTTGAGCTCCAAACCAGCTTCAAAGCTCCAAAAACAAGCCTCAAATCCTCAGTTCCAAGAGGATGGTGTGATAGTAGGTGTTTGTGCACAAAACTAAGCCTAAAACACACACAATGGCAAGAGAGGGAGAGATATAGATATAGGTTAGATACACTAACTTAAACCCTAAAACCAGAGCTCTCTAACTCTCTTCTCCAACTTCTCCAACCCTAGAACAAGGGACAGAGGGCCTCCTCTTATAGAGGAGCCAATCTTGTAAAGCTTACAAGGTAAGCTAACAAGAGGGCCATCCCTCCATACACGTGTATGGAGGGGAAGCAAATGCAAGACAGCTGTGCTAAAATATCTGCAAAAGAAGATGCACAGTAGTCGCCCGGCCAAAGATGTCATTTTGACAAAATTTACTGCCGACCGGCAACAAAGAATGTCGACCGGCAACATACATTGCCGATGGCATAAAACCCTGGCCGGTGGCCTCTAGCCACTGCCGGTGATGTGTGGGGATGCCTCACAAGGCATTCCCTGCCCCTCCAAGGCAAAACACAAGTGTTTGGTGCAAAACCAGACACTAAACGGTCAAGTTCGGAGATCCTGAGGCAAGGCGCGTAGCCGAGACCTCTGGGAACTCGAAACGAACACAAACATGGATAATCACCGAGTGTTCAAACGGTGACGTTCAAGTCTTGAGGACGGTCAAAAATGGGGTGTCTACATTGTTTAGCACGCCCACGCTTTTTCCATGCAGTCGTTTGAAAAATCGGAGAAGTTGTCCGAGATGAAGAAGGAGTATGCTGCCCTTCAAAAAATTAATAAGGGTCTTCAAAGCAAAATGAAGACTCTGGAAGATCAGGCCGAGGCTGCTACTCAGGCCCAACAAATGGCTGAGGAAAAGGCCGAGGCTGCTGAAGCCATTAAAACAGTTGCTGAGGCAGAAAAGAAAGAAGCTGAGGAAAAGGCTGCCCAGGCCGAGAAGGAGCTGGAGGAAGCCCTGGCCACGAAATTGGCCGAAATCAAAGAAGTCGACGGAAAGGCTTTTGCCCAGGGTGTAGCCGATGTCACTGAAGATTACAAACTTCAAGTCAGGCAGGCATGCACTAGGGGATTTTCCTTGTGTTGGATGTCCCTGGTAAAAAAGCTTAATCTTCCTGCTGACTCACCCTGGCGCAAGGCTGAAGCTATTCCTCTTCCCTTTCCTCCTCCTCCACCTCCAAGTCAGGCTGAGGAAGAAGCTGAGTCTGAATCCGAAGCCAAAGATGATGATGAAGACAATAACGATGAAGAGGCCTTGGTGAGAAAGTCTAAGGATGCTGCTGAGGTCAAGTCTCCTCCTCAAGTTGAGCAGATCCTAGATTTAACCCAAGATGAGGAGACTGAGATGGTGCCCAAGGAAGCTGATCCAGTTCATTTATCATCTGACCTTCTTCTAGCTGAAAGAAGTCTTGATAAAACTCTTGCGGAGACCGACGCCGAGATTGCGGCAGACAAAGATGTCGAGGTTTCTGTAGAAAAAGATGCAGAGGTTGTGGGAGAAAAAGATGTCGAGGTGATTCTTCCAGAGCCCTCCGAGGTCCTAGCCCAACCATCTGTTAATGCTGAAGAAGATTGAATGTCTTTTGTACTTTTTTCTTTTTTGTACTTTTTGTTTTCTGAACAATGTACGCTTCCTCTTTATGGCCGACGCGCCTTTCTTTGTCACTTGTGAACATTTAACTTTTGCTAGGCTATAGTGCCTTTATTATATACAAGTGCAACTGTTTTTCTATGAATGCTTTAGTCTTTAATTTCTCTTCATTGCTTCTGTATGGCTTTATACTTAGAATATTTTGCATGATTTACATAATTCTTCCTTTGCACAATCTTCTCGGGGTTACATACCTCGGGTATAATAACTGCAAATTTTACTTCGGCAAGACATTGACCTGCAATTTTTTCATAAATTTCAACAAGTATAAAACATATACTATTCAATGTTAACTTTGCAAACTTTTCTCAAGTTTCAACGAGTGTTTAAACAGTAATCTCAATCTGTCCTATTTGTAAATTGCTACAAATTTCAACAAGGATTAACATATACAGTAAACTTTTGTCAAGTTTAGAATAAGTATTAAACAATGATCTACTTGTAAATTGCTGCAAATTTCAACAAGGGTTTAAACAATATACTTATCTTTTACCTCAACCTGTAAATTGTTGCAAATTTCAACAGATGATCATATGTCGGCTTAACTTTAACTTGTAAATTGCTACAAGTTTCAACAAGAGTTAAACATCTTCTTTGGTTTATCCAACCAGTAGGTTGCTATAAGTCTGTAAGCAATAACCTCGGCTTCACTTCGACTTGTAAACTGCTACAAATTTCAACAAGTGAAGCTAAGGAACCATCTCGGCTTACCTTTAACTTGTAAATTGCTACAAATTTCAACAAGTGGTAGGCTTTGTATTGGTTTGACCAACTTGTAAATTGCTACAAATTTCAACAAGTGGTAAACTTTGTATCTTTTCTGCCCCTAATGTGAACCTGAGTTTCACTTGGGTTCTCATTACTTATGTTTCCCAGAAACAATATTTTGTATCTTTAGTAATCATATATGTCTGAAGAATTCTGAAAAGATTTTATTGATGACATCGACAAAAAATAATGAACATCTTAATGATAGAAAAATTTTAGATTACAAGTGTTCCAAGGTCTTGGCAATGCTTTGCCCTCGTTGTCTTCAAGCCGATAAGCTCCATTGCCTAACACCGAAGTAATTCTGTAGGGTCCTTCCCAGTTTGGGCCCAGCTTGCCCTCTCTGGGATCTTTCTTGTTGCCGACGACTTTCCTCAAGACTAGGTCGCCGACTTGAAAATCTCTTGGATTGACCTTTTTGTTATAAGCTTTGGCAAGCTGTTGCTGGTATACTGCAAGCTGAATTGCAGCCTTCTCTCTTCGCTCTTCTAAAAGATCCAGATCTCGGGCTAGGAGTATGTCATTAGTCCCATTCTCAACTCCCTGGGTTCAGATCCCTGGGATGCCGATTTCCAGTGGAATTACTGCTTCTGTGCCATAGGCCATGGCAAAGGGGGATTCCCCTGTTGATCTTCTCGGCGTAGTCCGATATACCCAAAGTACGTTGGGTAATTCGTCTACCCACTTTCCTTTTGCTTCTTGTAGCCTCTTCTTTATTCCATCCAAAATTACTTTGTTGGATGCTTCTGCTTGCCCATTGCTTTGGGGGAAACTTGGTGTTGAAAAGTAGTTCTTGATCTTGAATTTTGCATAGAAGTTCTTGATGAGTTTGCTGTCAAACTGTGTTCCGTTGTCGGCAAGGATGGCTCTAGGAATGCCAAATCTGGTGATAGTATTTTTCCATATGAAATTCTTGACGTCCACATCTCAGATTTTGGCAAGTGGTTCTGCCTCTATCCACTTTGTGAAGTAATCTGTTACTACCAGCAAGTATTTTCTCTGCCCAGTTGCTTGGGGAAGTTGTCCAACCAGATCCAGGCCCCATTAGGCAAACGGCCAAGGGCTGGATACTGGGTTCAGGTCAGCAGCTGGCTGATGAATCAAAGGTGCGAACCTTTGGCATTGTTCGCACTTCTTCACGTATGCTTCAGCATCTTTTTGCATGTAGGGCCACCAATACCCCTGGGTAATGGCCCTATGGGCTAATGATCTGCCCCCAATGTGGCTTCCACAAATCCCTTCATGAATTTCATATAAAAAATCTTCAACTTGTAAAGGATGTACGCACCTTAAAAGAGGTCCAGTGAAGGACCTTCTGTAGAGATGTCCGTCCACAGTTAGGCTGAATCTTGCCGACTTCAATCTCACTTTGTGCGCCTCCTTGCGGTCTTCTGGTAGCTTTCCTTCTTTCAAGAATGCAACAATTGCGTCCATCCGGCTTGGCCCCATGTCCACACACATTGCTTCTTGCTTTGCGTTCTGTGGTTCTATGCTCGGGCCCGACATATAGTCAATCATAATCGTTCTTGTTTTTCCAGTCTGTATTGAACTTGCTAGGTTAGCCAACGCGTCGGCGTGGCTGTTATCATCTTGGCTTACTTGGAGAAGTCGGCAGTTCTGAAACAGGGCTGCCAATCTGATGACCTCTTTTGCATATGCCGACATCCTTTCATCTCTGGCTACAAATTCTCCTATTGACTGGTTAACAATTAACTGTGAATCACAAAAAACTATTACCTCATCTGCTTCTGCTGCTGCTGCCAGCTTTAGTCCTGCAATTAATGCTTCGTATTCTGCTTCATTGTTTGAGGCCTTGAACCCCAAACGGATGGATTGTTCAATTATTTCCCCATCTGGGGATATCAGCAGCACTCCTGCCCTCGCTCCTTGTCGGTTTGAACTTCCATCGACAAATAGTCTAAATGAGTCGCCAATGTAGATGCTGCAGGGTCTGAGCTTTTCCTTCCTTTGCTCTTTTGCTTTCGGCTGGGATTCTCCTTGCTTGCTAGGACCTCGTTCATCTTGGCTCAACGGAGCCCGATGTTCGATGGATTCAGGTGTGAATTCTGCCACGAATTCGGCCAAAACTTGACCCTTAATTGCTGTTCTGGGCCTGAACTCCAGGTCATACTGGCCCAAGGCCACTGCCCATCTTGCAATTCTTCCTGTTAAGTCTCCTTGTTGTAACAAGGACTTTAGTGGGTGCTCCGTTAGCACTACAATCTTGTGTGCCTGGAAGTAGTGGTTCAACTTCTTTGAGGCTATGACTAAGGCCAGCATTAACTTCTCTAGTGGTAAGTACCTTGTTTCAGCGTTGGCTAAGGTTTTACTTACATAATAGACAGCCTTCTGTTCTCCCTGCTCTTCTCGGATTAGCACTGCACTTACTGCGTGTTCTGACACGGCTAAGTACAAAAACAACTCCTCCCCAGGTTCAGGTGTTGAGAGGATTGGAGTCGTGGTCAGATACTTTTTTAGGTCGGCCAAAGCGGCCTCACATTCTTCAGTCCATAGGAAGTCTGCAGTCTTTTTCACCAGGTTGAAGAAGGGTTTACACTTGTCTAAACTTTGGCTTATGAACCTGTTTAGGGCTGCGGCCCTTCCAGTGAGCATTTGAACCTGTTTTGTCGATGTTGGACTCTGTAGATCTATGATGGCCTTGATCTGATCTGGGCTGGTTTCTATTCCCCTTCTTGTCACCAGGTAACCTAGAAACTTACCAGATCCAACTCCAAACGCGCATTTAGATGCGTTAAGTCGGAGCCGATATGTTTTGAGTATTTTAAATACCTTTTTCAGGTCGGCAAGATGACTCTTAGGCTCCTTGGTCTTTACGACAATGTCATCGATGTAGACTTCTACTGTTTGGCCTATCAGGTGCTTGAACATTTTGGTTACCAGTCTTTGGTAGGTTGCTCCTGCGTTCTTTAGCCCAAAAGGCATCACCCTGTAACAGTACAGGCCTTTTGGGGTGATGAACGCTGTCTTCTCCTCGTCTGGGGGGTACATGGCTATCTGGTGATACCCCCTGTAAGCGTCTAGGAAGCTCATCCTTCCATGTCCAGATGTGGCGTCCACTAATTGATCGATTTTGGGCAGAGGAAAGCTGTCTTTGGGACAGGCTTTATTCAGGCTTGTAAAATCTACGCAGACCCTCCATTTACCGTTTTTCTTCTTTACCACCACAGTGTTTGATAACCATGTTGGATAATTGACTTCTCTGATGGCCATGGCTTCCAGAAGTCTGTCTACTTCTTCCTCCACTGCTTCGATGTGCATCAATGTCGGTCTTCTAGCTCGCTGTATTACAGGTTTAGCCGACCTGTCAACGTTCAGTCTGTGACATGTGACCTCAGGGTCAATGCCAGGCATTTCATAAGGTGTCCAGGCGAACACCTCTATGTTCGCTCTTAAAAAAGCTTCCAGTTCTTTCTCTTCTTCTTCGGCTAAGCCTGAGCCGAGAAGAAAGAAGCACTCTTCGTCGCCCTCCTGGACGAGGATTTTCTTCAGTGTTTCCTCGCTCTTCTCGGCCGGCTCCTTGCCGACATCATCTAGGACTTTTACGTCCTCACCTTCAATTTCTACCTTCCCTGGTTCTTGTATGCTGCAGGTTGTTTTCATTGCTGCCATGGAGCAATTTTTTGTCTGCAGTTGATCTCCTCTGACTTCTTGAATCCCATGTTCTGTTGGGAAGCGCAATAGTTGGTGCAATGTTGAGGGCACTGCCCCCATTGCATGCAACCATGGCCTGCCCAGGATGATGTTGTACGGTGATGGTGTATCAATCACGAGGAACTCAGTCCTGATCTTCTTAGTGCCCGCTTGCACTTCCAAGTTTGTAGCGTCCAGTGGCCACGTCGGCGTTCCATTGAAGCCGACCATCGGGCCATTCGATTGCTCCATGTCGTCCGGGTGAAGGCCTAGCTCCTTGTAACATCTGACGTATATGATGTCACAAGAGCTGCCTTGATCTATTAGGATGTGTTTCACTTGGCACTCCCCAACCTGGAGGGATACTACCAAGGCATCATTATGTGGATGCTGGACCATCTCTAGGTCGGCTTCGGTGAAGGTTATTATCGGTCCTTGGCACTCTTCAGGCCGATGTCTCTTTTCCCCGACTTGGTAGACATGCTGTAGATGTCTTACCCTTTGGGTTTCTCCTCTGACTTCATTCTCGTTAACCTTTGAGTGGATCACATTAACTATCTGAGGTCCTTTTGCCCGAGGTTGTGGAGGTGGTGGGGCTGCTGGAGCCTGAGGCAATCTTGCCTGTTCTTTTCTTGTTCTGGTTTCATCGACAAGGTCTCTCAGGTGGCCTTGTCTTACCAGATCTTCCAAGTGTGCCTTTAGGGCTCTGCAGCCCTGTGTTGTATGTCCATTTTCATTGTGATAAGCACAATGTCTGTCCATGTTTCTTCTCATAAATTCTCCCGGTTCCCTTGCTGGCGTTCTGAAATAGGGCTGGCTCCGAATTTTTCCTAGGACTTTTTGAATTGGAATTCGGAATACGGTCGTCACTGCTTGTTTAGCCCTTAACTCTATTTCTATTTTGCTGAATCCGTTGTTACTTCGGCCTCGCTTTGGCGAGCCGCTCCCTTTTTCCTGTTTGACTTCCTTGTGGGCCGATGTATCCTCCTCGGCTCGGGCGTACTTCTCAATTCTTGCCATGAGCTCCTCCATGCTTTTCGGCAATGTCTTTGCCAAAGATTTCCGCAGTGAACAGTCATCTTTCAGGCCGTTCTTGAAAGACACGACCGCTACCTCCTGGTTGCATTCAGGTATTCGATTGAACACCTCGTAGTACCTTTTTGCATAGGCCCTGAGGCCTTCATCCTTGCTGATTTTTAAAGCCATTAGCGCGTCCACCCTTAATGGCTGTAGTTTGTTTGTTACGAACCTGGCCACAAACATCTCGGCCAGGCCTTCCCATGTCTTCACGCTTCCCTTCGGTAATTTATGGAACCAATTTGATGCAATCTCCCCAAAGGACGAGGGGAACACTTTTCAGAGTAGTGGCTCGTTTCCACCGTATAACGCCATTGAGTTCAAAAATAGTTCAACGTGGAAGTTAGGGTCTGACTTACCATCGTATATTTGAAACCTCGGCATGCTGAATCTTTTTGGTGCTTCAAATTTGTCCAGTTCTACCAAGAACGGTATCCTCGGCTTGACGGGTGAGGTTACCTCAGCTTCAACGTTCTGTTCCTTCCTCTTGAGGTAGTTTCTCAAGTCTTCTTTACTCCTCCCCGGAGCTCGGCTGTCTTTGGACTTCAGTCTCTTCGGCACACTACTCTCGGCCTCGTGATAGGCCCGTTTTGATCTTTTTCCGTGGGTTGTGTCAAAGTAGAGCGCCTGCCCTTGAACATGCCGATGTTCTCTGCATTCCTGATCCTTCGTTTGATACGTCCTCTGGGACTTCTCTTGTCTTGGCTCCTCTCGCCTGACCTCCCCGGAGGGCGGGTGAGAGTGCCTTTTGCTCTTGGAGGCTAAGCCCAGAAAATGCCCTTTCGTAGGTTCTTTGGTCATTGTCCCAACCAAAAAAGAGGTTGGTTGCTGGGCCCAGGCCTTTGCACTATCGATATCTAAGCTGCATTTGTTAGACCGTAAGTATAGTACCTCACCTCACTTACGACTCCTGCAGTCGTAGACAGACGAAAGAGGTGACGCTATCATCATGAACGAAGACAGAATCATCATGAGTGGAATTCCATCTCAAGCAGCAGGACAGGCTTATCGCCATAGCTATTACCTACTTTCACGTTCGGATAGAAAGACCTCACCCGCTAGGAACCAAACTTTGCTATGCCATGATCGCAGGCCCGTACGAGAGATCAAGACCGTCAGAAAAAGGAGAAACCCAATTTGGTTTGAATATGCCAAAGTTAGGACTTGGTTGTATATCACATTTTTTGATTATCAAATGAGTGTTCCGTGTTTTTTTTTAAAAATAGTAAAAAACCTAAGGAGCTGGATACATTCCAGTTCTTCCCAATCCTGTCTTTTGGTCTCGCTTTTCATTTTGGTTGAGGACTTTCTGATCGATCCGCCTTCCGGCAGTTTCCTTTTCTCTCTAGTTCCTCCTGTCTTTATAGGGCTTTTCTCCAACATCTAATCCCGCTAACTCCGACGAACCCTTAACTATTGGAATAAACGAATTCATCGAGGTGACAAGCCGTTCATAACATAGATTGCCTGATGGAGGAAAGCTTCAAGGAATAGTTGAGCAAGCAGAGCCATAGCTATCAATACCCTGAGCTGGCCACACCTCCGAAAGACTCCATCACTTGAAACTTTTTTATTCTCATCATCCGCGCGCCCCTACTATTGGTCGTGCTTGGTACTACTAAATGGGCGTTCTCCATTAGGTAAAATCGACTCCCTTTAAAAGATCTACTAATAAACGTAAAGTTAGAGAGAAGGTGATATGATTTTTGAAGAAAACAAAAAATGGTATAAAAAAAGTTATGATACTCATTATGGTATTTCTCCAAATGAGGATCATCATATGGAACGCGAGGTTCTATTTCATCCCCTCTTTCATCCAGCAGTTTTATCCAATCAAATCTTATCATATGCCAGATGTTATGGCATCTAATATTATAAAGCAGACTCTCTGTGGATAGTGGTTCAGATATTATCAATAAATTTTGTTTTTATCATTCTTGTGTATCTTCTGCTCTTCTTTCTGTTGTTTTAGAGCTGTCTGGGGCTTTATCTAGAAGGAGAAAGCCTGTGTTATAGAGGAAGTCCAGTCCTCTTCAAGAACAATACATGTTCTAGTTTCGGACAAAAAACAAGGACACTCTTGGATGTTTTCCGTGGTCTATGCATGGGCTCAAGCTTGCCATCGGCATGAGACATGGCAGGAATTCACTGAGATAGCGAATTCTATCTCTCTCCCATGGTTGGTCATTGGGCACTGTAACACTCTTCTCGATCTAGCTGAGACAAGAGTACCCCTATCTCAAACTGAAGCCTTCCGGACCAACACAGATTAATGTGGACTTCATGATCTTGGCTCCTCGGGCAATCCTAAAACAGGAAGGGAAAAGTCCTCCACCGGAGCAGGGCTGGATACCGAAACAGAAGAACCGGCTATAGGCAGAATCATGCTCATAGGAGCAATGCTTAAAGGACTTAAGGGTTCAGAAGACCCTGGGCTCTAGCCAGAACCTCGTCTGCAGTACCACTTGTATCGGGTTCCGACACAAGGGTTGACATTTCTGTCGAAACAAAGAGACAAGTGTGAATCCTAAATCCTCCCTTCTGAGTATTAACTGCTGGAATTGGCGTGTCCTGCAACGGGTATGGTGGCTGCATGACATTGTTTTGCATTATGAAGTTGACGACCGACTGTAGGTCAGCCAACTTGTCTGCCAATTCTTTTACTTCCTCATCCCTCCGTAGGCACCTATCCCTCCATACCTGGAGGTTGTCTTCATTGTAGTATCTGCCTTGGTCTGTTTTCTTCGAAGTGTCGCCCTCCTGGACGACGTCTTTTCCCCCGTGCCCCTGGCCACGGGCTTCTTCGTTGTGGTTGTCTCCTTCGACGTTAGGGTCGATAGGCCTGCCACTCCCAGCGGGAGCGTCGTCCCCAACCTTTTCGTTTTGTGCGTTACTGGCCATTTATTCGTCTTTCTTTTCCACAAACGGCGCCAAATTATGTGAGTGATTTTCTGACCACACTGCTCTCCTTAGGAATTCAGCTGTAGAACACAGGCAGAATAGATGGCACCTTGCTGTCCTGCACAGAAAGAAAAGGCTCCGGCGGTGGTTCTTCCACCCGGGGGCACTCCAACGATCAAGTCAGTATATCTCTCAACGATAATCAAGTATTTAACTCACAAGCTTGAGTATTAAAAACGTACCTTAGACCCATGGGGGTGCCTTTCTTTTATAGCCAATACAATCCTAGCCCCAATAGAAGCCTAACTCCAATAGACTCAGGATTATTGCTAGTTCTGGAACTCCCAATGAATTTAGGACAAAACTCTCCAAGAGTTTTACCTTTATCCAAACTGAAGTTTTCTCCCAATCTAGGACTCCTGTCCTTTATCCGCTTATCTCGGATTCCGATATCTTCGGAGATAACCTCGGCAACTCCGAGATTACCTCGGCATAACTTACCACGACACGTGGCACCTCGGCTGATACATCGGCATCACCTTGCCACGTGTTGGTACTCAGAAATATATCCCCACAGTTTATGCAGAATGAGAACGATGTTTACGAATGCAGCTTTCATTTTCATTGTGGATAGACGGTAATATATATAGATTTTTGAAAATTATAGTTTTTTATTTTTTGTTTTTTATTTTAAACTATTTTTTTGGATAAATTACACTGACATCTCCTGAGATATCTATTTAATACAAATCTCTCTTTATATTTAAAAAATTACATTCATCTTCTGAAGATTTGTAATCTCATTACAAATTGTCTCTTAAATTGCTGATGTCATGCCCTAAACGACCATCTTATCCTTTTTCTCACCATTTCTTCTTCCTGTCATCATGACTATATTTTAAAACCTTTTTATCATTAAATTCAGCTGAACATATTCATATTAAGTGATGATATATAAACATAAATTTTATATAGAATTTTTAAACACAATAATATGGCTTAATAGTAACCTTTCACTTTAAAACAAAACACACATAAACATGATTTATATTTACAATAATATCACTATCACAACATTTTTATGATATTTTTTTGTATACATTTTTATGTATCAATATAATTTTTCATTTTTATTTTCACCATTATATCTAGATTAGATCAATTTAATCTAGATATATGTAAAAGGTATAAAATTTGTACAATTTTTTTTTTAAACTTTTATTTTATAAAATCCATTGAATTTTTATATTTTTATATTTTTTTGTATTTGGTGAATTTTAAAAAATATCACAAAATATTATACCTCTTAAGTATATCTAGATTAGGTGCATCTAAAAAAAAAATGCTTAAAATATTAAAAAAAAAATTAGTAAAAATAAAAAACAAGAAAAACAAAAAAGATAAAAAAAAGACTCAATTTTTTTGTGTGAGTTAAACTAAAGAAGATTATTGTTATTTCCCTTTAAATGACATGATTGGATTATTTTATTATTTTATATGTATAAAAATTAAGGACAAATATGTCATTTTAATCTAACTGGGGCTAAATGTAATTTTTCTAATGTAAAGGGAAATCTGTAAAAAACAGAAATCTCAGGGGGTGTTAGTGTAATTTGTCCCTATTTTTTTCTCTTTAGATACACATAATCTAGACAAACTTAAAAATTATAATATTTGTGAAAAAATATAAATAAAAAAAAGAACTAGATAAATACAAAAGAAAATAAAAATATATATTACTTTCGTATTTAGGTTATATGCATCTAAAAAAAAATTAACATTTGAAAAAAAAAAGCACTAAAAAAATAAAAATCTAATTTTCAAAAAACTATTCCAAACCAAACAATGTTTACGCTATGTTTGGTTGGGAAATTTAGAAAAGGAAAAGAAAAGAGTAGGTAAAATGTAAATAAAATATACTTAAATTTCACATAATTTTACATATTTTTTTTTCTCTTTTTAAATCCCTTTCCAAATCTCTCAATCAAATACAATGTAAGAGTTCCACGAAAATGTAACAAACTCTAATGCAATTCATGTGATTCTTCCTCTTGACGTGAAATTCCCATCCATATTAGCTTCCTATAATGCATTTCAAAAAATTATTTCATATGCGGATCACACCTATCTATTTAACTTTTTTAAAATTATTTTTTAATTTTGTCGTTTGTCACTAAAAAGAATGAAAGTTTTAGAGATAAAAATTTAAGAACAAAATCACTTTTTATGGACAAAATATTTTTATCCTTAAAAGTGTTATTATTCTTTTTTTAGTGAAAAAATTAGACATTTAGTTATTAATTACTAACTTTTTAAGACTAAAACTTGTTAATTTATCTCAAATCAAACTAAATTTATCTAACTAGCCATATTGTTGGCCTTCTCATGGATGAAGCCATGATCATGTACCACACAACTTTACAATCTAGATTTGGAAATTACGAACTTTAGTTAAAAGGAGTTTTCTTAAGTGTGCAAGTGCACACCATGTGCCACTTACACAAAAGGTGTAAGTGTAAGGTGTAAGTATAAGTATAAGGTGTAAGTGTAAGGTGTAGGTGTAAGGTGTAAGGTGTAAGTGAGTTGCATATGGTGTGCAACCTCAAAAAATGTGTAAGTGTAAGGTTTAATTTTTCACAAAAGGTATAAGTGTAAGGTGTGAGTGTAAGGTATAAGGTGTAAGGTGTAAGTTGCACACCATAACCAAACCCTAGTTAAAAAGTCAAAAAAATAAATATTAAAGTCAAGTAGTTTTATTTTCATTTGCGATCCTATGAGACATTACCGATCCTATGAGATATTTTAAGCGACTTTTTTTCAACAATCTAAATTGACTTGACTTGGGCTCTATTTTTTTACATACATTTTTTATAAAAAAAATTGAAAAATATTTAAAAAGTCAATTTCCAACTGGATGAAAATGGACTTTGCATTTGTGATCCTATGAGATATTTTAAGCGACTTTTTTTTGCAACAATCCAAATTGACTTGACTTGGGCTGTGTTAAATGAATGTAAAGGGGAACAAAAATAAGGATTGAATGTAAGGGGAATAAAAATAAGGAAAATTTTCATGAGATATACATTTAAAAATAAAGAAAATTAGAAGAAAGTCCCTTTTAAAGAAATTGTCTAGTCATAAATTTTATAAAAAATATAGAGACTAGTGACGTAATTTATTAGATTATATGTTAACTGATAAAATAACTTAAAACGTAATCTAATCGATTATATATTGATATCTAATTATTATATTTCAATTTCAAAATTTTAAAAAAAATAAAACAAAAAAATTGCCAAATTTATTAATTTATTTTTTATGTTGATGAAATACTTCTTTCAAAATTGCTTATATGAGAAATTTTATTTAATTAGTGATGTAGAAAAATTACTTCAATTTTTTTGGCACATATATACTTTGATCGGCAACCCTAAACAATTTTTAATTTCGTCCTTAATTAGGCAATTCATAGATGTGATTTGTATTTTTTTAGAAACACTACACAAGCAATGTTATATAGATAATGTACCAAATAATTTTTAAATAAATTCTAAACAAAATTAGTGAACCATAATTTCAAATTTATTTATAGGAAAAAAAATGTAACGCCCCGAAATAATAACAACTACCCATGACATGATTTTCAGTAGAAAGTATAACTTGCAATAAGTATAACATCTCATTAGTATTCCTTAATTGTACAAAAGATGATATATGTATGTATATATTTATAAATCTTAGATTCCGAATCTATAACATATGCCAATAGTATATGAATCTAGACATAAAGATAAGTTTATGCCCTAATGACTATATCTTTCTAAGTAAATATTTGGATGTAACAAAAATGAATTTAACTCAATACAGATAAAGCTCAAGCCACAACTAAATTATCAGAATATTATTGAACAAATCAAAAAGGAGAAATAAACACAGATACATGGTAAGTAGGGGTGTAATTTTGGCCTGCGGCCCGTGGGCGGCCCGAAATGGGCCTGGCCCGTTAAGGCCTGTTTAGGCCCGAGCCCAAGCCCAGCCCGAGGCCTTGGGCCATCGTTATGAAGTCCGGCGCGGCCAGGCCCGTGACCCGCTCAAAGCTCGCCCAAAAGCCAGGCCGGAGGCCCGGGCCACCCGAGGCCTAGTGTTAATTTTAATGAAAAATAATAAAATTTTTGTGGAAAAAATAAAATAAAAATAATTTGTTTAGGCTCGCCTAAAGCCCGAGCCCAGGCCCCAGCCCAGGGGCCCCGCTTGAGGCCTGGCCCACTGGCTTGCCAAAAGCCCGAATACCCCTGGGTCCAGGCTTCAGCCCGGGCCTAGTTTTTTGGCCCGTGGACTGGCCTGGCCCGGTCCAATTTTTTGCCGAGAACTCACAAGGCCCGACATGGGTCTGGCTCGGCCCGAGCCTGGATAGGCCGGACCGGGCCAAAATTACACCCCTAATGGTAAGTGCTTAGCTTGACATGGGACAAATTCTTAGCTATGTTAACAAAAAGGCACAACTTTACTTTTATTTTATTTATATGATAGGATATGATGCAGTACTTTTATGGTTAAAGAAATTAAATATAAATATGAAAAAATTACTCTAAATTAGAATTAGTTTTTAATATCAAATGGGAAAAATTGACACGATTTTAAAATCAAATAGTAAGCCATTTCCAAAATAAGTCATAAAATCAATCAATTTTTAAATTCAAATGATAAAATCAACCCGTTTTTTAAAATCAAGATGTAAAATCAACGAGCTTTCAAATCAAATGGTCGAGTCAACTTGAGTTTGAGTTTGGTTTTGAGTTTTCAAAAATAATTTTTAGGTTTTATATCTGAAGTATTCAAATTGAGATCAATTTGACCCCTATTGTTATTTCTTGTCTACAATTACCAATCTCTTTTTCGGAGTAAAAATAAAGTATTGTTTTGCCGTTATACAGCAATCCTACATGTCTCTATTTACAATTTGGAATCCTAATTAAAGACTATAATATATTTATGTGGTTGTGGTTGTCTCTCATGTGTAGGGTTGTTGGTCATAAGAGGGGCACATTGTATTTTCCTTCCAAAAAAGAGTTTAGGACCCAAATCAGCAATTTTTGTTTGATTGTAGTCGATGGACGCCAGTAATGGTCAAATTGATCCAAAGTAGAACAGTTTAGTTGTTAAAACTAATATAATTAAAAGGACAAATATCTAATTTACTTAGAGGCTAATTTGAAAAGCAAAATTAAATTTCCTCTTTTATATACTATTTATCTGAGTTCTTTTTATGAGCTGGAATTTATTTTTCCCTTACACAAGCCACCAAGAACATTGATGGCAACTACCAACAAGAATTACAACAGCCACACCCTACCAATGGAGTAACTCAGCGGAAATCTTTAGCACCAATTCCCCAGCTCAGCTTGACACTAATTTTCTTCACCCAGTCACCACAATTGGGAATGAGGCACAGCAGTTACTGCTGCCCCCTTTGGGAGATTGTCTCGAGTGTTTTTTGATAATCTTAACCGTTCATATTGTAGGGCTTGTCGAATAGATCATCCATGCAAAAAATCAAGTTGGTTGGATATCTGTAGCCCTATAACCAAAGCACATTTGTTTTTATAAAAAATTAACGGTTAACATAATTTTCATAAATTTTTAAAAACAATTAGGTCCTAATCATGGGGTTATGAATATGTGATCAATTTTATTTTTTATATAAATAATATTCTTGATGAACCCCACAATATGAACGGTTCAGATTATCGAAAAACACTCGGAACAATCTCCCATAAGGAGGCAGTGTGTTTTCTGTCTTTTGCAGCTCAAGTTTTAGGTACCTAACCTAGCATGGAAATGCACAAGGAACCGTGGTATCTATTAATGTCGTACACTTTGTTCAATGATTCAGCAAGTCTCTCTCCAAGTTAAACGTTTTTTTTTTTACTTTTTATTTTTTATTTTTTTTACCCCTAAGGCTTCAAATTTGGAGGTTCTACATTGGCAGGGTTTAGAGCTGTGTTGTTTATAAACTATAAGATATGTTGTGTTCATGCATACTCTTGTCTGAAAAATGCGTGGATTTTAATGATCTGTATCATATGAATATGCCTTTTACTTTGAACAATGAAAGTGCACCAGTCATATTAATGTACCCAATGATTTTAATGATCTCATTTTCCAAATTCGATGCCAGTCTCCTAGCATTTCAGTAGATTTTTTTTTTTTTGGGGGGGGGGGGGGGAGGGAATTATGAATGGATAAAATGGTATTAAGGAGAAAATCACAATAAAGGCACGATTTGCGATCACCTGTAAGAGCCATTAGCTTTAAACTTGCCTAGGAGATTTGTATAGGCTTAATATCTGTATATTCTATGTTATTATAATCTCTATATAAACCCTCTATTGAGAAGAATACAAAGATCAATTCCTGAAATTTTGCACTCTCTCCTATATTAGGGAAAAATTCTAACGATAGACAAATTTAAGACATAATGAACATGGTTTTATCTTTATGGATAACTTTTAGAATGACAATTTTCTTGGCCTATGATTTGGTTCTAATAAAGTTCTTTTTACAAAGTTCAATATTCTTAGCTTTTTTATTTTGTTTTAGGTTTTTTACTTTCATTTTTGTCTTTAATGGGCATTTTTCAAAATTTGCCCACTTCCTTTCTTTCTTTCTTTTTTATTTTTTTATTTTTTTATTTTTCCGGAAAGTCTAGGGACTCATTTTGCCGAAGAATGGATTGTGTAGTGAAAATTGAAATTGTGTATTATGGGGTACATGTGTAGAATGAATTTGAATCGTATGTTGATGTATCTAGATAAATTCTGGGTATATTTTTCTAGATTTGTAGTATTTTTTTTTTTTTTTATTTAATCTAGGACTTAGAAGAAAAAATTTCTTGACAGAAGGAAAAAAGACAAGGCAACCTTGACAACAAGCCAACATAGCTTTTGACAAGAAATGTATTAGGAGAAGAGAGAAAGAGATCGAATGGCCATTTCCAAGAGCAAAAACTGTTATGATGGCTTTAGTTGACTTGCTAAAACAATTAATAGAGTCAGAGAGGCTAACTGCACATGAACATAATGACATTAAAATAAAACTATAAAACACTTGCTACTCCACTTTTTATTTTATTTATTTATTTTTATCTTACAATGGAATAAGTGAGCACTTGTATCATTTACAAAGCAAATGGCAACATTTAAAAATAAAATTGCTAAGTTTTCGCCCAATACGATCTAGAAACATGAAATATGCATCTCTCCAAGACATCTTGAAGAGTAAAAGGCCCACCACAACCGAAAAACCAACTACAAATCCTAGTGCCGAGCTCAAAAAGAACCACACTTCTGAAAATCCCTCATCTTCTTCACCTCCATGTCCAACTTTAGCTATTGTCCTGTTTGTGCTGCAGTTTGTAAGTGGAGGTCCACAAAGTTTGTTCCCAATAAAGCTGGATTCATCTAAGCTTTGAAGCTGAGTACTTGATGGAATTTTTCCTGTTAGATTGTTATAAGACAAATTCAAGTAACTCAAGAATGACAAACTTGACATGCTAAATGGAATCTCACCGCTAAGTTGGTTGAGAGAGCAATCAAGGGATTCAAGCTATCCCATGTCACCAATATTCTCGGGAATCCTTCCTGTTAAATGATTTCTAGACAAATTCAGTGACCACAATCCCGCAAGTCCAGTTAGTCCCTTGGGAATTTCTCCAAATAAATTGTTTTCTGAAAGATCTATGCTTGTCACCAATTTAAGATTGGTGCTATATAGAACCTCTCTTCCTTTGGTCAACAAAGTTGCACTATCGAGAAACTCGCCTCTAGATGTGAGATAGGATATGCGGTTACTTGAGTTTTGTTTTATTGCCATGGCACTAAAATTGTTGAAACATCTTGGCAAAAGTCCTGAGAGATTATTATGTGCAAGGTCCAAGATTTGAAGAGCACCTAGATGACATAGTTCATATGGAATGTCTCCTTGAAACTTATTTGCACGAAGGTTGAGAACTATCAAATTTGAAAATGAATTCCCAATCCAAATTGGTATGCTTCCAGTAAATTCATTTTCACCAAGATCAAGGGTCAACAAGTTTGTACAGTGTTGTAGAGACTGTGGTAGTTCTCCTGAAAGGTTGTTATGCCGCAAGTGCATTACAATGAGGAAATTTAAATTTCCAATGGAGGGCGGAATGTTACCCATCAGATTGTTGTTTTCCAATCTTATGGTTTGCAAAAATGGCCAATGCCCCCAACAGTCAGGAATTCCTCCTGATAGATAATTGTCTCCAAGAACAAGAACAATCAGTAAATTGATTGGTTTCTCCCCTGTACCACATAAGACGTGGTGAATAGATCCTGAAAAGTAATTATTTGAAAGATCTAGTGCCACCAAATTGGAGGAGATGAATGGTAATTGACCCTCCAAATGGTTGGAACTCATGTCAATCGCTGCATAGAAAAGAACCTCAATTATTCTTGGAATCTCTCCGTGGATTTGGTTACAAGAGAGATTTAAATATTTTAATTGGGAAGATATGTTCCAAAACCAGGTGGGAATAGAATCTGAAATATTTGTGTTGGCTATATCCAAATCAGTTAACTTTTCTTGAGATTCAAGCCATAATGGAAATTTTGGCCCTAATTGCCATGAGGTCAATGACAAACATTTAATTTGAAAAGGAGGAACCCAACTATCACTTGCTTTCAAAATTAAGTTGTTTCCAAATGCATATAAGAAACATAATCTTGTGAGATTAGCAAAGTGAATGTCAGAGACAACACCCTTCAACAAATTATTTGAAATGTCCAACCATTCTAACTTGACAAGTTGTCCAAGACTTTCAGGAAGTGGTCCATTCAACTGATTGTAAGAAAGATATAAAACCATCAAGGATGATAATTTTCCTATTGAGGCCGGAATTGGACCAGAGATGGAGTTATTAGAAAGAGATAGGTAGGCAAGATTTTTGAACTGGCCAAGCTCATCCGACAAGTGACCAAGAAGATCGTTGGAATCTAATTCCACCCACTTCAATCCATCTGACATGCACTAAGAGAAAATTTTGAAAACTTGTGCTATCTCCCCGCCAAACTTGTTACTTGATAAAGCAATTTCCTTTAACTTGCAAAGCTTTCCCAATGAACTTGGTATTCTTTTCTCAAGTTGATTGAATGACAAGTCAAGGGTAACGAGGGAAGTCAAGTTTCCAATGTCACTTGAGATTTCACCTTCCAAGTGATTGTCTGCAAGATTGAGGGACTCGAGCTGGCTCAAATGATACAACCAATTAGGCATAGTAGATTTCAAAAAATTCCAAGGCAAATCCAAAACTCTAAGAGAAGTCATGTTCAAAAGCCCAATTGGAATTGGTTCTTTGAAATTATTGTTGCCTAAGCGAAGAGAAATGAGGCTAACGAGGCTAAACAACCCCTCAGGCATCGTGGAATTTAGATTATTTTCAGAAGCATCAAACACTTTAAGAGAAGTCATGTTTTAAAGACCATTAGGAAGTGGACCATAAAAGTTACATCCACTGATATCTAGGGAAACTAGGTGGCTTAGACTGAAAATCCATCCAAATACAGATGACTCGAATTCGTTATAGGAAAGGTCAAGGATGGCAAGTGATGTGAAGTTAACGTTAATTGAAGGAGAAACATATTTGAGTTTGCAACTAGACATGTGTAATTCTGTCAAAGAAGGGAGAGCATTTATCACCTGTAGCCAATCCAATGCTTTGCTAAGATCCACCCGAAGCATATCAAGCTGTTGTAATGAAACAAGACCCGAAAACCATTGCAAATTATCACTATGTAACTGCAATACATCGTAATTAACAACACGTCCAAGATCAAGATAACCATAATTAGTAGTAGTACCTCCGAGACCAAGATAACGCATCATGGTGAGATTTCCTAGTTGATGGGGAATGGTTCCGCTAAATCCAGCTTGAGATAAGTTGAGGTATCTCAGTCTTCCAATAGAGCCAATGAAGCTTGGAATGGGAATCCCTTCGAAATCATTGCAACTTAAGTCCAGGTGAGAGAGACACTTCAAATCAAGTAGAGAAGGATTTATCGTGCCACCTAACTTGTAACTCAAATAAGCTTCATATTCAGCTTCAGTTTGATCAACCCTAAAAGGATGAAGATTACGAAGGCGGATCTTATGGACATGGCTAGTTAAGTTGTTGCAAACAACTCCAGCCCATTGACAACAATCCTCACCAACCCAAGACGACAATTGGTTTGAAGGATCTTTAAGATCTTGCTTGAAGTTTAGAAGGGCTTGCTTCTCGGTTTCGTTGCAAACCGTATTGGATTTTCCATTGCAAAAGCAATTATGAAAGGTTGCAATGGTGAGATAGGCAACACAAAACGCAATTGTTGCACTTCTCATGAATGAACCCATGATCATGCAAGACATCACAAGACAATTTGGTTTTTTTTTTTGGTTGGTTTGTTACAATTGGGTTTGTTCGTATCTAATGTTACAAGTGGGTTTTGGTATTTATAGAGTAATGCTTGGTCCGTACCGTGGCTGGTCTTGCACAAGAATCCAAATTTCTTTGACTTGAATAAGACATTGTGTATTTTTTAATCAATTCTTAATGAGCAATACTACAGTTTTAGATTTTTTATTTTTTATTTTTTGTAAAATTTCATCAAGAGATATTAACTTGTGGTTTAAATTTGTTTAAGCCATTAATCTCACAATATATTAGTTAATCTTAACCACACATTTTTTTTTATTTTTTTTTACCGTTCTTAAAAAAGAAAAAACAAAAAAACAAAAAAACTCACAAATTTTTTCTGAACAAATTTTGGACCTCCTCTGAGTTAAATCAAAGTGATGTAAAAGATATCTAACAAATTTGGAGTAGTTGGCCAAGGACCTACTGGTCTTGTCTCATCCTAGCCTTATTGAATCTCAAATGAAATCTAAGGCCCTGTTTGGGAAGGGCTATTTAGATTAAAATTGTTAATAAAAATAAAATAGATTAAAATAGTTAATAATACAAAATATCATATTTAACTCATAATTATTTCATTTTTTTTTTCATAACCATTAATCCAATATCAAAAAAAAAAAAAAAAAACTATCTTTCTAAATATAACTTTTTTTTTTTATAAACTAAATTAAAATAACTAAAAATTTTAAAAAATTAATTAAAATAGTCAACTTCTAAACAAGGCGTAAGTGATGTAAAAGGTATCTTACACAAATGGAGTAATTAATCTGGACCCATTAGTCTCATCTCTCTCAGTTTATTTTTGGGGTACTGTTTGTAGTTTGACTTTTTTTTTAGTATTTTTTTTTAATTTTTTTTTTTTTTATGAATTGTGTGGGGATGTTTTTTGAGAATGATGTCACGTGGCCAAGGAGCGTTCGAGATGTCGGCCGAGGTGTTACGTGGGTGAGTCATGTTGCTGAGGTGGTTGCGGTATTGTCAAAGTTTGGTGCGGTAATGCCGGAATCTCAGATATTTGGATAGGGGACAAGAGTCCTTGATAAGAGGAGGCACTTAGTCTAGATAAGGATAAGGTTCTTGAGGAGTTTATTCATATTTAACTAAGAGTCTGAGATAGGCACTGTGCTTGAGTCCCATGAAGTGAGACTTCTAGGGGATTATGAAACTATTGGCTATAAAAAGAGAGGCACCCCCATGGGTCTAAAGTATACTTTATTTCTATGAGTTTAGTACTTGTTTGATATCTTAATAAATAAGTTTGACTGACTTGATTATCGGAGTGCCTCCGGGTGGACGAGCCACAATTGTATTCTCATTTTCTTATTGGCAAGTGGTTGGCTTAATATATTCTGCCGCATGCTCTCTAAGTAAGTTCTCTATTGGTTGTGAGGTCGAAAATCAACACCCATAATTTGGCACCATTTGTGAGAACTTAGGAATGATAGATGGCCGACAACGGATAGAAAGTGAATGTTGATAGATGTTGCCAGAGGCTGAAATGGAAACAAGAATGGCAAACGAGATGAGTACTACTATGAAGGGGATCTTCAGGTATGAAAGGATAGATGTCTAAGAAGGGATGAAGAGTTAAAGGACATGGAGAACAAGTTTATAGATCTGCAAACGGTAGTCAACTTTATGATGCAGAACAATGTGATGCAACTAGCGTTTCCCTTACAAGATACACCAGCACCAGCAGTCGGTGCCCAGAAATGAGGACAAAAGACAGTTCCAATTGTCCCACAACATGGCAAGGGACAAGGAAACTCACATTGGCAATCACAAGTTGTCGGGCGGACAAAATCATGGCAAAGGGAGTCCTAAAGGACACCACGAACCAAGGGGATCTATGTCAAGGGATCTCGACAGATCCACGGGCAGGGCCTTTGTTTTGACGATGCAAAGGATATGGAGAAGTCCAAAAGAACACACCCTAACACAGGAAGTAGCGCAGCGAAAATGTTGAAGTCGACTAACAGCCGAGTTCCTAAACGAACGAAGGAGGACCTAAGCGATTACCTCCAAAGGAAGAGACACGATGCTGAGATCACATCCAATGCCCAGCCGAAGACGTCGTTCTCAATAGAATTAGATGCGCTCAAAGCACCAAAAAGGTTCAACATGCTGAGGTTCCAGATCTATGATGGTAAGTCTGATCCAAACTTTTATGTCAGTTTATATTTAAATTCAATGGCCTTGTGGAGCGGGAACAAGCAGCTATTGTGCAAGGTGTTCCCGTCATCGTTTGGGGAAATAGCATCATATTGGTTGCACAAATTGCTGAAAAGATATGTGAAAAGTTGGAAAGGTCTGGCTGAGATGTTTGTGGCCAAGTTCATTACAAACAGATTGCAAGCACTGAGGGTAGACTCCTTACTGTCTTTAAAGATCAGTGATGGCGAAGGTCTTAGGGCCTACGCTAAGAGATGCTATGAGGTTTACAACCAGATCCCGGCTTGTAACCAAGAGCTTGCTGTTGTGTCTTTTAACAACTGCTTGGATGATGATTGCCCACTTCGGCAATTGCTTTCAAAAACCCTCCCGAAGAACATGGAGGAACTCATGGCACGGATTGAAAAATATGCCAGGGTTGAGGAAAACAAGAAAGCAAAGAAGATAAGTGCAGCAAAGCTAGAGAGAAGAAACGGCTCGTCAGAGCGAGGCTGAGGAAATAATGGCGTTGACAGGCTAGAGTTAGGAATGAGATCTATGCAGGTAGTGAGTACAGTTTTCAAGATCCCCATATATAAGATGTTGGAAAAAAATCAGGAATCAGCCATACTATAGGGCACCACAGAATATCCTGGGGGAGTACATGGGTGGGAACCCCAAGAAGAACTGTGCCTACCACGAGGAGATCGGGCACATGACTCAAGGGTGTCGGGCTTTGAAGCAACATCTAGAAGGTTTGATTAGACTGGGACACCTTAGAAACTTGATCGATGACGCAAAGATGAGAGAAGAACATGTGAAGCTAGCCTAGGCGCCAACATCACCACCACCCTCACCACTGCAGGCTAATGGACCCCAAGTTATAAACATGATCCACTTAAAAGTCAATGCAAATGAAATTAGAGGAGAAACACAGAGAGTAAGGCATTTACAGCATGTTTACTAAGTTCAATAGAAAAAAACCTCAAGTAGAGGGACATCAGGGACCGATGATCACATTCATAGAGGAAGATTTGGATATGGTTCAGTATCCACACAACGATCCACTAGTGGTGACGTTGAAGGTTGGAGATTGCCAGGTGAGGCGTATTCTGATTAACCAGGGCAGCTTCAATGACATCATGTATGTCCGATGTTACAAGGAGCTTAGCCTTCATAAAGACGATTTGAGGCAGTCTGATAGCCCCATGGTTAGATTTAATGGGACCCCGACATGACTGTTGGGAACAATGAATTTAGAAGTGCAAGCAGGAACAAAGATGGTAACTACGAATTTCACCGTGATAGATACTCCCTCCCCATACAATGTCATCCTGGAAAGACCTTGGTTGTACGCAATGAGGGATGTTCTCTCAACGTTGCACCAATTGTTGCAATTCCCAACTGAGCAAGGGATTGAAGAAATGTAGAGAGAGCAAGTGCAGGCGAAAAATTGCTCCATGGCAGTAATGAAATACACCTATAATGTGAGGGAAGTAGAGACAATAGAAATTGAAGACGAAGACTGGGAGGTCTTGGATAATGTCAGCAAAGAACCTGCCGACAAGAGTGAAGAACCCCTGAAAAAGGTTGTAGTACGAAAAGGGGATGAGGAGTGATTCTTCCTTCTCAGCTCTGGCTTAGTTGAGGATGAAGAAAGGAAATTAGAGAGTTTTTTAAGAGAAAACATAGAGGTGTTCACCTGGAGATCCTACGAGATGTAAGGGATCAGCCCTGAGATCATCTGTCACAAACTAAATGTGGATAGGTCGGCTAAACCTGTGATTCAAAGAGTAAGGAGACCAACTTTGATCCATGTACAGGCAGTTGAAGAAAAAGTGGGGAAACTACTAGAGGCACAGGCAATCTGAGAAGTAAACTACCCTGTCTGGCTGTCCAATACGGTGGTGGTAAAGAAAACGAATAGCAAATGGAGGGTCTGTGTGGACTTCACAAGCCTGAACAAGGCATGCCTAAAAGACTGTTTCCCTCTACGCAAGATTGATTACCTTGTAGATGCCACATTAGGGTATGGAAGGATTAGCTTTCTAGACGCATGCAGAGGTTATCACCAGATAGCCATGTACGCCCTAGATGAAGAAAATACAGCATTCATCACCCCCAAAAAACTTTACTGCTATAGGGTAATGCCCTTTGGGCTGAAGAATACAAGAGCAACATACCAGAGGTTGGTTACCAAGATGTTTAAGCACCTAATTAGAAAGACCATGGAAGTCTACATTGATAACATGATTGTCAAGAGTAAGGAAGCTGGAGATCATTTGGCTGACCTGAAAGAAGTTTTTGACATATTAAATGCATATCGGCTTCTACTGAATGCCTCAAAGTGTGCATTTGGAGTAGGATCCAGTAAGTTCTTGGGGTATTTGGTAACCAGGAGAGAAATTGAAGCAAACCTAGATCAGATCAAGGCCATCATTGATCTGAAGAGCCCAACAATAGCGAAAGAAGTCCACATTTTGACCGGTAAGGCAACAGCACTGAACAGATTCATCAGTTGGAGTTCAGATAAATGTAAGCCATTTTTTTTATTGTTAAAGAAAGCCATAGACTTTTTGTGGACAAAAGAATACGAAGTTGCCTTAGCCGACTTGGAGAGGTACCTAACAACCCCACTAGTGTTGTCAAATCTAGTACTAGGAGAAGAGTTGTTTTTGTATCTGGCAATCCCAAACCACATCGTTAGTGCCATAGTTATTCGAAAAGAAGAAGAAGAATAGAATGCAATGTACTATGTAAGCAAGACCTTGGCAAGTGCATAGACCAGGTACCTGCCCTTGAAAAAGTTAACTCTCACTCTGGTAATGGCATCAAAGAAACTGAACCATTATTTCCAAGCTCACAAAATTGTGGTGCTTGCAGAGCACCCACTCAAGTATTTACGGCAATAGAGAGACTTGAAAGGCAGAGTAGTGCGATGGGCTGTAGTTCTAGGTGAGTATGACTTAGAATTCAGGCCAAGGATAGCAATAAAGGGTTAGGTTTTGGCCGACTTCGTTGCAAAATTTCACACCAAGTGATTGCCCAAGACTAACACGAGTGAATCGAGAGTGCCCAGGACAACTGGAGGAAAATTAGTTGGGTCCACAAAATCCCATTGTAACATTCCCGGGGCGTACCCGTGCGCGTTAAACAGTTCGGACTCAAGATCTCTTTGATCTCCGTCTCACTAGTGCAATGTGAAACATAGATGAGAGTCCAGATTTGACAACTTTTATTGAAAATCTATTTTATTGCAATTTTGTCAAAAATGGATTGTGTCATTAGTTCTCAGAGTCGCCACCTAATATTTATTTTGGAAAAATTAGGAAACCTATGACTCGTGCCAAGGCCACTATTCATCGTAACCAAAGATGCTTGGCTCGAAACCTTAGGTAGGAGAGGGAAAGGTCAATAATGAGCATCCCCGCTCACCCGATCAAAAGATTGGCCTTTACTAAACCATGATATGACTTTTATTTTCTTATATGTTCATGTTCTGATTATTTAATAAATCCTAAAAGTTATTATGTGAAGCATACAAGTATAGACTAGTTTGCTCAAATTGGAACAGTTCGATTTCATGTTTGTTTTTCGAAAAGGAGTTGAATTTGCCACTTAACAAAGTGGGCTTAAAGTTTGTAAATTTGCCACTTGACAAAGTGGGCTTAAACGTACATTCATCAAATTATTCCAATTCAAACAACAAGCCTTCATCTACAGGCATTCGTATAGTTATATCAAGTAAGCAAGTAGCCTCATGGTAGAATGCTAACATATAGTAAGAAAAACGCACACAAATAGGATGCTAAAGTATAAAAACTCACAGAGATATTGACGTCCCTTGAACAGCTACAAAACAAAGTTAGTAAAAATATGGATGATCTTATATACAAATTCCTAATGCAATTCACTCACGAGATACAGCTAAAGATTCAGTTTCTAAGATATGACGTGTGAAATATTGCAAAACATGTGATAGTGCACATAATCACGTAGGAATTGATGAAATCCATAAATAAAAACTTAGACGAATCAAGATGCATGAAACATGGATGCAAAGCATAGATATGCATGGCATGTCAGATATATAGATACACAGTTAGGGAAAGCCATTAAAGAATGTGATAGAAAGAAACGGGGTGGGGGGATTATTACAATACTTGAATTATTACAGATCTGAGGGAAGTAAATAAAATAAAATCCTCACAAACTCTCAGAATAAAAATAAAATAAAACAGTGACACCTTAATCGCCCTTGGGAGAGATGGCTCGAACACAACCTCATATAGAGTCACATGAGACTCACCATCAAGTAACATGAGAAGATCGACTGCCCTGTGGCTATACCAAAAATGGTAGTACACAAATTGAGCCTAAAAATTAACAAGCCCACGTGTGCCATTAAACCCAAACAAACAGTGCCCATGTCTGGCCCAATCTTGCACTATATGAATACCCAATCAAAATAACAGTGACCACATGATAAGCCATCATCACAGCAAAATCTTTCCTTCGAGTTTCCCACGTAAGGAGGGCAACAATGCTGTAGACGTTGAACCCACACTGGCAGATATAGAAAAGCTTTAACGGAAGCTTCAACTCTTGATTTGGCCAGCCTCTAACCATGATTCATGATATGTAATTGTTAGAACACATGCTTCAACAGTGGCATAGTATGTCAACTTCCACATAGACTCTGAGCATTTTACCATCTTTGCCCGTGTAGCTTTATTAATCTTTAATGAGATGGCACCGTTGCATAACAAACAAATGGCTAGCCTCCATTACAGGCTTCTAACATCAAATTTAGAGACACGCTTCAATCAACGGATCCATTCACTGCTATGTTCAATCAGCGAGAGAGAGATGTAACCCGGAGGGAGAGCAGCTGCTACTATGGTTGCGCGTGGTGTTGAGGTTGGTGGTAGGTGGCCGGAGAAGCTAGATGAGAGAGAGATTGGCTATGCATGGAGAGAGAGATTGATAGATAGATATATTTGTCCAGCTCCCTTAACCCATGTGTGTGTATCTTTTTAATTATCTTTTTTTTTTTTTGCTCAGCCCCCAAGCACACCGAGAGAGAGAGAGACTGTGTGTGCTGTGTTCTGTGTGCTATGCGTGTGTGTGCTGTGGTAAAGCTAATGTGTATGTGTGTAGCTAATGTGTGTTGTGTGTTGTTTTCAGATCAAGGCCCCCTCCCCTTTGTTGTGTATGTGCGTGATAGCAGCCAAAGAGAGAGGTTGAGCTTGTGTGTGTGTAGATATGTGTCTATGGAGAGAGCCCTATCCTCTGTGTGTGTTTTTGCTCAAAAACCACTCTCCCCTCAAGAGAGAGACCTCATGGCTTTTTTTAGTGTCTCAGTGTGTATTGTCATGCATGTGTGAATGGTGTGGATGTGTGTAGTGGAATTCGGATCCTCCATCGCCCTTATCTGCAGCCCTTCCCTGTAGCGCCCCAAAACGACGTCGTGGAAAAAAAAACTTAGAAAGGGGGAAGTAGTGGTGGCGGTTG
Organism: Camellia oleifera; assembly: GCA_022316695.1. Classification (NCBI taxonomy): domain Eukaryota; kingdom Viridiplantae; phylum Streptophyta; class Magnoliopsida; order Ericales; family Theaceae; genus Camellia; species Camellia oleifera. Next base: position 59,669,288 of record CM039314.1, read on the forward strand.
TGTTTTTGAGTTTGATGCTCTGGCAATTGTTGGAGATGGAGATGGAGATTGAAATGCCCATATCTTTGTCTTGCCCTCTCAGCTCCATTTTAATTCTCTTCCTTAAAATACACTAAAACCCTTTGATTCCTTCAACTTTCTCTTTCCTCTATTTTAATCTCTTCTTAGATCATCATCATCATCATCATAACCTTGAAGAGTCTCTCTTTTCTGAACCCAAAGCTAATCTTAAGAACAAACAACAATCAATCAAATAATCAACTGGGTAATCTAGGATTTTTAATTTGTGCTCTCTTTTTTCTTTTGATTTGGACTTGTGGATGCTAATGCTACACCCATAAACACAGAATCAAGAGGAAACAGAGAGATGAAGACCAGAAGAAAAAAAAAAAGAAAAAAACGAAGGAGAGGGAGAGAAAGAAAGCTAAGAACAGAGTCTCTTTTTGCTTCAAACATCCTATGTTCATGGGTTTGAAATTATTCTGTGTTCGTGGGTTTGAAATTTTGGGTTTGAAATTATTTTGTGTCCATGATGATGATGATGAAGATGAAATTATTCTGTGTTCATGGGTTTGAAATTGATCAAATTTCAAACCCACCCAAAATACTCTTTTTGCTTTGCACCATTTTCCTCCTTTATTTTTGATTGAATTTTATTAATATGTTTTCCTCCTGTGTTTGATTGAAATTTCCTCCTATGTTCATCGCCCTTACCTACCCAAAATTTCAATCAAAAATTTCAAACCCAATCAAACCCATTTTCCTCCTGTGTTCGTTGCCCTTACCTACCCAAAATTTCAAACCCAAGAACTAAAATCAAGCCCAAGAACACAGAATAATTTCATCATCATCATCATCAGCACCAAGAACTAAAATCAAGCTTGATTAGTTTTGAACTCGAGAAGTGATCGGACTTCGTCGGAGGTAGAAGAAGAAACAGGAATGTGAGAAGAGGAAGGGAAGGTGGGTAGAGGCGGCGATGGCGAGGAGGTGGTGGTGCCGTCTCAAACCCACCCCACCTCCTTTCTGAGTTATGTGGTTTTTTTTTTTTTTCATGAAAAGTTGCCCCAAAACGACGTCGTTTTTTGGTGCTACAGGGAAGGGCTGCAGATAAGGGCGACGGAGGATCCGAATTCGTGTGTAGTGTGTGTCTGCCGTGTGTGTGTGGATGTGTGCCTGTGTGTGCATGTGCGTGTGTCTGCCGTGTGTGTGTGGATGTGTGTTTATATGAGTGTGTCCTCAGCTTTCCAGCTCTCTTCCAACTCTTATTTTTTTATTCACTCATTCCTTCTCTCTAACCTTTTTCTCTCTAAAACAATGCTCTCGGCCAAGAAACCCCACCATTACACAAAGCCTATTTTTTTTTTTATTATCTCTCGCCAGCCTAGTCCCATGAAATTAACATCTTTTTTTTTTCTTTTTTTGTCTACCCACCTCACATGCTAGCTGTTAGTGCATTTTTTTTAAAAAAATTATTTATCATTCCCTCTATCCCTCCACCAAATTATGCTCCACCCAGCCATCAAAACATAATCATGCTATTTGACCATCATTTTTTCTTTTATTTATTTATTTTTTGTATTTATTATTATTTTTTTGTTTGTTTTTTTTTATTTTATATTTATAAAATATCTAAAATATATTATTTCTACTAATTTATATAAAAACACCTAAAAATATGTACACACACATAAAATTATAAAATACTACAAATTAATAATTTGGCCAAAATGGATGAGGTTTGGGATTAAAGCTTTAATCTAATTTTTTTGCTGAGAAATTCATAAAAATGACATATTCCAACTTTCATCATGGGGTGTTCCAAAGAAAGTGCCCAAGTCTTAGAGCCGGTCAAAATATGGTGTCTACACCTATGTCAGTAGGACAGAAGAAGGGTGAACAGAAGTTAAAGGCCTATGATATTTATGTCGATGATTCCTTCCGTCTCTTTTTTGAAGCTCAAACTGACAAAGAGCGGGGGCATGAGTGGCTTTGGTTTCGTCGGATGGCCAAATGATAGAACAGTCCATCTGTTTAGGATTCAAGGCTTTGAACAACGAAGCTGAATATGAAGCACTGATTGCAGGACTAAAATTAGCAACATTAGGCGAAGCTGAGGATGTAGTAGTCTTCTGTGATTTCCAACTCATTGTAAATCAAGCGACGGATGAATACACAATCCGAGATGAGAGGATGGTGGCCTATGTCAAGGAGGTCATCAAGTTACTAACATAATTCCAAAACTGCCAACTGGAGTAGGTTAACCGAAATGACAACAGGCATGCCGATACCTTAGCAAACCTTGCCAGTGCTATAAAGCCAGACGCGCTAAGAACAATTATGGTGGATTATCTGTCAGGCCCAAGTATAGAACCTCTAATAGCAGAGTATAAAGCAATGTGTGTGGAGATGGGTCTGAGTTGGATGGACGCCACAGTCATGTTTCTTAGAGATGGAAAATTACCAGAAAACAAAAGAGAAGCACACAAAACTAGGCTGAAGTCTGCTAGATTCTGCCTGTCAACAAAATGTCATCTATACATGAGATCCTTTCCTAGACGTCTACTACAATGTGTACACCCATCCCAAGTAGAGGAATTTTTGTACAAGATCCACGATGGAGTATGTAGAAGCGATGCAGGGGGCAGATCACTTGCCCACAGAGCTATATCATAGGGATTCTGGTGGCCCTACATGTAGAAAGATGTTAAAGCCTATGAAAGGAAGTGTGAAAAGTGTCAAAAGTTTGCATCTTTGATACATCATCCTGCTGGAGACCTGAATCTAGTATCCAGTCATTGGCCATTTGCCCAGTGGGGCATAAATTTTATTGGGCAACTGCCCAAGGCAACCGGACAAAGAAAGTTCCTACTTGTAGCCATAGATTACTTTGTAAAGTGGGTAGAGGCTGAACCATTAGCTAAATCGGAGATGTGGACGTTAGAAGCTTTATTTGGAAGAACATCATCACCAGATTTTGGATCCCGAGAGCCATTGTGGTAGACAATGGTACCAAGTTTGAAAGTAAATTGATCGAAAACTTTTATGCAAAGTATAAGATCAAAAATTACTATTCAACACCCAGCTTCCCTCAAAGCAATAGTCAGGCCGAGGTATTCGACAAGACCATCTTTGATGGAATCAAGAAAAATTTGGAAGCTGCCAAGGGTAAGTGAGTGGAGGAATTGCCCAATGTTTTATAGGCATATTGCACGGCATCGAGAAGATCTACTGAAAAATCCTCTTTTGCCATGACTTATGGCACTAAGGCAGTCATATCACTTGAGATCGGCATCTCTGAAATCAGAACCTAGGAAGTGGAAAATGGAACAAATGAGTCATTCCTTGCTCGAGATTTAGACCTAATTGAAGAAAGAAGAGAAAGAGCAATGATTTGGCTGGGGGCATACCAGCAGCAACTTGCCATACAATAAGAAGGTCAATCCCAGGGAGTTCCAAGTTTGAGACCTCATCCTAAGAAAAGTCATTGGCAATAAGAAGGATCTCATGGAGGGCACGCTTGACCCAAACTAGAAAGGACTTTATCGAATGATCTCGGTTACTGGTAATGGTGTATATCGGCTTGAAGACATTGATGGCAAAAAATTACCAAGACTTTGGAATACCAGCAATCTAAAATTCTTCTATCACTAATTTTTTTCTATTTGTTCTTTCCCTATGTAATTTCGATGGATTTTTTAGCCGAAGTATAAATAAAATATTAGATTGATTTTATTCTTTTGTTGACACTTATGATTGTGAGATAAGACTAAGAAAGTCTTAAGGTGATGTTCCCATGGTGAATAAGGCGATTAACTTAGATTTGCCATGATGGTAGAGTCGAACTAAGTACAAGGCGATGTTTCAATGTGAAACAATGTGAAACAAGGCGAAACTAGCCATGTTTGGTTGGTTTGTGCGAAAAACTTAGGTAGATAGTACTCTCGGTACACTAAGGTCAAGCCTTAAGTGTTTAGTTTGGGTGAGCTAAACATGATAACCTCGGTCATGGATGACTAAGTTAGACTTAGGCAAGAATTAGACGATGCATTCGTAATGTGAACATAAGTGATTCTTAGGTTTACATTAGGGGGCATGAAACATGAATAAGTTAAAGTAAGTACAACACTTGTAAAAAAAAAAAAAAAATTAGAAAAATTTTACAAGTTGAAGTCATCTGAGATGACTAATGGAAGTTATATCCGACATATAATAATATGAGATAATTAGTTATCCGAAGTATCCTAATCCGAGGCGTTTGATTAAAGTTATGTCCGAGATCTACAATCACAACTGAGGTTGCCTGTGTTCTGTCGGCAGGGGCGTTTGGAGGTTGGCAACGACGTTGACGTTATGATGGTGGGATATGTTGAGCTAGAGCCAATATAGATGTCTTGTTCATGGGGTCAAATGTTGAGGCTTGGTCTAGGTGAGGTGAGAAGGTGGCTTGCTGAGTTAAAGCAAATGGTGTTGTTTTGCTTGTTCTGTGGATGTTGGGAAGTGGGCTGCGGTAGGTCGGCATGTAGTTTAGTAATATGGGGGCCTTGAGAACTTCAATAGGCAAGCCGAGCAGAAGGACAAGATCTTGGCTTGGGATGTATGTTTGGCGGAAACTCTTGGGTGGCTAAGGCAATTCTACAAAGAACAACAATAAAACATTAGAACATTGAAGAGAAATAAATCCACAAGTGTTAAAAAGAAATGGGACTTTGGGATAACTGGGTTCTTACCCTAATAACTCCTTGGTGCAAAGGGTGGAGATGAAGATCATCATCAGTTGTGAACTCCCAATTGCTTGAGACAATTAGATAGTCATCACCAGCGCCTTTGTTGGAGTCAGGAAGGTCGGCTATCAATTTGTACTTTGTGGATCTGGGTTTGACGTAGTAAGTATAGCCACTGGCAAATTTGGGGCCACATATAATGTAGCAATATTGGAGGTCGGATACGATTATCTTAGCTTTTTGTTGACGTGCTAACTTGGCAATACCATTTATGACTATGAATGTGTTTATTACTAGTTGCATGGGGTTAAGTTTGAAAAAGTGGATTACTTCTCTAAAAAGAATGTCAGGGGGGAATTTGATTCTATCATCAATAGTGGACACTATTGCGAATGGCATGTAGGTCTCTCATGGCATGATGAAATCTTCCTTACTAGCCAACCTAAGGTGGACGTCGACTGGAAAGTTAAACTCTTGGTGAAAATACTCAAGTTTGTTGGGTGAGTCTACGCTCTACTTAAACATTCCCATGACCTTGACTTATGGGTTATCGTAATGGCTTATGTCGGGGTATGCTCTAAGAACCTCAACGAAGCACTAGTAAGTACTAAGACAGGGTTTCACAGATTTGAGGAGTGTTTCATTTTAGTTTTCCTAAGAATGTGATTTCTAGCAAATCCCAAACCTAAAACCTATGCAAATGGACAAGAATCTGGGGCGAGAATTTGGAAACAAGCAAGAAAAACAGAAAAAACAAGATTTAAAATCAAATCATTAACTGATTGAGCATAGGTGCAAGGACAGGTATTCACGAACACAATCAAAGTTTAGAAACCATGAGTGAAGTAACAAAGAAATATGTTCAATAGCATTCAAGAAAATTTGACTCAGTGCCAATGTGAAAAAATCATACAAAGCATGTAGAAAATTCGAACAAAAACAGAGCGCAAAGTCAAGAGCATGAAGAACACTAAACAAATCAAGGCAAAAAACGTATAGAACAAAAGACTTAAATGTAGATACAGATCCAATAGCAACACAAACGTAGACACAAGTGTGTATAACAGTGCAAAGAAGAGATGTACTCAAAAATAGTACAAGAAGAGTGAGAACAAGTACTTACAAAAAAGAGCTAATGAGTTTAATGCTGGAGTTGAAGACGTTGGAGTCAGAGAAAGCTTGTGATTGGAGTGAGATAGGTCGAAACCTCGCTAGAAGTGGTAAATGAAGTAACTATAGGAAAAGCTTCAAAGGAATAGCAATAGAGGATTTCTAGAGAGAGGAAATTTGGAAAGAGAGAGTTGGTGAATGAAAAAGTGAAAAGACGGAAGAGAGGTGGAAGGTTTTTGTTAGAATGAGAAAATGCAGCAAAAATTAATGTAACCGCCTAGGGCGAAGTGCATGCTCTAATGCCAGGCAGCGTGGCAGAATTGATGTGACATAATGACTCGTGACAGGTACGGACCAATAAGGCAGTGACGTGTGGAAGAAGTGGTTGGGATAATACAGCGTGATAGCTCATGCGCAGTTGAGATTCTTGGAATTCTTGAACTAGTGGGGTAATGACCTTTGCTAGCAAAGCCATCTCAGTTGAGATATTGAAAGAACTTGGTTCTTGATTCTTGATGAAGTAGAAATATGAGTCCTGGTTACTTAAAGCCGACGAGTCATGATCTCGGTCAGAGAAGTACCTTCATTTTGTCATTTGGCTGATATGATTGAAGATTAGACGATATATGTTCCATCACCTTAGGTTATCGAGGTAATAGAACCTAGGGGTTAATTATGGGGATGTATTTTGAGAATGGCGCCACGTGGCCAAGGTGCCTTCAAGATATTGGCCGAGGTGTCATGTGGGCAAGTCATGTTGTCAAGGTGGTCACAATATTGTCGATGTCACGACCCAAACCCGCCCCTAAAAGGTTGGATAATGATTGGCCAGTATGGCTAGTAACTTCTCGATTACCTACGACCTCAGACAGATTACAGAGAATTTATAATAACGGGGCTTAAACAGAAGCAAATAAAATAACAAAACGTCCATTGAGTAGTGCTTATATGCCAAGATTTTAAACATCATGTCATATAAGCATTGCTCAATGGATGTTCTATTATTTTATTTGTTTCCACTTAGGTTCCGTTATTGTAAATTCTCTGTAATCTGTCTGAGGTCGTAGGTAATCGAGAGGTTACTAGCCGGTCATGACCCAACCTTTTAGGAGTGGGTTTGGGTCGTGACAGTTGGTATCAGAGCACAAGTTACTCCTTCACACATGGGTCCATTTGAGCTTTAAGAAGTCTAGACAAGACTTAGGTGACATTTATGTTGCTTCTTTATGATATGCTTCCGATATGAAATATGGTATTATGATCTGTATATGTTATAAACAATGCTATGGAATATGAAATGAACATTGTCAATGTGTACTTGTGTATCTTTTCTGTGTGTATTATAATCCATTGTTATATAGATCATGGTGAGAATGGGGATGGATGATTTTGAGGAGTCTATCTCTGCATGGCTTAATGGACATGGCAGAAGCTATGAGACATTAGCAATAACAACAACAACCACTACCGCCACTAATGCTTATACCACCACTAGTGGTGCAAGACCACCAAGCTGAAGACCGAACAATTGCACTTACGAAAGAGTTTAAGAAGATGAAACAACCATTGTTCAAAGGGGGAATTGATCCGATGAAAGAAAAGGCATGGGTATTGGGTATAAAGAAATTGCTTGAGGTTTTTCCATGTACTGAGGAGCAGAAAGTACAACTTGCCGCTTTTACTCTCAAAGACGAAGCACGAAGATGGTGGATGCTCACTAGAAATGAACATCAGGCATTGAACTAGGCTCGATTTTTGAAGCTTTTCTATGATAAGTATTTTCCACAGTATATACGAGATAGGAAAGTGACAGAGTTTGAGACTTTGATGCAAGGGAACAAGACCGTAGCAGAGTATGAAGCACAATTCGCAGAACTAGCTTATTTTGCACCACACATGGTGGATACGGATTACAAGAAAGCAAGAAAGTTCGAGGGAGGACTTCAGAATGTCATTCTAGATCAGATCAATGTGTTAAAATTGCCTACATATGTCGATGTATTGGAAAGGGCAATAATAACTAAGGGTAATATAGTTGCCCAAATTGAATTTCCGAGTGGAAATGGAAGAGATAGAGTACGCAAGTACAAAGGGGATCGGTGGCATCACAGAATAAGAAACCGAATTTGGGGACCTCTAGTACTTCCACCTCTACTTGTGACTCAACGCCAATTTGTCTGGAATGTGGGAAGAGACACCGCGAGACTTGTTATTGGGTAACTAAGGCTTGCTTCAAGTGTGGAAAGACGGGTCACGTAGTGAGAGATGGCCGTCAAAGAGAATGATAGAATGAGAATAGAACCACTACAAGTTCAACCGGCTTAAAGATTGCTACAAAACCTACCAGTACCAGAGACAATGTTAAACAGGGAAGAGTGTTTGCCCTTATTCTTGGTGATGTGCAAAATACAGAGGTTGTGGTATTAGGTACATTCTCTATTAATGGTTACCCTGCTCATGTGTTATTTGATTCGGGTTCCACCCATTCTTTTGTGTTGAAAACGTTTGCTCGTAATTTGAATAGACCTGCGGAATCATTGCATTGTGTGTTGTGTGTGTTTTCACCATCGGGGGGCTCTATGTTATGTACGTCTGTTTATCTTGTATGTGAGATCTTGATTGGGGATGTTCAATTATATGCTAACTTGTTGGCTCTTGATATGGATTATTTTCATATAATCTTGGGAATGGATTGGGTAAGCAAATACCATGCGACTATTGATTGTATGTCTAAACATGTTATTTTTCGACTTCTGGGACAATTTGAAATTATTTTTACGGGACATGGGGCAATTCCTCCACCTTACTTGATCTCAGCTGTGAAAGTGTGTAAATTATTAAAGAAGGGTTGTCAGGGTGTAGACGCCCTCGAACGTCCCGAGAAAATCCCGTTTTGTTCATTGGGCTTACTACAGTTCGGACTCCATGTCACGGTTCTTAATCTAATCTCACAAAGTGCAATGCGAGATCGATAAATCACCAAAGAGTCCAAATCCGGCAAATCGTTTTGAAAAACTGATTTTTAGAAAGAAGTGCCAAACATGGACGGTTTTGCCAGATACAGAGTTGCCATCTAAATATTTTATTTTGGGGGAACTTAGGAAACCCTGACTCGTGCCTATGGCCACGTGTCCATCATCACCAAAGTTGCCTCGGCTTGGGAACTTGGGTACGAGAGGGAAAGGTCATGCAATGAGCACCCCTGCTCGCCCGATCAAAGATCGGCCTTTACTAACATGATATGTTGTTTTTGAAAACACATGCGTCTTATTCCGGTTATTAGCCTAGAATTACTATGTTATGCACACGGCAAACAAGTATAGACTAGATTGCCTAAGTTGGAACGAAACATCTCATGTTTGTTTTTGAAAGCGGTTTGCTACTCGCAAGTAGGCTAAAATGTGGATTTTGCCACCCTCAATTGGGCTTAGAAAACATGGTGATTTGCCACTCTCAAGTGGGCTTAAAACTCACAATCAATGAATTGTTCCAATTCAAGTAATCCAACATTCACCCACAGGCATTCAGGCAGTTATATCACATAAGCAGTTAGCCTCATGGCAAGCATACTATCATTGTAGTCACTCACACACATGCGAGGATGCTAAAGCATAAACACTTACTGAGTGCTCCGAGCCAAAACAAAAGCTATGTTAGAAATCAATGCATGATCCTAGCTATGTCAAGACTGCCTAATGCAACACATACAAAATGCAACTAAGATAGGCTCGACTATCCTAAAATGTCATGCGAAATGCAATTTGATACATGTATTCATGCAGGAATTGAAATACACTGCAGTTAGCATGGTGCGTCGAGCCCGGTGCATGCAAGACAGATGAATGAATGCATACATGCGAACATAAGGATGCTAATTAAAACATGCCCTAAAACAAACCATCGTAAGCTGGTAAATAAAAGGGAGAAAGAAGTGGAGGTTGGAAGACATGCATCACACACACGCACACTTATTACAAAATTCGCCCTCTCGACGGAGGGTCCGAATAACAAGCTAACTAGCTAATCTAAGCTAATCTAATTAAACTAGTTATTACACAACGAAATGAATAATGAACTACAGCCAATTATTACACAACTCTAACTAATTAACAAATTAGCTAAGTTAGCAATTAAATAAGCATATAGACTATATGATGTAGGCTGCCTCAGCTCTGCTTTGGATGACAAAGGATGCATGCATGCTCGAGTCGCCTTCTTCGGAAATTCCTCACGACGCCCCGATTTGCCTCTATTTGCAATTGATCTCAGAAACTTGCACCAAGCTCTAGAGAGATGAAACTTCACCTTGGGAATCTGTAGGGATGCTGCCGACCAGATATTGGCCTTGGAGACAACCTGCCGACCACTTTTGCGGTGAAAACGATAAAAAGTGGTTGGCCAGCCACTTTATCTGGTCGGCCGACCAGTTTTTGTTGCTGGTTTTTGGTTTTCTGCAACAGAGGGCAAGAGAGGGGCATGGCAAAGTATTTGCAACACATGTGTGCACAACCATCCTCCCTATCATTACATGAGCTCAAGGGAGTATAGTTCTCGATCCTCGGGCCATAAATCACGCATCTCGATGCATGATGGCCGAGGAGCAGAATTGCGCAACTCAATACGAATGAATGCACATATGAACACGTAAAGCCTAAAACTCCATCATGTATAGTCAAGAGTGTCGACGACCGGGAATTGAGGCACGTTCATCACTTCGGATATGAAACGCCCCTCGTTTCTCGTGTTTGGGCTAACTCCTATCCCAAACACAATGCAACAAACATGGCATATACAATGCGACTTCAAGTATGAAACCTAATGCGATACAACTTAGACATGCAAACATGCAATGGATGGAGATGCAAACATGTAACTAGCATACACAATGCTATGAATTACATGGCATACACAATGCTCATGACGCTTGCATACACAATGCACATGGTAACTAACATACATAATGCGATGAAAATGGCATGCACAAGTGTAATGATCAATCATGCAACAATGTGGCATACTCAATGCTATGAACCACATGGCATACTCAATACACAATGGACTTAAACCGAAATGAATAGGTCTCAGCCATGTCCAAATCAGTGGCCATTGATGATGAAATCAAGGCACCAAAACATACACAAACATGTATAATGCAATGGCCCAAGCCTAAGGCACAAAATACAACTCTCCAAGAGCATTGAAAAGGTGAAACATGGTGTACAATGGCATGTGTTCCAGCACTGAAGTGGCATACAAAATGACTTCGAATCATGCAAACAACTCACCCAATGCATGTTGAAAGGCTCAAGTATCGAAAGCTAGTGAAGCATATTACACTAGAGGCATGCAAGGCGATACTCAAATGACCAAACCAACCCCAAACAGACCCTATGAAGGCCAAAACAGTAGCAAAATGAGTTGGGATGATGGCTTTGAAAGGCACAAAAATAGGGCTCATGCAATGGTTCACAAATAGGGCATAAAAGCATAACTCTAAAGAACACTTAAAGAGTGGAAAATATGGAAGTATAGTAGCCCTACATGCTCTGAAATAACATTCCCAATGATGCCAAACCATGCAAATATCTCAAGTTAAGCATGCAAGAGACCTCAAAACTCAAAGCTAGTCAAGGCTATTACACAACAAGCATGCATGGCAAGCATCATTCGACCAAGAGGCCTCAAAATAGAGCTAAGGCAGCCGAAAATATGAACAAAACTATGTTGGAGCAAAGCCAAAATGTGGTAGTTTAAAGAGCCAAAACATCATGCGAACCAAGCTAGTAAACAAGATTTACACTACAAGCATATGAAGCATGTAATAGGTTACCAAACCAGCCAAAAACAGAGCCATGAAATGTCTAATGATGACCAAAAAAACACTAAAATGAAGCTGAAACATCCTAGATTGACATGCTACCTTGATGAGTCATAAATGGGAATACACTACACATATGAGAAGCATGCCAAGGGTGACCAAACCAACCATGTAAAGAGTCTAGGAAGGCTCTGAAAGTCACCAAAAAGTGCCTGAACCAAGCCTTGAAAGTATGAAAATGTATGCTCCTTTGATAGGCCAACAATGCAAGTAAACAAGACAAAAAGAGAGAGGGTCACCCCTCTTTGATTTAGGACATTAAAACCACATGCCAACTACTAAAAATCCACTGGATTTCAGTGGCTAAAAGGCCAAGAAAGGATTAGCTCAAAGGCCCTAAGGCATGGAACAAAACAAGGCCAAACAAGGCACAAAAGGGGATAAAACACCCCCTAACACCCAAGGAGCCTCAAACAAACATGTTAAGTACTAAAAAATAAAGCTTTTTGTAGTTTAAAGTTAAGCCAAGAGAAGCGTGCAAATATGGCTAAGAGAGTGATCAAAATAGAGCTAAAAGGAGGGAAAAGAAGGTTACCCTTGAAGCACTGCAATACCAGCAAATTTTCTGAGCCAAAACCAACTCTTGAGCTCCCTTAAGACCCTCCAGCAACTCATCAACAAGGTAAGAGTGTTTGGCTTTGAGGTTGTGTGTACAAGTGTGAAGCAAAGCACCAATATAGAGAGAGAAAATGGGGGATATAGAGAGAGAGAGAGTGTAAGCCTATGCTCTCAGCCAAAAATTCAGCCTGGAAAAGGGAGGGAAAGCCTCTTCCTTATAAAAAAACATAAGCTAACGCTTCTTGGAGAAGCTTAGAGCTTGGATAAATCCCTCCACACACGTGTATGGAGGACACAGGCTGGCACAACTGGCATTCATTCAGTCTGACAAAACAGAAGGACAGCTGCCGACCAGAAAAGGTGGTCAGCCTGCTACTTTTAGTGGTCAGCCAACCACCCAAAGTGGTCTCCCAGGTAAAAAAGTGGTCGGCAGGGGGAATTGGTGGTCTCCACATTGAAAGCAAGCCAATGGTGGGGTGGGAAACCAGAAAATGTAGCCCAAAGACCAAGAAAACCAGTTTCCCGACCAGAAAATTGGCTGGCGGGGTGAAAAGTGGTCTCCAAGGATAAAAGCTGGTCTCCCACCCTTGTACCACTTCCCAAGCAAGGAAAGTAAGGTTTTTACCCAAGACAAACCAAAATGGATGCAAGACAAGGGTTTGGGAGGCGAGACGCGTGGCTGGGAGCCCCGAAAACCAGCTGTCGAGCATCAAAAGTGGCGTACGACCACAAAAGTGGTCTCCCGGACCACAGTGTTCCTCTAGACAGAGGAAACAAGGTGTGTTCCAAAAACCGTGCCAAACGGAGAATGTTAAGCTGTCCCGAGCCGAGGCGCACGACCGACGGCTCTGAAAATCGGAAACTAGTCTCCAAATGGGAACAGTGGCCTACGATCACTGAGAGACGGTCTACAAGACCTCTCCCTCCCTCCGGGAAGAGAAAACAAGACTTGGTCCGCGGACCGAGTCAAAGTACAAAGGGTCCCGAGGTCCGGAGGCGAGGCTCTCAGCCAAGAACTCTGAAACCTCGAAACGAGCACAACATGTGCAATCACCGAGCGCTCAATCGATGATGTCTGAGTCTTCAGGTCAGTCAAAAATGGGGTGTCTACAGTTGCCTCTCTTTGACAGAACTCGAAAGTCATAAGTGACAGGAGTGAATGTCAAAGCCCATAGACGACCCATTTTTGACAAGGCCGAAGACTTGGACAAACAAACAAAATACAGATGCAGTTGGTTGAACCCGCAGGCTGCCTACATATCCCTTTGCAAAGAATCAAACCAGTGTAGTTCAGGGGCAGGATGCAAAATGTTATGCAGGAAGATTTTGATAATTGGACTTATACGCTGCGCGAAGCCGATTTGGGTGGTGTGAACATGTAATGACCCCGGAATACACGTCATAATTATCAGTAATTAATGACGCATTAATATGAATTAATTGGGAATTTTCTGTTTGAATTAGAAAAAAAAATATATGTTGGAACAACAGCTTCGGGACTGAAATTGATGACCGTAACGGGTTCAGAAAATGAAATTGAGCATACCTATGTGTTACCGGGAATTTTTAGAACCATTCGAAACAATAAATTGAGGACTGAATTTCGTCTGAATCGTTAGGCCATGTTTGGCTCATATGTTTGGCACAATTTGAGTTATGTGATAGATATGACTATAGATAAGGATTTGTTGACTCTTGTTTGACTCAAACCATTGAAAGAAAATATCTAAAAGAGGGAGAGAGAGAGAATACGGGAAGAAGAGGAGAAAAAGGGGTACAAGCTTAATTCTCTCCAATTAGCCATTCAAGGTAAGAATTTCTCTCTACTTTCTTGGACATAAGGTTGATTCATCCATGTTTTCATGATAAATAGATGGATTTGAGGGAAAATTATGTTTAATTGAGAGGGTGGTGTGGTATTTTAACCTAGATTGCATCCATGGAATAATATTTTGAGATTTATGGTTTTAATCATGTTTTCTTTGCATGGTTTTCATATTTGAGGAAGGAAACCCCATGGTTTTGGAAAGTGTAGTTTTTGGGTGCATGTTTATAGTTTTCCATCTTGATTCAAGTTTGATTCTTGTAAATGTTGTATGTGGGTTTATTTTAAAGTTGTTATGTTTAATTTAAATTGTTTTCCAAATGGTTTTGGCCTTGGTTTGGTAGATTGGAAGTTGATTTTGGTAAAAAGGAAGCCCATGGTTTTGCAGAACATGAAGCTGGTTTTCACCCAGAATTTTCGCAGTCCGCTCGAGCGTGGGTTTGGCCGCTCGAGCGGAGATTTCGCACATCCAGCATTTTTCTCACAGTTATCAGTCCGCTCGAGCGGAGACCTATTTTTCAGACAATTTCAAAAAGTGTTTTAATGCATGATTTCGGCATCCTCATTGCATTTTTCACATTCTTGAGGTTTAATTAAGTTATGATAATGAAGTTATGAGATTGAAACATCATTAAGCAAAAATGTGAACTTGATTTGATGATAATATGTGTTAAAGGATCATGCGATAATGTTAATGTTACAGGACAAACCTCGAAGACCATGCAACCGGTTTCGGAAACCCACTGTAAGTAACATTTCTGTAAAGTTATGTTCTTATAACGTATGTTTTGAAAATGCTATGCTATGGCATGATTGAAATGATAATGTTTTCTGTGAACGAATGTTCTATTGCAAACCTAGTATGGCATCCATAGTCAGTTGAGTCATGGGGGCGAGAACATGCAGGCCCATGCGTCATGAGTCATGGGGGACGGCATGGAAGGACAAGCCCATGACCAGTTTACGAGATCTCGGTATGTGTTTAATCGGTGTCCGGGACCGGTTACTCTAGTCGTTAGTCGACACATGTTATGTTCTATGGAGTATGCCATTATGTATGTTCTTATTATGACAAATGACTGAAGTATGTTTATGACTGTTTTATTATGGTTTTATGAAAATGTCAGACTTCGTTCACTAACCCTTTACTTTAATGTTACTTGCTGAGCTTTAGCTCATTGTTTGTATTTATGTATTTATAGGAGAGCAATCTGGGAGCCAAGTCTAGGCGGAGTCTCGGATCGAGCCGCCGTTTTGAAAGCCTACCGTTTTGAGTGCTCTGAGCCGGAGCTAGGCCTGGAAGGCCGTTTGTGAGCTCTTGTTTAGCTTTGTTGTTAGTGGCAGATGTCTAAATTTTGTATATGAACCTTGATACATGTTATATGATGTACAGTTATGGGTAAATTAACATTTTTGGCATGTAAATGTATGTTCATACTTATGCACAGCTCTTTGGACTATAGTTATGTGTTTTCGCTTCCGCGAGCCCCGTTTTATTTGTGTTATGTACAGGAAGGCCTGTGGTAATCTAGGATTACTGGCCGGTTACGATGCCAAACATTTAGGGGCGGGTTTGGGTCGTGACAGAACAGACAGGCGCACCTGCTATTGTTAACCGATTTTGATAATTGGACTTATACGCTACGCGGAGTCGGTTTCATAATTCAGGATTTATGCAATGCAATAGCTAGGAAGTGAAAGTACCTTACAGGGGCAATTGGCAATGACCTACCTCATGCTGCTGGGGACCTTCCCCTTCTTCTCGGTTGAACCGCAGGTACTACTTTTCCCCCTGACTATGGTCGCAGCTTTCCCTATTCTCCAACAGGGTGACAAACTAGGTTGGTTCAGTATCTAGAATTGAGGCATATACACATGCTATCTCAATCTATGGGGCTGCAATACAGATTTCAAGCCGAGGATATGCCCCTGGGTATTTAAACTAGACTTTAGTCTCAAAAATCTCGAACCTTTGCGTTCTAGGCATGAGCCATTCGAACTCTAGTTTCCACCGTCTTAGTTGGTCTCCTAGGAACTCACCGCAAACACAGGCAGGTGGCTATACCAGACCACCGAAAGTCATTCAGGCATGACAAACACCAAAGGAATTACAACTTTAGAGGATTTAAGGTCTCCTAGATCAGAGAGTGCACAAGACAGTGCGAATGAAGTTGTAGGATTTAAGGTCTCCTAGACCAACGGATTTAATGTCTCCTAGACCAGGGAGTGCACAAGACAGTGCGAATGATACAAAAATACAATGTGCACAAGACAGTGCAATGCAGAGTGAATGCATAAAACGGTGCCAAGAAGATGGGTGCGCAAGATAGCATGAGCAATGCAATGCACTAACAAGTGCAGGTAAGATGCAGAAGAAAGTGCGAACAATGCAATGCATTAACTAGTGCAAGTAAGGTGCGCAAGACAGTGTGATGCAAGGCAATGCACTAACAAGTGCAGGTAAGGTGCGCAAGAAAGCGTGGACAATGCAATGCATTAACAAGTGCAGGTAAGGTGCGCAAGATAGCGCGATGCAAGTTCAATGCAAAAGATACAAGCATTTTTATTTTTTTTTTTATGCAAGATGAGAGTATGTAATGAAATGCATCGGATAGTGCGATGCGCAAGAAAGCGCGAGTATGAACTGCACAAAACAGTGCGATGCGCGAGAAAGCGCGAGTGTAAACTGCACAAAATAGTGAGATGCGCAAGAGAATGCGAGTGTAAACTGCACAAAACAGTGCGATGCGCAAGAGAGCGCGAGTGTAAGCTGCACAAAACAGTGCGATGCACAAGAGAGCGCGAGTGTAAACTGCACAAAATAGTGCGATGCAAGCAAGGTGTGGTGCGCAAGGTAGTGCGAGTATAAACTGCACAAAATAGTGTGATGCACAAGAAAACATGAGTGTAAACTGCACAAAACAGTGCGATGCGCAAGAAAGCGCAAGTGTAAACTGCACAAAACAGTGCGATGCGCAAGAGAGCGCGAGTGTAAACTACACAAAATAGTGCAATGCACAAAATAGCGCAATAAAATGCATGCACAACGCAAGTAAGATGCATAACAATGCAAGGTAGACGTGCGTGATAATGCGACGAGTAGTGTGCATAACAATGCACTTAAAATGTGCATAACAGTGCGATAAAGGTGTGCATAACGATGCATTTTGCATTTCTTGCACACTTCATGCTTTTGCTATGTATTATATCTGCTCGTTCTAAACACATTCATATGCACAATACTTCTGCTCATTCTGGCATACGGCTCGCACATAGCACAATACTAATTTGGCACGCATCTTATTTAGAATACAATACTGACTTGGCACACAGCTCACAGCACAATATTCTGTTAATTTGGCACACAGCTCACTTGGGTACACGACACATCTAGGTACACAGCTCATTTGGGCACACAACACATTTTGGCACACAGCACATTTGGGCACACAGCTTATTTGGGGCACATAGCACATTTGGGCACACAACTCATTTTGGCACACAGCACATTTGGGGCACACAACACATTTGCGGGCACGCAGCTCATTCTTCGGGCACACAGCTCATTTTCGGGCACACAGCTCATTTTCGGGCACACAGCTCATTTTCGGGCACACAGCTCATTCTTTGGGCAAACAGTTCATTTTCGGGCACGTAGCTCATTCTTTCGGTACGTAGCTCATTCTTCGGGCACATAGCTCATTTGGGCACACAGCTCATTTTGGCACACAGCATATTTGGGCACACAGCTCATTTTGGCACACAGCACATTTGGGCACACGGCTCATTTTCGGGCACGCAACTTATTCTTCGGGCACACAGCTCTTTTTTGGGCACGCAGCTCATTTTTGGGCACACAACTCATTCTTCGGGCACACAACTCATTTTAGTACACAGCACATTTGGGCGCACGGCTCATTTTCGGGCACGCAGCTTATTCTTCTGGCACACAACTCATTTTCAGGCACATAACTCATTCTTCAGGCACACAGCTCATTTTCGGGCATGCAGCTCTTTCTTCGGGCACGCAGCTCATTTTCGGGCACACAGCTCATTTTGGTACACAACACATTTGGGCACACGGCTCATTTTCGGTCACGCAGCTCATTCTTCAGGCACACAGCTCATTTTCGGGCACGCAGCTTATTTGGGCACACAACTCATTTTGGCACACAGCACATTTGGGCACACGGCTCATTTTCGGGAACGCAACTCATTCTTCGGGCACACAACTCATTTTCAGGCATGTAACTCATTTAGGGCACATAGCACATTTGGGCACACAGCTTATTTTGGTACACAGCACATTTGGGCACACGACTCATTTTCGGGCACACAGCTCATTCTTCGGGCACATGGCTGATTTTCGGGCACACAGCTCATTCTTCGGGCACACAGCTCATTTTCGGGCACGCAACTCATTCTTCGGGCATACAGCTCATTTTAGCACACAGCACATTTGGGCACACGGCTCATTTTTGGGCACGCAGCTCATTCTTCGGGCACACAGCTCATTTTCGGGCACATAGCTCATTCTTCGATTTTGATCACCCAACTTAGCCTTTTTTTCCATTCTGAACACACAGCTCATTCACTTCACTTTGAACACACAGCTCACACATTTCAATTCTGAACACGCAGCTCATACATTTTCATTTGTACGTAACTCATTCTTAATTCTGAACACGCAGCTCATTAATTTTCATTTCTGAACACACAGCTCATTCACTTTATTTTGAACACGCAGCTCACACATTTCAATTTTGAACACGCAGCTCATACATTTTCATTTGCACGCAGCTCATTCTTAATTTTGAACACGCAGCTCATAAATTTTCATTTCTGAACACACAGCTCATTCACTTCATTTTGAACACGCAGCTCACACATTCCACTTTGAACACGCAACTCACACATTTCAATTTTGAACACGCAGCTCATAACACAACACTGCTTGATCTGAAGACATGGCTCATAACACTGTATTCTTTTAATTTTGAACATACAGCTCATTTTGAACATACAAGATGCGATGACGGAACTTGCAGAAGTTGAAACAAACTCAGATGCCCGACATTTTCCCTTTTTTCTTTTGCTTCGAAGTTTGGAACCTATATAGCTTCAGATAGGTCTTGGTTTTACTGTTCCCACATGACCCGGGTTAAACCTTGCGGATTTTTCAAAAGAACAAAATCTTGTTTTGCACAAATGTGGAGAACGGCACGACACTCTGAGCACAAAACGATTTTTTGAAATTGAGAGTGAGAATAAGTTCTCAACTGGGTATTGAGCCTACGACTGAACACAGCACACCACGACTCAACAACAAAGAGAAAGACAAGGTAAGACAACCTAAACACATCTATAGATGCCCGAAGCGACTCAAAACAAGAATCGAGACAAACAAAATGACTGACACGACACACAGACGTGTTCCAATGGCAAGAGACCTCTCATGTGCACGAGGAGCCAGTTTCTCCGGGTATTGTTTCCCACCCTTTCTCATTTGTGATTCTTACATCACTCGGCCCTCGAGCTCTGTTTTTCTGAAAAAGCCCTTTTCCCTACTTTTTTCTCTCAGCGCACATCTCTCTATTCCTCAATCTCTCATTTTTTTATCCCTCCCCTGGGTGGTTGATGGATAAGCGGGAAGTTGTGGGTTCTTGCGTCTGGTATTCTACTAGATTCTCATTCTTGTTCACAACAGTGAGTTTCTCCCACAGAAGGGTTGCAATACGACCAGACGCAACAGATCTGCAACTGACATCGGTTGACGATGCTCTACTGGGGAGTTTGGACGTGATCAGATCTGTCCGGATGAGGGAGTGGAATACCTTGCTCCATTCCAGTTCGTGCTTCACACTTGGCTTGATACCTCGCTGCTTGGAGGATATGAGAACTTTCAGCCCTTTTCTGTTAGCTTCCGCTGTGCCCTTCTTGGCGAATAGGTGCCCTTTCCGGCAAGTATGGTGCCCTTTCTGGCAAATGCATTGACAACGGGGGAAAGACATGAAGCCTGACTCAACTGTGCCCCTAGTTCATCATTTTAACCAATTTTTTGTTTTGGTTTTCTACTAAAACAATTTTGACCAACATAAGAGTTAGATTAATATGCTTGTTCGATTTTCCGATTTAAAATCATACAAGTCAGGTTATGAGCACTGAAAATTTTCCTTTTTGGGTCCAAGATATGGTCCAGTTTTTGGAAAAATGGAATAATTTTCGAGAAAATTAGTCAACTTCATTAAAAATTCTCAAAAACTATTTTTGCAAATGGCCACTGCTCGACCAACACGGAACTTAATCTTGAGATGCACGACCTTAGATCCATAACAATGGAAAACTACCCCTTATCTGAACGACATTGCATGGCAACAGAAAGTTGCCCCTTGTTTAAATAGCACCACAGCATATTGTAGGGCAATGAAGAGTTGCCCCTTGTCTGAATGGCACCACAGCGCATCGTAGTCAATCCTTGGAGTGACGAACACAACCAAACTCTCTCGGATATAGAGAAGGCAAAGATGATCAAAACCATTACATGGACACAGTCGATTTGGATGTGTTTGTGGCTGGACTTCAAAATGAAGTTGCCTACGTATCCCAAAAATGGGAATCAAGCCTTACGTAGTTTGGGATTAAGGTACACTCAAGTATTAACCTCTCCTTTTGCGCTCTAACTTTTGCCAAAGCCGCTTTTCTGGGTTTTCAACCTTGTGAGCTATGTTCTTCTTTTCATTTCAATTCTTTTCATTTCTTTTCTACTTTTTCTTTTTCTTCTTTTTGTTCTCTTTCTTCTTTTTCTTGCTCTAACTTTTGCCTGGGTCGCCCTTCTAGGTTTTCGGCCCAGCAAGCCTCTCAAGGGTAAAAGTGTAGCTTTGTCCATGTCAAATGGTTTTGAGATCTTGAAGTCATCTGAATCTAGGAGAATGGCTGCTGTTCGCTGACGATGCAGGAGTCCATCCAATGGGGGGCTGAATTTGCCCCGAGTGTTGTGCATAGGAACTCGGTTATCCTTCAGCAATACTTTCTTCTTTCCTCCCTTCTGGGATTTGGCATTCTTGCTGATCTTTGTTAGCTTGAGAAACATCCCAATTTTTTTTGACTCTTCGAGCACCTTTGACATTTTTGCCCTTAGTTCGAGGGGTGCTTTTGATCTAGCTTTGCAAGCTTCTTTTGACGACATCTGATCTTCTTGATCTGACTTCCCTGCCCCTAGTTCGAGGGCTGCTTCGAATCTGGCCACACAGGCCTCACATTGTAGTTGACCGTTGAACATTCTGAATTCAAGTTCAAGGTTTGAAAGTGAGGGGTCGAGTCTCGGGGCTAAGAGCGATCCTAAGCTGCACAGTCTCAAGAGTGATTCCACACAGGTCTTTGCAGGACCGCGCAAAACATTTTTTGAAATCTTTTAAGAAAGCGACTAGTCGCTCGCGCTGAAGACAATGCAGAACCAATCTGGATCAAGCCAAGATCCTTCTCAGTACTCACATTAACAAACATGATCTCATTTATTAAGGGCTTAGCACGCCTTTCTTTCTCTCAATTGATCAAATTTTACAAATCCCGAGGAATTCCTTCCTCTTTGTTTTCACCACAGTGTTCAAAAAGTTTTGAAAAACTTAGGTCAATGCAATGATTTAAAAGGCACAGAAAAGTAAGTGAAAAGCACTGCCGTTTCAACACATCTTCTGGTACAACTGGCTTAGGGCAAGAACAAGCACAAAAGCATGAAAAACCACAGCTGTTTCATTCAGATCTTCTGGCTCAACTGGCTCCATGGTAGAAATAGACTCAAAAGAGAGCAAAAAGACACGCAAAACAAAATAGTGATATCCGAGGTAACACTCCCGGAATCACCCGACTCCTATACAATAGGATTGACTCGATTCAACAAGACAAACCGCAAACAAAAAGACTGACTCAAAACAAAGAGACAGACTATACACAACATAACAGAATTGACTCAATACCCAAGCTAGAACGTAAAACAAACAGCATTCACAAATGCTCAAAATAGTGCGTGTCATACGCCACATCTGGAGTAAACTGAGTGCCGTCCGTAGGTGGTTCACCCCCTGATCACATTACATTATCCTCTAGATTCACTAATCCAGTGACGATAGACTTTGCTGAGCTTAGTGGGAGGATGACCCCATTGTCAAACAAATCCTGTACTTCGTGGCGAAGACGGAAGCAATTGTCGGTGGTATGACCTGTCTGTTGATGGTACGCACAGTACTGGGTAGCATCATGACCAGGTGGAAGATGAGCAGGGAGAGGCCGAGGCTTGAGGGGTTTAAGATGCCCATTTTCAGCAAGGATTTGAAGCACCTTAGACAAAGGCATATAGAAGGCATGGAAGACCTTGTGACCTTGGGGTTGGTACTTCAAGGTTTGTGGATTTTTGCTGGGCGCACTAGCGAAAGGGTCAGCAGGTGTTGGCTTGGTTTGTCGATCTCTTCCGAGTGCAGGATTAGAGCTCAAAGGATCGTTTCTGGTACGATGACCCTTCTCCCGGTTTGCCCCTTGACTCAAACTGCTCTCATTCTGAGTGGCAAAAGTGCCATCCACAATCTGTGCAATAACTGCGATCGCTTGCTGTTTGTTCAGCCCCTCGGCTTTCAAAGCCTCAATAGCCCACTGAAGGTGTTCATGGGGACCAATGTCCGCCCCAACCTTGTTCTTACCACTGGCCTCCACTTTGCCAGGAGACTAGCCTTCTTCCAATGCAGCTAGTCCCAAGATTGGGGAGCCCTTTGGTGTGAAATCCCTGGTAGGCGATGTAGTTGATGATGAAGCCAAAACTCCACAGGCTAAATCCGCTACTGTTCTCTGAAGATCTTCAATCATCCTCATCAGCTCAGAAGTGGTGGGTTCATCGGTTTGAGATGATTGGGATTCCGAGACTGGATGTGTGGTAGGTGCCCCAGATGGGTGTTGCATTTCGACATTGGTCTCACCCTGCATGGCGATTCCGCAGTTTAATGCTGCTACCATGGCCATAACTTCTTCCGAACTCTGTGCCATCACGGTCTGCTAAGTTTGGACGAAGGTGATGCGACTGGTGACTGACGGCTCAGATGAACCAGTCAGCCTTGACTGGCCTTTCTTTAACTTGCCTCAGCGAAGAAAAACACTGGCTGCTCTGAACTGAATCTCTGACCTGACAAAGTCTATCTGCATAAGTCCAATGTATCCGGGGAATATTGGAGCCTTTTGAAGCTACGGTTCCAAGACTACCCCTCCTAGCAAAAGAGAAAACAGGTAGCATCTCAGCCCAATTTCACCAGAACAGATATAAGCATAGTTGTATGACCGTGCTCTTTACTGAATTCTGCTCCAAATTCTTCCTGTAAACTGATACCTTCAGGTAAAACTGATTCTTCACATACTAATGCCTGCAGGCTTGATACCCTGACTTGCAAACTGATATATGCAACTTGTTGAGGCACACTCTAACTGCACATAGCAGGCAAATGAGAGCTAAAACACCCTTATGGTGGGATCGGGTTTCCTTGTCCTATTTTGTCAGGAGCTAGGGTTTCACTACGCACGCAGCGGTTTCAAACAACCTATAACTGAATAAGCAACCTATCCTAGTTTGGAATGGTCACTATGGATTTCGACATGCACTAGGCCCAAATGGTCAAAAAGGGTTCCCCGGTAAAAACCGCGGTTTGTGTTCCCATCGTGGCAGAGCCCGTAACCGGTCAGCCTTATGGCACACTTCTCAAAGCGAGCCTCTGGCAAACCTTTCAGGAATAACAGACGGCAAACACTGTGTCCTAGGTGCACCAATGCACATGCAATGCAAAGAAACACATAAGTGTAGTCAAAACAAGATATCATAAGTTCGAGTCAAGTTCTCTAAATCCCCAGCAGAGTCGCCAAAAACTATAGACGCGCCCGAACGTCCCGAGAAAATCCCGTTTTGTTCATTGGGCTTACTACAGTTCAGACTCCATGTCATGGTTCTTAATCTAATCTCAGAAAGTGTAATGTGAGATCGATAAATCACCAAAGAGTCCAAATCTGACAAATCATTTTGAAAAACTCATTTTTAGAAAGAAGTGCCAAACATGGACTGCTTTGCCAGATACAGAGTCGCCATCAAAATATTTTATTTTGGGAGAATTTAGGAAACCCTGACTCGTGCCTAAGGCCTGTAGGCGTCCTCGAACGCCCCGGGAGGGATTGAGTCCCCCGTTCTGTTCGTCTTGGGCTCACTACAGTTCAGGACTCTAATTGTCACGGTTCTTGATCTGAACAAAAGAGTCCAAATCCGGCAAATCGTTTTGAGAAAACAGATTTTTTTTTTTTTGAAAAGAAGTGCCAAACATGGATTGCTTTGCCAGATACAGAGTCGCCACCTAAATATTTTATTTTGGGAAATTTAGGAAACCCTGACTCGTTGCCTAAGGCCACGTGTCCGTCATCACCAAAGTTGCCTCGGCTCAAGAACTTGGGTACGATTGGGGAAGGTCACTTCGTGACCACCCCCGCTCACTCGATCAAAGATCGGCCTCTATTAACCATGATATCCAGTTTTGAAAGCATTATGCGTTCTTATTCCGGTTATTAGCCTAGATTTACTATGTGATGCGCACAGCATACAAGTATAGATTGGATCGCCTGAATTGGAACAAAACATTTCATGTTTGTTTTTTGAAAGATGGTTTGCTACCCTCAGGTAGGCTTAAAATGCAGATTTTGCCACCCTCAGGTGGGCTTTAGAAAACATGGTTTTGCCACTATCTAGTGGGCTTTAAAACTCACAGTTGATGATTTGTCCCAATCCAAATAACCCAACCTTCACCCACAGGCATTCGGGTAGTTATATCATATAAGCACATAGCCTTATGGTAAGCGTGCCATCATGGTAGTCACTCACACGCATGCAAGCATGCTAAAACATAAAAACTTACCGAATACTCCAAGCCAAAACATAAGCTAATTAGAAATCTATGCATGATCCTAACTATACAGAAATGCCTAATGCAACACATGCAAAAATGCAACTATAGCAAGCTCGGCTATTTTAAACATGGCATATGGAATGCTACAGCTAACACGTATTCAACTTGAATTGAAATACAATGCAGTAAGTTATGATGCGCTGAGCCTGGTGCATGCAAAACAGATGAATGAATGCAAACATGCTATCATACTGTATGCTAATTGAAACATGCCCTAATCTAACCATCATAAGCTGGTAAATAAAAGGGAGAAAGATGTGGGGTTGGAAGACATACATCACATGCACGCACACTTATTACAATATTGCCCTCGCGCAGAGGGTCCGAATAAATAATATACAGTCCCAATGAATAATACAGTCCGAATAAATAGTACAGTCCAAAAAAGTACAAAATCCTAATTATTTAACAAATTAATCTAGGAAAGTAATAAATGGCACGCAAATCTATAGACTGCCTCGGCTCTATTCCAAATGATGAATGATGCATGTTCGGGTTGCTTGGCGCGGAAATCCATCGCGATGCCCCGATTAGCCTCTGTTTATGACTAAGCCCGAAATATTGCATGAAGTCGCAAGAGATTGCCGGTTTCTGATTTGCTGCAACAGAGAGCAGGAAAGGGGCATAGCAATGTATTTTCACATATGTATGCTTGCCTTGATCCTCGTGCCACCAATCACGCATCCCGATGCATGATGGCCGAGGAGTCGAATTGCATGACTTAATATGAAATGAATGCACACATAAACACAACGAGACCAAGACTCCATCATGGATAATCCGGAGTATCGGTGACTGGGAATTGAGACACGTTCCGTCACTCAAAGTACGAAACGTCCCTCGTTTCCCGTGCTCAGGCTAACTCTTATCCCAAACACAATGCAATATGCATGACATGCATGCATGCAACTAATATACAACCTAGCATACACAATGCTATGAAATGGCATACATAATGCATGATGTGACATGGCATACACGATGCTCTAACATACAACCTAGCATACGCAATGCTATGAAATGAAATGACATACACAATGCATAATGGACTTACACCAACATGAGTGGACCTCAGCCGCACTCACCTCAGTGGCAATTAGATGGAAATGAGACACTCGAGATACGTGCACACGTGCACGCGAACCGAGGACCGACCCTAAGGCACGAATGCCGCTCTACCAAAGCATGGCAAGGCATGGAATATGGCATACAAACATGTGAATTTCAGCACTAAAATATGATGCTAAACAGCTTTGAAACATGGCAATATGGCACCCGATGCATGAGAACCCCGAAACTCAAAACTAGGCATACGCAATGACCTATAGCTATACAAAGCATGCATTATTTGATCATGAAGCATGAAGAAAGAGTCAAGGCAGTCCCAAAGCATGAACTTTCTTAGTTCAAAGCATGACCAAAAGGTGCTAGCAAGATGGGCTAAAGTAGCATGCAATTTTGACAAGTAAACAAGGGTTACATGGCATGTATATGAAGCAAGTGAGAACTCATCAAACTAGAAAAAATCAGTGAACAAAACATGCCAAAATATGCCCAAATAACCATGGAAATGCAGCCAACACATGCACAAATGAGGGGGCTCCTTTAGAGGGCATACAAAGGGATTATTAAGCACATGCATCAAGGACACTTAGCATGGCACAAAAAACTCTGAAAATCAAATATGATAGTCCCAAAACTCACCAAATTGGGCCTGAAAAGTGGCTAAGAAGCATGCAAAGAGGGGTCCCTTTGGAAGGCCAAAATGACCATCAAACAAGTCAAGGTGAGAGGGGGTCATCCCCCTCCGATTTGGAGGCTCAAAATAGTGTTCTAGCTACTGAAAATCCACTGGATTTCAGTGGCTAGAAGGCCAAACAAAGCATGCAATTTCAGTGGCTAGGTGTAAGGCTCAAAACAAGGGACAATCAAGCATACAGGGAAGCATGTGACCTCAAATAAGAAAATTCCCTTAATAAAACATGAAGATGATGTCCAAACAAGCCTTTTTCCAATTTATAACAAGTCTGAAAAATGAACACAAATAGGGCTAATCTATCATGCAAAAATGGCCCTAAAAGAGAGAATAGAGACAAGGGGCAGCAGCTGGCCCCAAATGGCAAAGAGCCCTTCAAAAAAATTGAAGAGGGTCTAAAAAAAAAGCACTTTACAGTTTACATCAAATCTCGAAAATGAACAAAAGTGAGGCTAAATCAACATGCAAGAAAAAGGCCTAAAAGAGGAATAAAGAGGCAAGTGGTAGCAGCTGACCTCAAACAGAGGAGAGACCTTCAACAAAGTTGAAGACGGGCTCAAAACAAGACATTTCAAAGTTTATGATAAAGTCCAAAACAGCTCACAAATAAGCCTAAAATATCATGCAAAAATAGGCCTAAAAGAGAGTTTAAACACAAAGCGTGAGTAGGAGACTTCAAACGGAGAAAGACCCTTGATCAAACATGGAGATGAGCTCAAAATATGACTATTTCTAGTTTGGGTCAAAGCCCAAAAATTCTTTCAAGCAAGGCTTATAAATGAAGCAAGAAAAGGCTAGTTTAAGGGAAAAGTGTGCTTACCCTTGAAGAGCAGTGAACCAGCAGCCTTTGGACCAAGAAGAGGAGCTCCTAGCCTCTACAAATCAGCTTCAAAAGGCTGGAATGGAGTGTGGAGGTGTGATGCCATGGGTTGTAGTGTAAAGGGTGCAAGAACCTTAGGGTTTTGAGGCTTGGAAGAGAGGGAGAGGAAGAGATGTAAGCAAGGCTCTAAACAAGTTTTTGTAACCCTCTAAAATGGAACTGGGGGTGCTAGTTTTATAGAGGGAGGAGTGGAGGAAAGGGGGGGAAATCAAATTCAAATTTCCCCCCCCCCAAAAGACCCCCCATCGGATACAGGATCTGGGAGGAAAAAGAGGGTGCAGCTGTAAGGAGCCAGGTGAGAGGGTTATGGCCGGTCAGGTTCAGAGGGTTCAGGTGGCCGGCCGGCCACCTCCCCTGGCCAGCTGGCTCGGGTCAAAAGGTTCAATCAGATTTGTTGGCCAGCCACCCCCAAAAGGTGGCCTCCCATGTGTGCACAACACAGCTATGTGGAGAAAAACCAGGAAATGTGACCCAAGAGAGAGAAAAACCAACTTTCTAGAGGGGTTCAAAAGGGTCAAGGAGAGTTAATGGCCGGCCATGCCATATTGGTGGCCTCCCAGGTGTGTACAACACAAATATGTGGTTGAGGGCCAAAGAAAGTGGCCCGGGAATGGTCAACACCAGCTTTCTAGCGAGGAAAACGGGCGACGGAGAGCGACGAAAGAATAAAGCTGGTCTTCAAAACAATTGCTAGCCTCCCACCCTTCTACGACCTTCATAATAATGAAAATAAGGTCTCTGCCAAAAATGAACCCAAACCGATGCAAATCAAAGGTTCGGGGGCCGAAACACGCAGCCTGGGGCCCCGAAAACTGATTGTTAAGCACTGGAGGTGGCGTTTGACCACAAAGTTGGTCTCTCGAGCCACAGTGTCCCTTAAAAGGGAGTAAATAAGATATGTGCCAAAAACCGGAGCAAACGGAGGTGGTTAAGCGGTCCCGAATCGAGGCTCACAGCCGACGGCTCCGAAAACCGAGAACCGGGCTCCAAACGGGAAAAATGGCCTACGACCACGAAACGTAGCCTACGGCCACTGAGAGATGGTCTTCAAGATCTCTCCCTCCCTCTGGGAAGAGAAAATGGAGAAAATAGGACCTGGTTCGCAAACCGAGGCGAGGCACAAAAGAGTCCGAAAGTCCGGAGGCAAGGCTCGCAGCCGAGACTCCGCAACCTCAGAACGAGCACAATGTGCAACATCACCAAGCGCTCAATCGGTGATGTCTGAGTCTTAAGGTCGGTCAAAAATGGGGTGTCTACAGTTGCCCCTCTTTGACAGAACTCGAAAGTCATAAGTGACGGGAGTGAATGTCAAAGCCTAGAGACGACCCATTTTTGACAAGGCCGCAGACTTAGACAAACATACGAGATAACAGAGAAATGTGCCCACAGGCATGCCCGTAGGCAGGGGGGGCAAAATGCAAAGTGATATGCACAAAGCCAGTTGTAACTCAATGATCATGCGAAGCAGCAAGCTGTAATGAAGCAAATATTCACAATAGATGTAACAATTTTAAGCAAGAATGCAAAGCAATATTACATTTCATGCAGTTGAAGAATGCGGAGAATCATTGGATTCTCGCTACGTCTCTCACGGAGAAGATACAATACCTGTGTGGTTCGTCTAGTCGCACCAGCCTCAAATGAGTCGTACATACAATATCGTGCCTGAAAAAGGAAGAAACTTAACAAGCACAACATAGTTAGAAACATATGTTCAGTGTGATATCGAGCGTAGACAAATGCGGTGTTGATGGGTGAGTGCATCGCAATGCGAGAAGCAACGTGCTTGACAATGCAAGTTAAGCACGAGGGTATGACAATATTCGTGAAACGTGCACAACAGTGCAAGTGGTATGCATGAGAATGCAAGTGACGTGCATAACAATTCAGGATAAGTGTGATCTCGAACGCACATTTTGAAATGAAACAACGAGTAAAGCAATGCAAATTTCGACGAAGGCGGCTCAATCGCGACCCCCGGTTTACCTCGTGGAAGGGTCACAACATATTCAAAAAGGATACACCTTGATTTTGACGAGTAACGATGAGACACACGTTGAAAGCTGGAGTTGAAGTTCCCACGGAAGAATTTCGCAACGAAAAGTGCACTTTCCTTGTACTTTCTCGGGTGCCGGGGACTCCAATCATCACCAAAATTTGCAGGGAGCTTGGGGACCACATGGGGGACACCACCGGCCAGTTTTATTCCCAAGGGGAGGCTGCCGGCCATGTTTTTGGGAGAGGGGTGGCCGGCCTGCCAGAAAAGGTGGCCAGCCGGCCACCTAGGCCAAATCCGGGGCAGTTTGGTCCTTTTGCTCTCTTTTCTTTAAATGTGCTCATCCAAAGCACTTTTCCTCACAAGTGCAGCTCTGAAATTTCTCTCTCCTCCTTCCCAAACCATTTTCTCTCTCAGATCTGCGCTCTATACGCATTTTCCAACACCCCACGCAAGTTGTTTTCGCAAAATCTTTCAGTTTTCGTCACTTTGAACTGATTAAATTTTGATTTCAGAGCTTCTTTTCTCATTTTCACCACTTGAGGTAAGTTTGTCTCAACATTTGGAAGATTTTCTCGAGGGTTGACTTTTGTTGACTTTTTCATATCCCGAGAGTTGACTTTTGTTGACTTTTTCCAATTTTGGCTCATTTTGCTCATTTTTGCTCCTTTTTGCAGATTTTTCAAAATGGCTAGTCATTTCCCTCATGGTGGAGGCTTTCCAGGTGCCGGGGGTGAGCCGGATATCATGTCCTTGCCCCCGAGAGTTCGGCCGTTTGATCGTGAGAGGTATCATCCTCAGGAGCATATCCTCCCGCGGGCGGTTTTCTACCATTTCACCGATTTCGACGACCGAGCGCCTAGGGATTTGCTTTTGCGAGAGCCGGAGTCCCACCTCTCTCATGAGGCACGAGAGGTATTTACTTCATTTTTACATTTTCTGCAATGTATTTTGCATTTTCCGTGTATTTCGTGCCTTTGCTATGTTTATCTGCCCACTCAAGCACACAGCTTGTTTTGAATGTTTAGTTCATAGCACCGTATTCCGTTTGCATTTTGAACACATAGTTCAAACATTCTGACTTTCTGAACACGCAGCCCGTATATTGATTATGAACACACAGCACACACTTGTTGAGAATTGAACACACAGCCCAATACTTTGAGATGAACACGCAGCCCAAACTGAAGGTGAACACGGAACACACACTGATTGAGAGTTGAACACGCAGCCCAAACTTTGAGATGAACACACAGCCCACTGATTCTGAAATCTGAACACACAGCTCAAATACTTGATATTGAACACACAACTCGAACTTTGAGATGAACACACAGCCCATACTTTGATGTTAAACACACAGCTCGTTGTTGAGGTGAACACACGGCACACACTAATTGAGAGTTGAATACGCAGCCCAAACACTTGAATTCTGAGATGAACCCACAGCCCATACTTTGATGTCGAACACACAGCACACACTGATTGAGAGTTGAACACGCAGCCCAAACACTTGAATTCTGAGATGAACACACAACCCATACTTTGATGTTGAACACATAGCTCGTTGTTGAGGTGAACACACAGCACACACTGATTCTGAACACATAGCACAACCTGATTGAGAGTTGAACACGCAGCCCAAACACTTGATGTCGAACACACAGCCCGAACTTTGGATTTTCTGAACACGCAGCCTAGATTCTGTATCTGATTCAATTTTGCACACAGCTCATACATTTCATTTGCACGCAGTTTATTCATTTCATTTGCACACACCTTATTCATTTCATTTGCACGCATCTTATTCATTTCATTCTGAAACTGAATACATGTGCTCATCCTGAATACAGGTGACTGCTCGTACTATGCGAGGATATGGCTCCGTCTCGGCGAGAGAGTGGTATGCGGAGCTCCCGGAGGCCGTCCGGGATTTGGTGGATGTGGCAGGGTTTGGGCCCTTTTGCACCGGGATCTCCCGCTGTCCTGCCAGTAGGACACTGATGGGTGCTTTAGTAGAGAGATGATGGGACACCACCAACTCTTTCCATTTTTCTGCCACTGGGGACATGACCATGACCCCGTTCGATTTCGCCATACTGACAGGCCTTGATGTGGGAGGTTGGGCCATCCCATACGACGAGGACATGGGCGAGTGGGAGGCCGCCTGGATATATTTGTTTGGGGTTCACCCGCCTATTGACAGATCTTCGGGTAGAGTCCGATACACCTGGTTCTCTTCCCACTTTAGGAGGGCGGAGATGGAGCCTGAGACTCCCGAGGAGGTGGTGCAGTATACCCGTGGATTCTTGATGTTCCTCTTTGGCACCACTCTGTTTGCCGATAGGGGGAACACTATCGGGCTTTATCTGTTGAGTGCTCTGGTGGACCTATCACAGGTTAGCAGATATGACTGGGGTGGTGCCAGCCTGGCTACTTTATATTGCTATATGAGCGCGACCTCCCGCGGATGGGGAAACATGGTTGGCGGCTATTGGAGGCCCTGGGAGGTACTTTTTGCCCTCTCGACTTACATTTTTGCTTCTCATTATTTGTACATTGCACACACGGCGCACTTCACATTCTGTACCATGCACTTTGCTCTCAGCATTTTGTATTTACATTCTGCATTCAGCATTCTGTATTCTGATGGTTATTGCTCTGTTTCTGACAATTATGGGTCTACGCATACTTCCTGATACTAGCCCCAGAGCTTGAGGTGGAGGTGCCCCTCACGACCCCGTATTCACTTGTATTCGAGGGTCGGTACCGGTTGAGACCTCGGGAGTCTTTTCTTTACCTGCGGCAGTATTTTGACACGGTGTGGACGTCAGAGGTACTTCAGAACTCTCAGTTCTTCATGTTTCCAATCTTTAATTTATCTTGCACATTTGCAATTTCTGATCAGTTTATGCATTGGTTATCCGCAGATCACCTGGCAGCCCTGGGCGTCTTTCGGCAGAGACCTCCGATTCCATTTTGCCGGATGTACACACCCCATTTTTGACCGCCCTCAAGACTTGGGCATTACTGATGGTTTGCTCGGTGTTGAGAGATGTGCAGGCCAAAGATTCAATTCCTTCGGCAAGGAGAGAGGCAAACCCTCAAAACACTTTGTTTAGGGGTTTGGAGTTGAAGAAAAGAGGAGAGAATGGGGAGAAAATAGGTTGGAGAAGAAGTTCGCCATGAATCCGGGTAGAAGAAAGTCGAGCGGCCCTCGCTGAATCAGGCTTATTCAATTGCATACTTGGAGTTAAGCTATGAGGCCATAACCATTGGAAAGAAGACTTCCGGGGCTTCATTTTGCACTCAAGAATCTCCCAAAGCCAAGTCCGGGTGGAGGAGATATGATTGATTGAAGCTGGGTATCATCCCGGTTGGATCGAGTCTGCGCGGCTTCACGGAAAAGGGTATAATGCAAGGTTTGCGCCATTGGAAAGATAACTTCCGGGGCTTCAATTTTCATACCCACTGGCCATTTTTTGACCTAGGAATCACCTATCGGCACTCTATTTAGCCGACCGGCAGAAAATAGTGCCAACCGGCACTTTATTTTGGCCGATGATCAAATTTTCTGGCCGACCTGACCCTTTTGACCCTCCCAAGCCTGGTGCATACCAGCTGTGCCAGCTGGGATGCACAGAACCAGCTCCACGTGCATATATATTGCTATTTTGCACCCTTTGCACCACTTGGACCCCTCTTTTGTGCACCCTTTGCTCATGGCTTCTTGAGGAAGCCTTGACCCCTTGTCTTGGCTTCCTCAAGAAGCCTACCAGCTGTCTTGGCTTCTTTGATAAGCCCCTTGCTTTAGCTTCTCTTGAAAGCCTTAAGCCTTCCATTTGTCTATAAAAGGAGCCATCCTCCTCCATTGTAAAGGGTTAGAGATTCTTAAGCAAAAAACCAGAGATATAGATACATATCTGATATAGATATATATATATCCCTCCATCTCTCACTATATCTCTCTCATTCAACCTCCAAACACCCTTGTTCTTGGGCCATTCCTTCACCAACCCATAGCACATCACCACCACTTCCATTTCCAGAATTTGGGAGGTCATTTGCAGAGCTTAGGAGCACCAAAACTTAGTCCAAGAGGTGCTGGTTCGTTGGTCTACAAGGGTAAGCACACTTTTCCCCAAAACTAGCATTTTCTTGGTTCATATCTAAGCCATAGTTGCAAGTATTTTTGGGCTTTGATGTAAACTGTAAAGAGGCTTGTTTTGAGACCTTCTTCAACATTGAAGAAGGGCTCAACCTTGTTTGGGACCCCCATGTATGACTTGCTTCATTACCCCTCTTTGGTCCCCTTCTTTGCATGTCTTTTTAGCCTACCATGTTTCTGTTTTTGGGCCTTCAACAGGCCTGAAAAGTGTCTTATTTTTCCCCCCTCTACATGTCTCATGAAGGGTCTTTGGCTTTTTGGTGCACCCTTTTGGTACTTCATGTTATACCCCTTTGTGGGCCTTAATCTTGCATTGCATTTTGAGCATGTTTGTATATTGATTTGGGGCTTGTCATCTACTGTGGGTAGTCATATTTTTGGTCCCTCATCAGTATTGTAGAAGGGTATTTTTCAGTTTGGTGCATGCTTAGCATACCTACCGTGTGATGCCTTGTAATTGCCTTAATATGCCTTAGGTTGTTAGCCTTTGTTCGAGCATGTTTTAGGCTTAGATTTGTGAAGCTTTTGTGCTTATTTTGCCATGCTTTAGGTCTTTCTTAAGTTGTTTGAGTCGATCCTAGCATGCATTATATAGCCTCTTTGCATTTTATGGCTTGTATGCTTCAAGTATGTGGATGTGTGAGCATTGTTGCATGCTTTGTTGATTTATTTAGTTGGTTTGGAACCTCCTATAACATGATTTCAGAGCTTACGTTGCATGCTATACGTCCATACTTCGCCTCTTTAAGTGTGCTTAAGAGTTGCCTTGTTTATGCTTAAGGTGTTGGACCATGATTGCGTGCATGTGTGTGTGCATTTTGTGCCTTCATTTCCATGATTATGGCCGCTGATTTTGGCATGCTTGCGAGTTACCCATGTTAGTTTAAGTCCATCGTTGCATGTTGCTGCATGCCATGTTTGTTTACATGTTTAGGTTGCACGCCTAGCATACATTGCTCATTTGCATGTTCATGTTGCATACTTAGCCGCCATGCCTAGGTTGCATTCCATTGAGCTTGCATCCCTTGCCTCTTGACCAATCATGATAGGGGTTGGGGCCCTTTGGTGTGTTTTGTGCTTGCATTTCATTTGATATCAAAGTTGCTAACTTGGCTTTTGGGCCATCATGCATTGAAATGCATGATTGATGGCCCGGGGGTCGAGGGCCATGCTCCCCTGAGTCCATTGCATGATAGGAAGCGTGTCCATGCATATATATGCCTAAAAATTCATGCCATACACTGCTTGGTTGCTGCTGCTGTCAAAACTGTCTCCTGCAGGAATTTTCTACCGATCGGCAGTATAGAGTGCCGACCGGCACTATATGGGTGGCCGATAACCTCTATAGCAGCCGGTGATCACTCTAAACAGCCGGTGGAAATTTCTTCCATCCGGTGGTACTTTTCAATGTGTATAGAGGCTGTTCTGGGACTTTGGTAATCTTCAGAAAGGCAGGGCAATAAAAACAGAGGCAGCAGTGGCATGGCGCGGGTTTCTGGGCAAGTCGGACTGAAGCATACATCATTCACGCATCCCAAGGCGGGGGCTGTGGCCATCTCTTCTTTGCATTTAGTTTAATTAGATTAGAGGTCTTGTAATAATTTATTCGTTTATTTTTCTTGGACTGTATTATTATTTTGGTCCCTCCGAGCGAGGGCGAATTTGTAATAAGTGTGGGTGAGTGCGGTGTATGTCTTCCAACCCCCACTTCTTTCTTCCCTTTTATTTACCTGCTTATGATGGTAGATTAGGGCATATTTATTTTAGCATACCTTATGCGACGCATGCGTGCATCCATGCATTTGTTTACATGCACCGGGCTCGGTACATCATACAAACTGCATTGTATTTCAATTTCCAAATTGAATACGTGTTACTTGTAGCACTTCACATGCCATGATTAGGATAGCCGAGCCTGCCTAGATTACATCTTCGCATGTGTTGCATTAGACATTTCAGTATGCTTAGGTCCATACATGGATTTCTAATGAGCTTCTGTTTTGGCTTGGAGTACTAGGTAAGCTTTTATGCTTTAGCATATCGCATGCGTGTGAGTGTTGCCATAATAGCATGATTACCATGAGGTTAGCTGCTTATGTGATATAACTGCTTGAATGCCTGTGGGTGGAGGTTGGATTACTTGAGTTGGAAAAACTCGTTGAAATCCGTGTTTTAGCCTACTTGCGAGTAGCAAATTCCAAAGCGTTTTCAAAACCCACGGATATGCAATGCTTGTTTCCAAATTAGGCGATCTAGTCTATACTTGTTTGCTGTGCGCATAACATAGTAATTCTAGGTTAATAATTGGAATAAGAACGCATAACGTTTTCAAAATCGGATATCACGGTTAGTAGAGGCCGGTCTTCGGACCGGGCGAAAAGGGGTGCTCATAGCTGACCTTCCCCGATCGTACCCAAGCTCCCGAGCCAAGACCACTTTGGTGATGACGGACACGTGGCCTTCGGCACCGAGTCAGGGTTTCCTAAATTTCCCATTTTAAAATATTTAGGTGGCGACTCTGTAATCTGGCAAAGCAGTCCATGTTTGGCACTACTTTTCAAAAAATCTGTTTTTCTTCAAAACGATTTGCCGGATTTGGACTCTTTGGTTCAAATTTAGAACCGTGACACAAAAGGGAGTCTGAACTGTAGAGTGAGGCCCACAGGCGCGTCTACACCGGAGCATGGGGAGCCTCTCGATATAGGATCCTGTTCGAGGGGCCAGTTGGTAGGGCCTGGTTTTTGGGAGATCGCTTCTTGCGTCAGGTATGGGGCTACCCTGAGCAGGACATTCCTTCAGCGCCTCCAGACGATATGCGGACTGCTGATAGGCTCTCTCCCCAGGAGGCCGTTGATGCCATGCAGGGTACCGATGCCTTCCTATATCTGGAGCAGGGGGAGTATGCGACCTGTCGTCACACTTACTTGATGCCTCCGCTGACGGGAGTCCGTACCCCAACGAGGAGGTCTGCCGGTATGCCCTCATCGAGCAGGGCTCGGACTGCAGATGCCCCTTCCACCAGCAGGGCTGGCACATCCCGAGGTAGGGGTGGATTGGTTCCCCCGATTCCTCCGACTCATCATCATCCTGGATGGCCAGATATGCCGACTGAGTTGATGGGATGGCAATATGGGACCACCTCCCCGATTCCGATTCCGATAGAGCCTCCGATGCCTGGCCACCAATATGTCAGAGACCCCGACTCACCACCGGTATGCTTTACAGCTTTGATTCATTACTCAGATACTTGGACATTCATTCCTTTACTGATACTCTTGCCTTTGCATCTGCAGCCTCCTGTCGAGTATATGGATGAGGTGCTCGAGATGGTAGCCTCACTTGAGGGCATGGTCCTGCAGAGAGAAGCGCAGTTGTCCATCATGGGTTTCCAGGTACCTTTTAGTTTTCTGGCATTTATCATACTTCTGATGACATGTTGATCTTGAACACTTTACTGCATTGATAGGCTGCCTGTGTAGAGCACATCTGGCACATACCACATTCATGCACTATTCCTGCATACATCCACTTTGCATAGTTTGCTTGTATCTGTATCTGATATACATGTTTTGGCTAATGTATTCAAAATGCATTCTTTATTTTCAAATGCCTCCGGTGTACGCTCAGTCATAGGCCGGGCCTTCCAGGCCTTCCCGAGGATCTGGGCCATCTAGGCCTTCTCAAGGATCTGGGAGAGGGGAGTCGTCTCGCGGACAAGGTGGACACAGGGTGCACATCATAGAGGAGGAGCCCGGCGAGGAGGAGGAGGAGGATGTAGATCCCTAGTCAGAGACGTCCGCAGACAGAGAGGGTGGCTCCGATCCTGGTTCAGGTAGTGGAGACGAGGCTGAGGAGGGCTCCGAGGATGGCGGCTCCGATTCAGGCGATGATGATGGTGATGATGGCGCAGAGTCTGTTTCGTAAAAGAGGACGAAGAGGGCCTCTTATTCCTGCTCTTGAGAGCATAGATGAGGCTGTTCCCTGCTTTATTTACCTTTTTACTAGTAGTTATAGCACATTGTATATTGTTAGGCAGTTTTATTTTCTATAGAACTTGTACCCTTATTGTAAAAGTGTTGTAACAAAGGAGTGATGATGGAATGAAACAGCTTTTGAAAAGTGTTGTGTTTTGTTTTTTTAGCAGCATCGCATCGCATCTTTTGCACCAAAATGAGATTGAATGGATATGTGCATTGTGTATTTGCCAAGTCAGGTAGTGAACCGACGCAACAAACTAAACAACTTAACTTACTAAGAAATAACAAAACCTTAGCAAGTTTACAACTCGATAAGCAAAACATAACAAAGTTGACGACTCGATAAGTAAAGCACAACAAAATTGTTTAAACAAAAGTAACAACTCAATGTACGAAACTCGACAGCTCAACAAACTTAACAACTCGATAAGCAAAACAACAACTCGATAAGCAAGACAACAACTCAAAGTGCATTTTGGACGATCTGGGTGACGGAACGCACCCGAAACTGAGGGAAATGGAGGCCTTTGACACTCCCGATGCATGAAAACGCTAGGAACTTCCTTCCAGAGGATAAAACAGTACCAAAGACACACTTGGGAGCATGGCCAGCCACCTTTGGGAACTGGCCGGCCAGCTTTTTGCATTGGAGAGGAGAGGGGTGGCCGGCCTGCCAGAAAAGGTGGCCGGTCGGCCACCTAGCCCAGCAACCACCAAATTTTTGACACATGTCCCCCAAACAGTGTCTTATCCTGTTTAAAAGCTCTAGCCTCATGGTTGATTCATTTCATCTCAGTTTTGCATCAAAATGGAGGCGTTTCTCGTTGAAAATCTCACAGCTTGGATCGCTTCTCTAGATGGCTCGGAAAAGTTGAACTTCCGGGGTTTCGGCTTGAATGCACTATTCACGCTGAGCCGTACTCCGCTGCACCTTCCCTTCTTTCATGCCGCAGCGAGGTTTTGGAACCCGGTAACACATGTCTTCAGCTTCGGGGGGCAAGAGGTATGTCCAACTTTCGAAGATTTTCAAGTTTTGATGGAATCTGAACGTCCTGAAGAAATTTTGCCTCAGTTTCGCTTCGGTCACGCCCAAGCTTTAGGGCAGATGTGTGGACTCACCATGCATGATGTTCGGTCTCTGATCTGCAATGGGGAACTGGACATCCTCGGCTTGATTCATCGCTTTTTTGACGCTGGTGACCGCGGCAACCATCATTGGCAAGGTTTTCGGCAACACGCCCTTTGCTTGTGCATGCTATCTCACTTTCTGCTTGCTCCAGGCTTTAATGGATCTAGCATCCGTCTGATTGAAGTTGCGCAAGGCTTGAAGGAAGGAAAAAGCTGCATCACCATGACATTGGTCGAGACACTGATGGGCTTAGATGCTTTCTATCGCCGGGAGACGACCAGATTCGCGGGGAGCCCACTACTGCTGCAGGTAATGTTTCCCACCCAATCTCAC
Source organism: Camellia oleifera (assembly GCA_022316695.1). Lineage (NCBI taxonomy): Eukaryota > Viridiplantae > Streptophyta > Magnoliopsida > Ericales > Theaceae > Camellia > Camellia oleifera. Next base: position 59,708,601 of record CM039314.1, read on the forward strand.
GTATATATTGCTCACATCACTGGGCCCTCGGGCTCGATTTTTCTCACAAAACCCTTTTTCTTACTTTTCTCTCATCGTACATCTCTCTATTCTTTATTCTCTCATTTTTCATCCCTCCCCAGGTATGGTTGATGGATAAATTGCAGGTTGTGGACTCTTGCCTAGCCTATTCAGCTCGTGGCTACTTCTTTTGACATTGCCTAGTCGATGCCCCTGATAAGGGGTGGTGGTTTGACTGGATGTGCAATTTTTCTGCAGATCGTATTGCTTGGCGCTATCCTTGGCTCAATCTCCCGTCAATGAGCTATAACATGTCCCGACAGACTGGGATCCAGTTGATTGGTCTGATCCACTGTGTGTTCTACTTTCCGTTCCGGTTCCAACGCCAGTTCGGTCATGATCAGACTTGCCCGCCAGAGGGGATAGAGTATCCTGCCACATTCCCGGTTCGAGGCGCACAGCTTGCCCGGTATGCCACAGCATGGAGGACTAGAGAGCTCCTGGCCCCCACTCCCACTTTCAGTTGCAGTTTGTCTGACGAGTGCTTGGATTGGCTCAATGAAGAGGCACAGATTGGGCCCAGCTTGGCATTAGAGGCTTCAACCAGCTCTGGGAGGGGGCTCAGGGACGCCTGACTTATCTATGCCCCGGATTTATTACTTATCTAGTACTTTCAAGTTTTCTTTATGAATGTAATAAAAAGCAACTTCAATTTGTATGCAAGAGCAGGAGAACTCTGTTTTGAAATCAATGAAATTGAAGGTTGTGGGTACTGAAAATTTTTCGCTTTGGTCCAAAAATGGTCTTAGTTGTAAAAGGATTAATTTGAATAAAGTCAAGTTTTATTAAAACTTTTTAAAACCATTTTCGATATGGATCAGAACTGGACACACCTGAGATCTGTCACTGAGATGCACAACCCCACACCCCTACAATTGGAAAGTTGCCCCTAGTCTAAAGAGTACCGCGGCACTTCATGGCAATGGAAAGTTGCACCTAGTCTGAAAAGCACTGCACCGGAGATCACGATGAATGCTGATGGACAAAGATAACTGAGATGATCAAATGGACAAAGTTGATCGGGGAAAAGTTTATGGCTGAACTTCAGGATGAAGTTGCCTATGTATCCCAAAGATGGGAATCAAGCCTTACGTAGTTCAGGCTCAGGTTCACTCGAGTATTTTCACTCTCCTTTTATGCTCTAACTTTTGCCAAGGCCACCCTTTGCGGGTTTTCAACCTTGCGAGCTTAGTTTTTATGATTTCAAATTTTTGTGCTCTGAGTTTTGCCTAGGTCGCCCTTTCGGGTTTTCGGCCTAGCAAGCCTCTCAAGAGTAATATTTCTTCAACTTGTCCATATTGATCGGTTGTGAGAACTCTAGACCATCTAGATCCATTAGAACCACAGCTCCACCTGACCAGATAGACTTAATGATGCAGGGACCAGTCCAATTTGGTCTAAACTTGCCCCTTGGGTCGTGGATAAGAGCTCGGTTGTCTTTGAGCACCAAATCTCCTTCCTTTAGATTCTTGGACTTAACTTTCCTGTTGAAAGCCCGGGCAATTCTGCGCTGATAACCTTGAACATGGTACAGTGCTTTCAGTCTTCTCTCATCAAAGAGCATGAGTTCCTCAAACCTGCTCTGTGTAGACACCTCATTTTTGACCGTCCTCAAGACTTGGACGTCACTAATTGAACACTCAGTGATTACCCTTGTTTGTGTTCGTCTTGAGTTCCCGGAAGCCTTGGCAACGTGCCTCGCCTCAAGATCTCTCGACTCGACTGTTTTGTGCTTGGTTTGACACCAAACACTTGTGTTTTGCCTTTGAGAGGCAGGGCAGGGCTTGTAGACCATCCCCACCCATCACCGGCCATGGCTTGAGGCCACCGGCTGTGTTTTGTGGCCACCGGCCAAATGTTTAGCCGGCCGGCACTATAGATGGCCGGCCGGCTATCTTTTTTGGTCAAATGCATCTTTGGCCGGCCGACTACTATGCATCTGCTTTTGCAGATATTTTGTCACAGCTGGCTTGCATTTGGCTCCCCTCCATACACGTGTGTGGAGGGATCTCTCTCTTTAGAGGCTTGTCTTGTAAGCTTTACAAGACAAAGAGCTCTAAAAAAGAGAGGTCTTCTCTCTTGTTGAAGAGGTTAGACATTTTAGGCAACATTTTTAGGGTTTGAGTTCTAGGGTTAGGGTTTGCTCATCTTCCATCTCTATATCTCTCTATCTTGTGTGTGTTTAGGCTTAGATTTGCACACAAACACACACTATCACACCATCTCTTGAAGCTGAGGCCCTTGAGGGTTATTTTTAGTGTTTTGAAGTTGGTTTCAACTTAAAGAAGCTGCTGGAGCTCCATTTGTGAAGAAAGTTTTCAAGGGTAAGAATTTTTCCCTTTTATTCCCCATTTTTGCATTGTATTTTTACCTACCTTGCAACTATTTTTTGGCTTTGTGTATAACACATAAAAGTTTTGTTTTTAGGCCCTCTAAATAGTTGTTTAAGATTGCTTCAAGCTTTGGGGTTGTTTGACCCCTCTTAAGTCTTGTTTGGCCCTTGTTTTGTGCCATTTTGTGTGAGCTCCGGGACTTTGGTGTTTGGGCCTCCTCACCACTGAAATCTTGAGGGATTTCAATGGTAAGGATGGTGCCTTGAGGTCCTAGGAAGGAGAGGGCCACCCCCTCTCCTTATTGTCCTTGAAAAGGGCCATCTTTGCCTCTTTAGAGAGCACCTAGCTTAGGCTCGTGTTGACCATGCCTTGGCTGTTATTTATGCTTATTTTTCCATGAAATAGCATTGTTCTGTGTTGGTCTTGGTACACCATGCTTGCTTAGCATACATGCCTTGTAATGCCCTTTTGTTGCCTTAACATGCCTTAGGTTATAAACCATTGTTCTAGCATGCTTTAGGTTTGGCTTTGTGAAGCTTTCATGTTTGTTTTGCCATGATTAAGGCCTGTCCTTAGTTGTTTGGGTTGACTTTGGCATACTTAGTATAGCCCCTTTGCATTTTTGGCTTGTTGGCCTTAAGTATGTGAATGTATAGCATGCATTACTTGCTTTGATTTAGTGGGTTGGGACCATTTTCCATGTCATTTCAGTTCACTTAGCATGCTCGTATACTTGCATTTCATGGCTCTTTGATGTTTCAAGAGTTGTGTTTCATGCTCCTTGAAAGTGCATTTGTGCATGCTCCCATGTGTAAGTCATTTAGATGTCATCTAAGTGGTTTTTGGGGTTCATTTTGACATGCTAAAACTCTGATTTTAGTTGTTTAAATCATGCCATGTTTGGTCTTGATAAATGTAGTCCGATGCCTCTTTGGTGAGCTTTAGGCTTTGGGCTCGATTGCATGATATGCTTGCTTTGTTTAGTTGGTTTGGCACCTCCTATAGCATGATTTTCAGAGCTTAGTATACATGCCATTAGTCCATGTTTCCCCCTTTCGAGTGTGCTTGAAAGTTGCTTCATTATGCTTAAGTCTTGAATCATGTTTTCATGCATGCTTGTGTGTACATTTGCCTTCATGTACTTGGCATTTTGGCCACTGTTTTGGGTTTCCTTAAGGGCTGCCCTAATAAGATTAAGTCCATCCTTTGCGTGTTTGCATGTTTACCTTGCATGTTTGTTTGTATACTTGCATGTATACCTTGCATTCCCATGTTGCATATTTAGGTTGTATGCCTAGGTTGCACTCCATCTAGCATGCATGCCTTATCCCTTGATCTAGTGATAGGGATCGGGCCTTTGGTTGTTTGAGTGCATTACATTTGACATCAAAATGTGCACACTTGGTTTCTTGGGCCATCATGCATGGAAATGCGCGATTGGTGGTCCGAGAACCAAGTTTCATGTCCCTTTGAGTCATAAACATGATATGGGGTGTGATTGGTGCATATATTGCTTGAAATGCATTGCCATGCCAAGTATTGTCCTCTGCTGCTGTCAAACCAGATTCTGCAGGAAGTTTTGTCCGGCCGGCCACATTTAGTGCCGACCGGCCATCATTATTGGCTGGTGGATCAGAGTCATGGCCGGTGACCATTCCGCATGGCCGGTGGTGTCCTCCTCCAACCGGTGGCGTTCCCTGGCATCCATAGAACAAACCCTAAGACTTTGGCAGTCTTCAGAGGAGCAGAGCAAGGAAAACAGAGGCATCTTGGGCATGTCGTTGGATTTTCGGGCAAAGTCGAGCGCGCACTACATTGAGCCTTCATCCCGGGACTGTTTATGGCTTTATTAGATTAATTAATTTGCTTAAATTAATTTAGTTGGCCTGTAATAGTTAATTAGCTAAAATAGTTGATTATTTATTCAGTCTGTATTACTCTTCCGGTCCCTCCGAGCGAGGGCGAATTTGTAATAAGTGTGGGTGAGTGTGTGTATGTCTTCCAACCCCCACTTCTTTCTCCCTTTTACTTACCTGCTTTGATGGTTAGTATTAGGGCATGTTTACTTTAGCATACCTCATGTTATGCATGCATGCATCATTCGTCAGTATTGCATGCACCGGGCTCGGCGCAGCATGCTAATTGCATTATACTTCACATTTAACTTTGAATACATGCTTCCTGTGCACCTCACATGTCATCCTTAGATTAGCTGAGCCTATTCTAGTGACATTTTGCATGCGATGCATTAGGCACTTAACATGGACTTGGATCACGCATTGATTGCTAACATGTTCTTGTTCCAGGCACGGAGTACTTTGTAAGTATTTTATGCTTTAGCATCCTTGTATGCGTGCGAGTGTTACCATAATAGCATGCTTACCATGTGGCTAGATGTTTATATGTTAAACTGCCTGAATGCCTGTGGGTGAAGGTTGGATTGTTTGAGTTGGAATAACTCGTTGAAATCCGTGTTTTAGCCTACTTGCGAGTAGCAAATTCCAAAACACTTTCAAAATGAACGGATATGCAATGCTTATTTCCAAATTAGGCGATCTAGTCTATACTTTTGTGTTGTGCGCATCACATAGTAATTCTAGCTAATTAATCGGAATAAGAACACATAACGTTTTCAAAAGAGGATATCATGGTTAGTAGAGGCCGATCTTCGGATCAGGCGAGAGGGGGTGCTCATAGCTGACCTTTCCCAATCGTACCCAAGCTCTCGAGCCAAGGCAACTTTGGTGATGACGGACATGTGGCCTTTGGCACCGAGTCAGGGTTTCCTAAATTTCCCCATTAAAAAATATTTAGGTGGTGACTCTGTATCTGGCGAAGCAGTCCATGTTTGGCACTTCTTTCAAAAATCTGTTTTCTCAAAAACGATTTGCCAGATTTGGACTCTTTGGTTCAGATTAAGAACCGTGACACAAATCGAGTCTGAACTGTAGCGGGGTCCCTCGCGGGCGTTGTTACACTATGCTGCCAATCTATTTCGGCTATCTGACACTCAGCCAATACTCGCAATGACGGAACCTCAATCTCGATAGGTAGAACGGCCTCCATCCCATAAACTAATGAATACGGAGTCGCCCCAGTAGAAGTTCTGATTAAAGTCCGGTAGCCCTACAGAGCAAACGGCAGCTTATCTGGCCAGTCCCTGTAGGTTTCCACCATCTTTTGCAGTATGTGTTTGATATTCTTGTTGGCGGCCTCAGCCGCTCCATTGGTTTGCGGCCGATAGGTAGATGACTTATGAAAAGCCACATTGTATTTCTACAACAAGTCAATCACTTCCTCCTTGAAGTGGGAACCGTTATCTGAAATTATCTCATTTGGGACTCCGTAGCGACAGATGATGTTGTTTTTGATAAACTTCGCAACATGTGAAGCCTTCAACACCACATAGGATTGGGCCTCGACCCACTTTATGAAATAATCTATCGCGACCAGGATGAACTCATGCCCAGTCGACCCCTTTGGAGTGACAGCCCCGATCACATCAATTCCCTAGACTGAAAATGGCCATGGCGAAGTCATATTGTACAGCTTCGATGGCGGAATGTTCATGTGATTTGCATGAATTTGACACTTATGGCATCGCCGGACAAAACCAATGCAATCTTCCTCCATGGTGGACCAGTAGTAACTCTGTCTGAGGATCTTCCGTGCTAGCATTACTCCATTCATATGCGCACCGCATTCCCCTCCATGGATGGCTTCCATTAGACGTTTTGATTCTTCGGCATCAACACACAGCTTATGCATTCCCAGATGACCTCTCTTATACAGCTTACCCCCACAGATGATGAACTGAACGACCATTCTTCTGATTGCCCTTTTATCCTTGGCATTTACCCCTGGCGGGTATGCTTATTTCTCTAAGAAATTCCAAATGTCGTGGTACCAGGGGTTTTCGTCCTGAACTTCATCTATAGCAGCAATCGACTCGTAGGCTGGCGCGAATTTCTGGTCAATGATGACTGGACGCATCCGGACTCCGAACGGGATGTCTATCATGGAAGATAGAGTTGCTAAAGAATCTGCGAACCTGTTGTTCTCTCTTAGTGGATGAGCGAAGTTTAGCTTCTCAAACCGAGGAATTAACAAGTCCAAGGTCTGGTGATACATCATCATCTTTTCTTCTTTGACTTTCCAGTCTCCTTTTGCTTGAGACACAACAAGGTTCGAGTCCCCGATGACGTCCAACCGTCTTGCCCCTAGTTCTAGGGCTGCTTCTAGACCGGCAATACATGCCTCATATTCTGCTTCGTTGTTCGAGACTTTGAATCGCAGTTTGAAGGCTAGAGGGATATGGGACTTGTCAGGTGCTATCAACAACACTCCTATCCCATACCCGTACTGATTTGACGCTCCGTCAAAGTACATCGTCCAAGTTTCGTCGTCGTTGTGCAAAATGGCTTCATCTGGGAATAAGTACTCAACTGCTTCACCTCCTTCCACTAGATGATCGGCTAAGAATTCTGCTACTGCTCTTCCCTTGACTGACTTGCGCGTTACATACTTTAGATCGAATTCGGAGAGCAACAGCAACCAACGAGCTAGGCTACCCGTACGTGCTGGTTTCTCGAAAAGATATTTGATGGGATCGAGTCGTGAAACCAACATTACAGAGTGAGCTAACAGGTAGTGCCGCAGCTTGCTGGTAGCCCATACCAAAGCTAAGCAAGCTTTCTCCAATGGTGTGTAGTGAGTCTCATACTCTAGCATGTTCTTACTCAGCTAGTAGATGGCTTTCTCTACCTTGTCCTCTGATTCTTGTGCGAGCATACAGCCCATCGTAGTCTCAGTCACTGATAGATATAATATCAACGGTTTCCCCGGCTCTGGCGGTGACAACACGGGCGGGTTCTGTAAGTATTCCTTGATTTGTTCAAAAGCAGCTTGGCATCGGCCGTCTCATTGGAATTTCTTGCCTTTCTTCAGGAGACCAAAAAGTGGTTTACAAGTCAAGGTTAATTTTGAGATAAACCGCCTTATGAATTGTACTTTACCCAGAAAGCCTCGCACCTCCTTTTCAGTCCTTGGTGGGGGCATTTCTAGGATGGCCTTGATTTTGGAAGGGTCGACTTCGATACCTCTTTGTGTAATCAGAAACCCCAGCATTTTTCCAGCTATAACATCGAACGTACATTTCTGAGGATTCAGCCGCAACCGGAATTCTCTGATCCTTTGAAAGAATTTTTGCAAGGCGGTGTAGTGGCCCTCTCTTTCTTTGGACTTGACAATCATGTCGTCCACGTACACCTCAACCTCTTTGTGGATCATGTCGTGCAATATCGTGGTCGCGGCCCGTTGATAAGTAGCTTCAACATTCTTTAACCCAAACGGCATCACTCTGTAACAGTATGTCCCCCACGGGGTGGTGAACGCAGTCTTTTCCCGGTCTTCAGGTGCCATCACTATCTGATTATAGCCTGAGAAGCCATCCATGAATGAGAGCAAAGCATGCCCTGCTGTGAAGTTCACTAATTCATCAATATGCGGCAAGGGAAAGTCGTCCTTCGGACTAGCTCTGTTCAAATCCCAGAAATCCACGCATACCCGGATCCTGCCATCCTTCTTCGACACTGGAACGATGTTGGCCAACCAAGTCGGGTATTCGGATACCAGCAAGAAGCCTGCGTCGATTTGTTTGGTGACCTCCTCCTTAATCTTGAGAGCCCAGTCCGGGCGGATCCTTCTGAGTTTCTGCTTGACGAGTCGGGTCTCGGGGTGAAGAGGGATCCGGTGCTGTACAATCTCAGGATCGATCGCAAGCATGTCTTCGTAGGACCACGCGAAAACATCTTTGAAATCTTTTAATAAAGCGACTAAGCGCTCCTGTTCCTCCGAAGACAATGTGGACCCGATCTGGACCAGCCGCGGGTCCTCCTCAATACCAATATTCACGGTAGTGATTTCATCTATTAGGGGTTTAACAAATCTCTCCTGCTCTTGCTCAATTAAGCGTTGCAAAATCGGAGGAATTTCTTCCTCGTCGTTTTCATCAAAATTTTAAAAGTCTGAGTTTATGCAATAAATCAAGGGCACAGAAAAGTACTCAGAAACCACAGCTATTTGATTCTCATTAAGCACATCCAAATCGTCCGATTCCTCGGTTGTAACAGACTCAAATGAGAAAGAAAAAGACGACCTGGACAAGACTGTGGCATCCGGGTTATCATCCCCAGGATTACCAGACTTAGACTCAGTCGAGCTAGAACCTGATTCCGACTCACAAGATTCGGTGGAATCAGATTCCGGCTCACTACTTGACCCGGTGCTACTGGACAAAAATCCCTCTTCGTATTGCCAAGTGAGAGAGGGTGCGATAGATGCATCCAAAATAGTTACTGGTAGGCTCGCAGCCGTTTCATCCCCAATCATGGAAACCGAGAAGTTATCTCCCAAGCACTTATGGTCGATCGGAGGATCTGAAAGTAGACATGCTAGTGCTACCCCCATTTCAATTTCAGCGCCCTCGGAATCCATTGCCTTACACTGCTCAACCTCAGCTGATGGGTCTGTCTGCTCTTCGGCAACGTCATCCCCAGGTAATTGTAGGTCAAAGAAAATCTCGAAACCTGGTACGCGCTTCTTCTTCGCGTTCAGCCACGGCTCAGGAAAGCCACAAAAGCGAAAGTCTTCCCCCTCCCGGACAAAGCGTCCGTTTAGGGTACCCTGAATGGGCCTATGCATCAGCTCAAATGGCTTCCCAGCCTTCTTTGCTCTGGCTCTTCCAGCCATTTCTTTTCCCTTCCTTAACCAATCCTCTTTGGTGGGCTGATAACCCAATCCAAAGGTATGAGGGTTGTGTGGCACTTCGGCCAATGCTGCGACGCCCTTCCGGCCGCTCCTTCCTAATCCCATCCCGGGGATGTGTTGTAGCTTGTTCATGAGGTATACAGATTGAGCACTGACATACACTCCCTCATTAACAGCCATGATGTTTTGCACCACCTGAGCCTCGACTAAGGTAAAACCTGACAGAAACACGTTCTCCATGCCGTGCTCAATTTCTAGGACTGGTGTAGATACCTCCGGAGGTGGATGGATTGATGAATTCCCGAAAACAATGGCCACCCCCTTCCAGTAAGGGTACTTCAACATCTGATGCAAAGTGGAAGAGACTGCCTTCACTTGGTGCAACCACGGCCGCCCCAAGAGTAGATTAAAGGTTGCAGGAACGTCCAAGACATGGAATTCAATGTTGTGTTTTCTTGGACCAACCTGAGTTAGGATTTTGACAGTCCCCATCACCTCCCTGCTGGTGTTATCATAGGCTCTGATCACTTGAGTAGTTGGCACGAAGTCCGCGGGCTTTAACCCGATTACATATGATGTCCTTGACGGGCACACATTAATGGCGGATCCCATGTCGACAAGAACCACTGGCACCCACTTGTCTCTACATTCCACAGAGATATAGAGGGGTTTGTTATGATTTGCGCCCTCAGGCGGTAGTTTTTTGTCTGAAAAGGTTAATGTCGGGGAACCTCCTCCCGGAAAGACCAGTCCAACTAGCTGCTCTGGTGTGGTATCTATAGAGAGTTTAGCCTTGTCCATAGCAGATAGGACAGCCTATCTGTGCACTCATGACGCCATAAGCAGTCCCCAGATGGAGACGTCTGCTTGTATCTTCTTTAACTGCCTCAGCATAGCTTCTTCTTCAATCTGCTTCTCCTTCTGTTTCTCAGCTTCTTTATCCTTCCCAGATGCCTCTGGCTGGTCTAGGTGCGAGGGCTTGAAGTACTGCCCGCTTCTTGTCATGTGATCCACCTCATCGAGATACCAGGTGTCGTCTGGTTGATTGCTTCCCCAATCATCGTCTGTGTGGGCAAGACATAAATCATCGTCTTCCCACCACATCCCGTTGGCATTCGAAAGGCATCTGTCTGGCTCTGGCATGATTGTACTTGCAGCACTTTTAGCCCCTATGCTCACAGCATCTTCTGTCTTCGTGCCCACACACTTTCAATCCCTTCATGGGTTTTGGCTTTCCGGATTCTCTTAAATTCCCAAATCTTTTCTTGTTCCACCTGCGTTAGCGCAGTTTGTTGTTCAGCTTTCCCTGCATTCACAATGCTCCTGTTCCGAGCAAAATTCTTCGTACCGGCGCTCTCCGGCAATGTACTCTGACTTCCGGCCCTTCCGGCCACGACTGATACCCTCGCCCCTGCCGGGCCCTGTTCTGGTTGGAACTCTTCCACCACATCTGGTTGATCATCCAGCCATCCAGTGACCTCTGCCGATTCCTCATAATCAAACTAGTTGACTGCCGCGTGCCCTGATTCCTGGTCATTGAAAAACTGTAGGTTGGCGAAGCCTTCTTCTACGGCCGTCAAATCATCCGTCCCCTGCTCAAATCTGTCCCCCCGGATCACACACAGTTCTGCTCTCTCTGGCAATTCTATACTTGGCTCAGACTGGCCTGCTAACAGAATGTACTCAATCGGATCGTAGGCTTCCCCAGCAAAATTCCCAGACTACTCAATCCCTAGCTCAACAGCTCCATCCTCCTCTGCAATCTCCCTTGTACCGTCTTCAACAGCCACCACCATTGGCGCAGGTTGGGTTGTAGAGATGTCCAACATGCACAAAAGGTCAGTGCAATCGGGAAGGAACACCTCCGGCTTAGGTAGATGGGAAGGAGTGATATAGATGCTAGGATCGTAAGACACGACCCCAGTCTGGATAAAATTGATTCTTTTGGGAGGTGGAGCTTGGTTGTGTGTAGGGAGTGGGTTGGTTGTAACATTGGGTCTTTCTAGTGGCAAAATCACCTGTTTGTCAACGAGATCTTGAATCTCGTGACGCAATCTGAAGCATTGGTCGGTGTCATGACCGTGTTGCTGGTGATATGCACAATATTTGGCTGGGTTGTGAGTGGGGGGTAGTGGATTCGGTAACGGCCTCGGCTCTAGGGGTTTTAGTTGCCCTTTTCTGATTAAGGCCCCTAGAGCTTTGGACAAGGGCATGTACAATGGGGTGAAGGTTCTTTGGCCTCTGGGTTGGTATTTAGTGGTCTGGGTACTGCTTCCGGATGCAACGGAGAATGGTGTGGCTGCCATGGGCCTTGGAAGGGGAGGGGGAATGGTGGCGACCATGCTAACCTCCGAAGTTCTTGTAGTTGCAGCGCCACTCGGGCCTGCATTGTTGTTGCGGTTAAAAGTTCTCCGGGGTTGCTCCCTGTCTTGGTCAATCAGCCCCTGTTTCATTGCATCTTCAATTTGTACCCCTATCTCGTGTAGATCCGAAAAGGTGGGAAAGGGGAGTACAATCATCTTTTACATCAATTTTGGTTGGAGATTGCGCACAATCATCCTGATCTGGTCCTTATCGGTGGGCCTTAAAGTCATCATCGAGGCCTTCGCCCTCCATCGGGTCACGAAATCCGAGAAACTCTCTTTGGGCTCCTGCCTTCTTGTTTCGAGATCACGAGTTGTAATCTCAATTTGGGTGTTGTAAGAGTATTGCGCAACAAAGGCCTCAGCCATTTCGTCCCAACTTCGTTTGACATCATCTTCCGACTTTGCGTACCAGATGGCGGCCACTCCCAACAAGGTCCGGCCAAATAGCGAAAGCTTCTGGGGTCTGGTGAGGCCCATTGGCCGTAGTATATCTGAGAATAGTCAGAGGTGGACCGTGGGATCACTAGATCCGTCGAAGTGATCAATCTGCGGCATTTTGAATCTATCCGGCAATGTCACAGCCACATCGGTATATCCGTCCTCGATATCCAGAATAGCCTTCACCCCCTGGGATTTTTTGAATAGCTTCTCGAGCTTGCTCAATTTCAGTGCTGTAGGGTCTACTTCAAACTCGAAGGGAGAGTCCGGGTGGTTGACGGGGGTATGTACTTTGGATAATTGAGGTGGAAGCGGGGGCGGAGCTGGCCCCGTTGGAAGGTCTGTGTCCTCTTGGATGTTCTGGACATTTGGCAAGGTGTTTTGGATGTTTGGCAGGACATTCTGGGTGGTTGGTGTCTGCTTGGGTAGCGAGACCCCTGGTGGGGGAGGAATTGGTTATGAGGCTGATGCTCCGGCTTGCTGCTGGAGCCGGGTAATTAGCTCTGCCTGCTGGGCCATGATTGTGGCCTACTGTTTAGTGAACTCCGCTTGGCGGACAGCGTCCTCCTGCATCTGCCTCATGCTCTCTTGGAGCTGTCGTATCATTTCTTCCATCCCGGCCATATTCTGCTGATCCTGTTGACTGACTGGTATTTGTATCTCTATGGCAAAAACTAAGACCTCAGCCTGACTGTTCACTGCTAGGGTAGGCCACTACTCTGGTAACCTCTGCTCAGGCACACTGCGCCTTCTTGGCCTTCTTCTGACAACCGGGGTTAGAGAATGAAACACTAGCTGTCCATCAACCAGATCCTCAGATCGATTGAGCCGACGACCTCTTGTCCAAAGTGCTTGGGGAATATCTGCTGGGTTCGAAGCAATTGTGCTAAAACTGTCCTAGCAAAAAGATAAATAAAGCAATAAGGAAATAAACAACCAGATAAATAAACAGCATAACAGCTTAAAATAAATACACAACACACAGCTGGGCATAACAACATACGGTCGATAAGCTGAATACACACTGCCCTCAAACACTGATCATTATCCCTGAATCACTGTCCTCGAAAACTGAATCTGATACCCGTAGATAACTGATTCTCAAACACTGACAGACGCCTGCAGGCCTGATGCCCAAACTCATAGACTGATACATGCATTCCCTGTAGAGACGCACTCTAAAAGCACATAACAGATAAGTGAGAGCCAAAACACCCCTATGTTGGAGTAGGGTTTCCTTGTCCTATTTTGTCAGGAGCTAGGGTTTCACTACGCACACAGCAGTTTCAAACAACCTATCGGGTAAGCAACCTGTCCTAGTTTGGAATGGTCACTACGGATCCGAATATGCACTAGGTCGAATGGTCAAAAGGGTGCCCCGGTAAAACCAGGGTTTGTGTTCCCATACTGGCAGAGCCCGTAACCGGTAAGCCTTATGGCGCGCAGCCTCTGGCAAACCGTTCAGGAATAGCAGATGGCAAACACGGTGTCCTAGGCGCACCAATGCACATGCAATGCAAAGAAACACATAAGTGTAATCAAAACAAGATATCATGAGTTCGAGTCAAGCTCTCTAAATCCTCAGCAGAGTCGCCAGAAATTGTAGGAGTCCCCGAACGCCCCGGGAGGGAATAAGTCCCCCGTTCCGTTCGTCATGGGCTCACTACAGTTCAGGACTCTAATTGTCACGGTTCTTGATCTTAACCAAAGAGTCCAAATCCGGCAAATCGTTTTGAGAAAACAGATTTTTTTTTTTTTTGAAAAGAAGTGCCAAACATGGACTGCTTTGCCAGATACCGAGTCGCCACCTAAATATTTTATTTTGGAAAATTTAGGAAACCTTGACTCGTTGCCTAAGGCCACGTGTCCGTCATCACCAAAGTTGCCTCGGCTCGGGAACTTGGGTATGATTGGGGAAGGTCACTTCGTGAGCACCTCCGCTCGCCCGATCAAAGATCGGCCTCTACTAACCATGATATCCAGTTTTGAAAGCATTATGTGTTCTTATTCCGGTTATTAGCCTAGATTTACTATGTGATGCGCACAGCATACAAGTATAGACTGGATCGCCTGAATTGGAACAAAACATTTCATGTTTGTTTTTTGAAATATGTTTGCTACCCGCAGGTAGGCTCAAAGTGCAGATTTTGCCACCCTCAGGTGGACTTTAGAAAACATGGTTTTGCCACTATCTAGTGGGCTTTAAAACTCACAGTTGATGATTTGTCCCAATCCAAATAACCCAACCTTCACCCATAGGCATTCGGGCAGTTATATCATATAAGCACATAGCCTCATGGTAAGCATGCCATCATGGCAGTCACTCACACGCATGCAAGGATGCTAAAGCATAAAAACTTACCGAGTACTCCACGCCAAAACAGAAGCTAATTAGAAATTCATGCATGATCCTAACTATACAGAAATGCCTAATGCAACACATGCAAAAATGCAACTATAACAGGCTCGGCTATTCTAAACATGGCATATGGAATGCTACAGCTAACACGTATTCAACTTGAAATTGAAATAATTTGCAGTAAGTTATGATGCGCCGAGCCTGGTGCATGCAAAACAGATGAATGAATGCAAACATGCTATCATACTGTATGTTAATTGAAACATGCCCTAATTTAACCATCATAAGCTGGTAAATAAAAGGGAGAAAGACGTGGGGTTAGAAGACATACATCACACGCATGCACACTTATTACAATATTGCCCTCGCGCAGAGGGTCCGAATAAATAATATACAGTCCCAATGAATAATACAGTCCGAATAAATAGTACAGTCCAAATAAGTACAAAATCCTAATTATTTAACAAATTAATCTAGGAAAGCAATAAATGGCACGCAAATCCATAGACTGCCTCGGCTCTGTTCCAAATGATGAATGATGCATGTTCGGGTTGCTTGGCGCAAAAATCCATCGCGATGCCCCGATTAGCCTCTGTTTATGACTAAGCCCGGAATATTGCAAGAAGTCCCAAGAGATTGCCGATTTTTGATTTGCTGCAACAGAGAGTAGGAAAGGGGTATGGCAATGTATTTTCACATATGTATGCTTGCCTCGATCCTTGTGCCACCAATCACGCATCCCGATGCATGATGGTCGAGGAGTTGAATTGCACGACTTAATATGAAATGAATGCACACATAAACACAACGAGATCAAGACTCCATCATGGATAATCCGGAGTGTCGGTGATTGGGAATTGAGACACGTTCCATCACTCAAAGTACGAAACGTCCCTCGTTTCCCGTGCTCGGGCTAACTCCTATCCCAAACACAATGCAATATGCATGACATGCATGAATGCAACTAATATACAACCTAGCATACACAATGCTATGAAATGGCATACACAATGCACGATGTGACATGGCATACACGATGCTCTAACATACAATCGAGCATACGCAATGCTATGAAATGAAATGGCATACACAATGCATAATGGACTTACACCAACATGAGTGGACCTCAGCCGCACTCACCTCAGTGGCCATTAGATGGAAATGAGACACTCGAGATGTGTGCACACGTGCACGCGAACCGAGGACCGACCCTAAGGCACGAATGCCACTCTACCAAAGCATGGCAAGGCATGGAATATGGCATACAAACATGCAAATTTCAGCACTAAAATATGATGCTAAACAGCTCCGAAACATGGCAATACGGCACCCAATGCGTGAGATGAACCCCGAAACTCAAAACTAGGCATACGCAATGACCCATAGCTATACAAAGCATGCATTATTTGATCATGAAGCATGAAGACAGAGTCAAGGCAGTCCCAAAACATGAACTTTCTTAGTTCAAAGCATGGCCAAAAGGTGCTAGCAAGATGGGCTAAAGTAGCATGCAATTTTGACTAGTAAAGAAGGATTACATGGCATGTATATGAAGCAAGTGAGAACTCATCAAACCAGAAAAAATTAGTGAATAAAACATACCAAAATATGCCCAAATAACTATGGAAATTCAATCAACACATGCACAAATGAGGGGGCTCCTTTAGAGGGCATACAAAGGGATTATTAAGCACATGCATCAAGGACACTTAGAATGGCACAAACAACTCTGAAAATCAAATATGATAGTCCCAAAACTCACCAAATTGGGCCTGAAAAGTGGCTAAGAAGCATGCAAAGAGGGTTCCCTTTGGAAGGCCAAAATGACCATTAAACAAGTCAAGGTGAGAGGGGGTCATCCCCCTCTGATTTGGAGGCTCAAAATAGTGTTCCAGCCACTGAAAATCCATTGGATTTCAATGGCTAGAAGGCCAAACAAAGCATGCAATTGGAGCTTAGGTGTAAGGCTTAAAACAAGGGACAATCAAGCATACAAGGAAGCATGTGACCTCAAATAAGAAAATGTCCTTAATAAAACATGAAGATGATGTCAAAAAAAATCCTTTTTCCAGTTTATAACAAGTCTCAAAAACGAACACAAATACGGCTAATCTATCATGCAAAAATGGCCCTAAAAGAGAGAATAGAGACAAGGGGCAGCAGCTGGCTCCAAATGGCAAAGAGCCCTTCAACAAAATTGAAGAGGGGCTAAAAAAAAAGCACTTTACAGTTTACATCAAATCTCGAAAATGAACAAAAGTGAGGCTAAATCAACATGCAAGAAAAAGGCCTAAAAGAGGGATAAAGAGGCAAGTGGTAGTAGCTGACCTCAAACAGAGGAGAGCGCTTCAACAAAGTTGAAGAGGTGCTCAAAAAAAGACATTTCACAGTTTATGACAAAGTCCAAAACAGCTCAAAAATAAGCCTAAAATATCATGCAAAAATAGGCCTAAAAGAGAGTTTAAACACAAAGGGTGAGGAGGAGACCTCAAATAGAGAAATACCCTTGATCAAACATGGAGATAAGCTCAAAATATGACTATTTCTAGTTCAGGTCAGAGCCCAAAAATTCTTTCAAGCAAGGCTTATAAATGAAGCAAGAAAAGGCTAGTTTAAGGGAAAAGTGTGCTTACCCTTGAAGAGCAGTGAACCAGCAGCCTTTGGACCAAGAAGATGAGCTCCTAGCCTCTGGAAATCAGCTTCAAATGGCTGGAATGGAGTGTGGAGGTGTGGTGCTATGGGTTGTAGTGTAAAGGGTGCAAGAACCTTACGGTTTTAAGGCTTAGAAGAGAGTGAGAGAGAGAGAGATGTAAGCAAGGCTCTAAACAAGTTTTTGTAACCCTCTAAAATGGAGCTGGGGGTGCTGGTTTTATAGAGGGAGGAGTGGAGGAAAGGGGGGGAAAATCAAATTCAAATTTCCCCCCCAAAAGACCCCCCATCGAATACAGGATCTGGGGGGAAAAAGAGGGTGCAGCTATAAGGAGCCAGGTGAGAGGGTCATGGCCGGCCAGGTTCAGAGGGTTCAGGTGGCCGGTTGGCCACCTCCCCTGGCCAGCCGGCCAGGGTCAAAAGGTTCAATGAGATTTGTTGGCCGGCCACCCCCAAAAGGTGGCCTCCCATGTGTGCACAACACAGCTATGTGGAGAAAAACCAGAAAATGTGACCCAAGAGAGAGAAAAACCAACTTTCTAGAGGGGGTCAAAAGGGTCAAGGAGAGTTAATAGCCAGCCATGCCATATTGGTGGCCTCCCAGGTGTGTACAACACAAATATGTGGTTGAGGGCCAAAGAAAGTGGCCCGGGAATGGTCAACACCATCTTTCTAGCGAGGAAAACGGGCGACAGAGAGCGATGAAAGAATAAAGCTGGTCTTCAGAACAATTGCTGGCCTCCCACCCTTCTACGACCTTCATAACAATGAAAATAAGGTCCCTGCCAAAAATGAACCCAAACCGATGCAAATCGAAGGTTCGGGGGCCAAAACACGCAGCCTGGGGCCCCGAAAACTGACTGTTAAGCACCAGAGGTGGCGTTTGACCACGAAGTTGGTCTCTCAAGCCACAGTGTCCCTCAAAAGGGAGTAAATAAGATGTGTGCCAAAAAGCAGAGCAAATAGAGGTGGTTAAGCGGTCCTGAATCGAGGCACACGGCCGACGGCTCCGAAAACCGGAAACCAGGCTCCAAACGGGAAAAATGGCCTACGATCACGAAATGTAACCTACGGCCACTGAGAGATGGTCTACAAGACCTCTTCCTCCCTTCGGGAAGAGAAAACGGAGAAAACGGGACCTGGTTCGCAAATCGAGGCGAGGCACAAAAGAGTCTGGAAGTCCGGAGGCAAGGCTCACAGTCGAGACTCCGCAACCTCAGAACGAGCACAATATGCACCATCACCAAGCGCTCAATCGGTGACGTCTGAGTCTTAAGGTCGGTCAAAAAAGGGGTGTCTACAAGGTCACGTGTCCGTCATCACCAAAGCTGCCACGACTCAAGAACTTGGGTACGAGAGGGAAAGGTCATGCAATGAGCACCCCTGCTCGCCCAATTAAAGATCGACCTTTACTAACATGATATGTTGTTTTTGAAAACACATGCGTCTTATTCCAGTTATTAGCCTAGAATTACTATGTTATGCGCACGACAACTAATTATAGACTGGATTGCCTAAGTTGGAACAAAACATCTCATGTTTGTTTTTAAAAGCGGTTTGCTACTCGCAAGTAGGCTAAAATGCGGATTTTGCCACCCTCAAGTGGGCTTAGAAAACATGGTGATTTGCCACTCTCAAGTGGGCTTAAAACTCGCAATCAATGAATTGTTCCAATTCAAGTAATCCAACCTTCACCCACAGGCATTCAGGCAGTTATATCACATAAGCAGTTAGCCTCATGGCAAGCATGCTATCATGGCAGTCACTCACACACATGCGAGGATGCTAAAGCATAAACACTTACCAAGTACTCCGAACCAAAGCAAAAGCTATGTTAGAAATCAATGCATGATCCTAGCTATGTCAAGAATGCCTAATGCAACACATACAAAATGCAACTAAGATAGGCTCGGCTATCCTAAAATGTAATGTGAAATGCAATTTGATATATGTATTCATACAGGAATTGAAATACAATGTAGTTAGCATGGTGCGCCGAGCCCGGTGCATGCAAGACAGATGAATGAATGCACACATGCGAACATAAGGATGCTAATTAAAACATGCCCTAAAACTAACCATCGTAAGCTGGTAAATAAAAGGGAGAAAGAAGTGGGGGTAGGAAGACATGCATCACACACACGCACACTTATTACAAAATTCGCCCTCTCGACGGAGGGTCCGAATAACAAGCTAATTAACTAATCTAAGCTAATCTAATTAAACTAGTTATTACACAACGAAATAAATAGCGAACTACAACCAATTATCACACAACTCTAACTAATTAACAAATTAGCTAAGTTAGCAATTAAATAAGCATACAGACTATATGATCTAGGCTGCCTCAGCTCTGCTTTGGATGACAAAGGATGCATGCATGCTCGCGTTGCCTTGTTCGAAAATTCCTCGCGACGCCCCGATTTGCCTCTCTGTTTGCAATTGATCTCAGAAACTTGCACCAAGCTCCAGAGAGATGAAACTCAACCTTGGGAATCTGTAGGGATGTTACCGACCAAATATTGGCCTTGGAGACCACCTGCCGACCACTTTTTGTGGTGAAAACCAGAAAAAGTGGTCGGCCAGCCACTTTATCTGGTCGGCTGACTAGTTTTTGCTGCTGGTTTCTGGTTTTCTGCAACAGAGGGCAAGAAAGGGGCATGGCAAAGTATTTGCAACACATGTGTGCACAACCATCCTCCCTATCATTACATGAGCTCAAGGGAGTATAGTTCTCGATCCTCAGGCCATCAATCACGCATCTCGATACATGATGGCCGAGGAGCCGAATTGCGCAACTCAATACGAAATGAATGCACATATGAACACGTAAAGCCTAAAACTCCATCATGTATAGTCAAGAATGTCGGCGACCAGGAATTGAGGCACGTTTTATCACTTCGAGTATGAAATGTCCCTCGTTTCCCGTGTTTGGGCTAACTCCTATCCCAAACACAATGCAACAAACATGGCATGCACAATGCGACTTCAAGTATGCAACCTAATGCGATACAACTTAGACATGCAAACACGCAAGGGATGGACATGCAAACATGCGACTAGCATACACAATGCTATGAATTACATGGCATACACAATGCTCATGACGCTTGCATACACAATGCACATGGTAACTAACATAGATAATGCGATGAAAATGGCATGCACAAGTGTAATGATCAATCATGCAACAATATGACATACTCAATGCACAATGGACTTAAACCGAAATGAATAGGCCTCAGCCATGTCCAAATCAGAGGCCATTGATGATGAAATGAAGGCACCAAAACATACACAAACATGTAAAATGCAATGGCCCAAGCCTAAGGCACAAAATACAACTCTCCAAGAGCATTGAAAAGGTGAAACATGGAGTACAATGGCATGTGTTCCAACACTGAAATGGCATACAAAATAACTTCGAATCATGCAAACAACTCACGCAATGCATGTTGAAAGGCTCAAGTATCGAAAGCTAGTAAAGCATATTATACTATAGGCATGCAAGGCGATGCTCAAATGACCAAACCAACCCCAAACAGACCCTATGCGGGCCAAAACAGTAGCAAAATGAGTTGGGATGATGGCTTTGAAAGGCACAAAAATGGGGCTCATGCAATGGCTCACAAATAGGGCATAAAAGCATAACTCTAAAGAACACTTAAAGAGTGGAAAATATGGAAGTATAGCAGCCCTACATGCTCTGAAATAACATTCCCAACGATGCCAAAACATGCAAATATCTCAAGTTAAGTATGCAAGAGGCCTCAAAACTCAAAGCTAGTCAAGGCTATTACACAACAAGCATGCATGGCAAGCATCATTCGACCAAGAGGCCTCAAAATAGAGCTAAGGTAGCCGAAAATATGAACAAAACCATGTTTTAGCAAAGCTAAAATGTGCTAGAATAAAGAGCCAAAACATCATGTGAACCAAGCTAGTAAACAAGATTTACACTACAAGCATATGGAGTATGTCAGAGGTTACCAAACCAGCAAAAAATAAAGCCATGACATGTCAAATGATGACCAAAAAAACACTAAAATGGAGCTGAAACATCCTAGATTGACATGCTACCTTGATGAGTCATAAATGAGAATACACTACACATATGAGAAGCATGCCAAGGGTGACCAACCCAACCATGGAGAGAGTCCAGGAAGGCCTTGAAAGTCACCAAAAAGTGCCTGAACCAAGCCTTGAAAGTATGAAAATGTATGCTCCTTTGATAGGCCAAAAATGCAAGTAAACAAGACAAAAAGAGAGAGGGTCACCCCTCTCTGATTTAGGACCTCAAAACCACATACTAATCACTGAAAATCCACAGGATTTCAATGTCTAAAAGGCCAAGCAAGGATTAGCTAAAAGGCCCTAAGACATGGCACAAAACAAGGCCAAACAAGGCACAAAAGGGGATAAAACACCCCCAACACCCAAGGAGCCTCAAACAAACATGTTAAGTACTCAAAAATAAAGCTTTTTGTAGTTTAAATTTAAGCCAAGAGAAGCATGAAAATATGTCTAAGAGAGTGATCAAAATAGAGCTAAAAGGGGGAAAAAGAAGGTTACCCTTGAAGCATTGCAATACCAGCAAATTTTCTGAGCCAAAACCAACTCTTGAGCTCCCTCAAGACCCTCCAGCAACTCAGCAACAAGGTAAGAGTGTTTGGCTATGAGGTTTTGTGTACAAGTGTGAAGCAAAGCACCAATATAGAGAGAGAAAGAGAGAGATATAGAGAGAGTGTGTAAGCCTATGCTCTCAGCCAAAAATCCAGCCTGGAGAAGGGAGGGGAAGCCTCTCCCTTATAGAAAAACATAATCTAAAGCTTCTTGGAGAAGCTTAGAGCTTGGATAAATCCCTCCATACGTGTATAGAGGATACAGTCTATGCCCTCCAGTTGGCATCAATTCAGTCTGACAAAATAGAAGGACAGTTGCCGACCAGAAAAGGTAGTCGGCTTGCTACTTTTAGTGGTCGGCCGACCACCCAAAGTGGGCTCCCAGGTAAAAAAGTGGTCGCCAGGGGGAATTGGTGGTCTCCACACTGAAAACAAGCCAATGGTGGGGTGGGAAACCAGAAAATGTGGCCCCAAAGACCAAGAAAACTAGTTTTCCGACCAGAAAATTGGCTGGCAGGGAGAAAAGTGGTCTCCAAGGATAAAAGCTGGTCTCCCACCCCTGTACCACTTCCCAAACAAGGAAATTAAGGTTTGTACCCAAGACAAACCAAAACGGATGCAAGACGAGGGTTCGGGAGGCAAGACGCGTGGTCGGGAGCCCCGAAAACCAGCTCCCGAGCATCAAAAGTGGTCTCCCAGACCACAGTGTCCCTCTAGACAGAGGAAACATGGTGTGTTCCAAAAACCGTACCAAATGAAGAATGTTAAGCGGTCCCGAGCCGAGGCGCACGGCCGACGGCTCCGAAAACTGGAAACTAGTCTCCAAATGGGAACAGTGGCCTACGACCACTGAGAGATGGTTTACAAGACCTCTCCCTCCCTCCGGGAAGAGAAAACAAGACTTGGTCCACGGATCGAGTCAAAGTACCAAGGGTCCCAAGGTCCGAAGGCGAGGCTCTCAACCAAGAACTCTGAAACCTCAAAACGAGCACAACATGTGCAATCACCGAACGCTCAATCGATGACATCTGAGTCTTAAGGTCGGTCAAAAATGGGGTGTCTACGCAGGGATATCTGTGTAGCATTTTGAATAGACAACCAACGGATGTATGTGTTGATAATATTCCAATTGTCTGTAAATTTCTGGATGTTTTTCCAAAAGAGTTGCCAGGAGAGCCAGTGGATCGTGAAATTGAATTTGCAATTGATACAGTGCCAGGAACTCAGCCAATTTCAAAAACTCCTTACAGAATGTCACCGACTGAAATGAAAGAATTGAAGGTACAGTTGCAAGACCTGCTTGATAAAGGGTTCATTTGCCTGAGTACCTCTCTTTGGGGCGCACCAATTCTTTTCGTAAAGAAGAAGGATGGGACACTTTGATTATGTATTGACTATCGGGAGCTCAATAAAGTAACTGTAAAGAATAAGTATCCCTTGCCTAGAATCGATGATTTGTTTAATCAACTACAAGGTGCGCAAGTCTTTTCAAAAATAGATTTGAGATCCAAGTATCATCAATTAAAGGTAAAAGCCAAAGACATTGAGAAGACTATTTTTCGAACTAGATACGGGCATTATGAATTTTTGGTTATGCCATTCGGGGTTACTAATGCACCGGCGGCATTCATGGATTTAATGAATCATGTTTTTAAACCATACTTGGATGACTTTGTAGTTGTTTTTTTTCATTGATAACATACTTATCTATTCGAAAAGCACTAAAGCTCATGAGATCCATTTACGATTAATTCTTCAAACACTAAGAGATAAGAAATTATATGCGAAATTAAAGAAATATGAATTTTGGTTGCATGAAGTGATGTTCTTGGGGCATGTAATTAATCAAGAGGGTGCTTCTGTTGACCCACTCAAGATAGAAGCCGTTGTGAATTGGCCAACTCGTATGAATGTGAAAGAGGTGTGTAGCTTCTTGGGTTTAGCAGGATACTACCGGAGGTTTGTTCAAGAATTTTCCAAGATTGCAGTGCCCCTTACCCAATTGACCTAAAAGTGTGTTCTGTTTTAATGGATAGAACAAAGGGAATTTTCCTTCCAAGAGTTAAAAACAAGGTTGACTATGGCACCAGTTCTTACTCTACCATCTGGTACAGAGGGGTTTGTTATTTTTAGTGATGTCTCTTACAAGGGATTGGGATGTGTATTTATGTAGAGTGGAAGGGTCATTGCATATGCTTCTCGTAACTCAATCCTCATGAAAAGACTTATCCCACAGATTACTTGGAACTAGCCGCAGTGGTATTTGCTTTGAAGATATGACGCCATTATTTTTATGGTACAACATGTGAGGTCTACATCGACCATAAAAGCCTAAAGTACTTCTTTACCCAAAAGGAGTTAAATATGCGACAAAGACAGTGGTTAGAACTTATCAAGGATTATGACCTACAAATTCACTACCACTTGCAAAGCTAATATAGTTGCAGATGCTCTTAGCATAAAGGTTATGGAGAATTTGGCAAGTTTGCCCACAGGGCGAAAAAAGTTGCTACTTGAGTTGGAAAGAATGGACATGGAAATTGTGCTACGTGAACAAGGCGCCGTGTTAGTGGCAATGTCAACTCAGTCGGCAATTCTTGAAGAAATCAAGCAAAGGCAAGTGGAAGATGATTTTCTGAAGAAAATTTGTGATGAGATGGAAACAAAGCCAAGGCCTGGGTTCACCCTTGAAAATTTAATGTTGAAATTTAAAGATAGGTTGTGTGTCCCAAATGTACTAGAAATTAAAATGGAGAATTATGGAAGAAGCACATAAGTCAAAATTTTCACTGCATCCCAGTAACACTAAAATGTACCAAGATCTCAAGCAAACTTTGTGGTGGCCAAGTATGAAGAAAGAAATTGCAAAGTTTGTTTTGAAATGTTTACAATTTTAATAAGTAAATGCAGAACACCAAAGACCAGCGGGTTTACTTCAACCTCTCCCAATCACAGAGTGGAAGTGGGAACACATATCTATGGATTTTATTGTTGGCTTACCCTGAACACCCCGATGTATGAATTCCATATGGGTTATTGTTGACAAACTAACTAAATCTACTCATTTCCTGCCTGTGAAAACTCAATATAATGCGGATAGACTTGCTATTGTGTATATGAATTAAATTTTGTGATCACATGGTGTTCTAGTTTCAATTGTATCCGATAGAGATCCAAAATTTGTATCAAGACTTTGGCAGAGTTTACAGGATGCTATGCGAACAGAGTTGAGGTTTAGCACGACATTCCATACTCAAACTGATGGCCAATCAAAGAGAACAATACAAACATTGGAGGATATGCTTCGGATGTGTGTCTTGGCCTTCCAAGAGAGTTGAGAAACTTATTTACCGTTGGCATAGTTTACGCATAACAACAATTTCCACTCAAGCATATGAATGGCACCATATGAAGCTTTGTACATGAGGAAATGTTGCTCTCCAGTGTGTTGGACCGAAGTCGGCGATAGATCATTGTTTGGGCCTGAAATTGTATAATTGACGACTGAGAAGATTAAAATTATTCAACAAAGATTGAAAACCGCCCAAAGCAGACAAAAGAGTTATACAGATCACCGACGAAGGGATTTATAATTTGAGGTTGGTAATTATGTTTGTGTTAAAGTCACCCCGATAAAAGGACAAACAAGATTCAACAAGAAAGGGAAATTATTACCTCGATATGTAGGTCTGTTTCAAATTCTGGAAAGAATGGGTCCAATTGCTTATCGCATTGCTCTACTACTGGGTATGGAACAAATACGTAATGTGTTTCATGTGTCAATGTTACGAGGTTACCTCTAAGATCCATCACATATTATAGACTATCGTCAAATTGCTTAGGATAACAACATGATCTATGAAGAGAAACCCATTCAAATTTTGGATCGACAAGTGAAGCAGCTACGGAACAAGACAATTCCAATGGTGAAAGTTGAATGGCAAGAGCATTACGAGAAAGAAACCACACGGGAAAGAGAAGATGAAATGAAACAACGGTATCCGAAGTTATTTCCAACTTGAGGTAAAACAAGTTTGAGGAACCAAACTTCTAAAGGGGGGGAGACTGTGACAACCTAACCTTCTCATATGCTTTAAGTCTTTAATTATCTGTGTGATTATATTCTTGATGTGAAATTACATGTTTAAATGTGTGAAATATATGATTATGAAATTGTATCTGTTGGTTATAAGAAAATCTGTTGAAATTGTGATATTTGGATTGAAAATTGAAAGCCTTAGAGGCGCGATAAACCAAAACCGACCACGTAGTTATGATTAGCATGATTTTTAGAAGATAATATGAAGTTTTGTAAAAATTTGATTCGTAACGAATTAATTAGGTTTATTTAGGCTAAACTCTTAATTAAGCCCAACTTAGACTCAATAAGCTTTGATATATGTAGACCGCCCGGAACTCTGCTTCGCATGCGAGGGCATGGATCGTTGTTCTTAGCTACTACAGTTTAGACTCGTGTCACGATTCTGAATCTAATCTCACAAAGTGCAATGTAAGACTGATAAATCACTAAAGAGTCCAAATCCGGCAAATCGTTTTGGAAAACTGATTTTAATCAAAAAGCGCTAAACATGGATTGCTTTGCCAGATTTCAGAGTCGCCACATAAATGTTTTGTTTTGGGAAATTTAGGAAACCCTGACTCGTGCCTAAGGCCATGTGTCCATCATCACCAAAATTGCTTCGGCTCTGGAACTTGGGTACGAGGGGGAAATGTCATGAAATGAGCACCTCCACTCGCCCAATCAAAGGATCGGCCTCTACTAACATGATATGTTGTTTTTGAAAACACATGTGTCCTTATTCCGGTTATTAATCTAGAATTACTATGTGATGCGCACAGCATACAAGTATAGACTCAATCACGTGGATTGGAACAAAACAACTCATGTTTGTTTGTGAAAATGGTTTGAAAATGCTACTCGCAAGTAGGCTAAGTCGCGGATTTGCCACCCTCAAGTGGGCTTAAAAGGCACATTCATCGAGTTGTTCCAATTTAGGCAATCAAGTCTTCATCCACAGGCATTCAAGTAGTTAATCACTTAGGCAGTTAGCCTTATGGCAAGCATGCTATCATGGCAATCACTTACACACATGCAAGATGCTAAAGCATAAACACTCACAGTGTACTCCGAACCCAAAAAGAAGCTAGTTAGTAATCAATGCATGATCCTAGCTATGTCAACAATGCCTAATGCAACTCATGCAAAAATGCAACGAAAATAGCCTCAGCTATCCTAAGATGGCACATGAATGCAACACTTGATACATGTATTCAAATAGGAATTGAAATACAATGCAGTTTATATGATGCGCCGAGCCCGGTTTATGCAAAACAGATGAATGAATGCAAACATGCAAAGCATAAGTATGCTAATTGAAACATGTCCTAAAACTAACCACTGAAAGCGGATAAGTAAAAGGGAGAAAGAAATGGGGGTTGGAAGACATGTATCACACACGCGCATGCTTATTACAACAATACGCCCTCTCATAGGAAGGTCCGAATAATAAGCTAACTAGCTAATCTAAGCTAATTAAACTAATTATTACATCACAAAACTAATTAACTAATCATAGTTAACTAATTAGTTATTACAACACAAATGAATAGCTAATTACATTAACTACTTAAGTACAAAACCAAATAGCTAACTAAGCAAGGCAACTAAGTAAAGCAGTAAGAAGAAGTCCTTAGTGCAAGAAGTGCATGCATGCTCGGTCGCCTTGTTCGGAAATCCATCGCGATGCCCTAACTTGCCTTTGTTTGCATTTGTTCTCAAAACATTGCACAAGTCTCCGGATAGCTTCTACCACAAAATGGGCACCTCCAGGAGCATTGCCGACCACTTATTGGTGGTGTAGACCACCTACAGACCACCCAAGTTTGCTGCAGACTAGAAAAACTGGTTGGCCAGTCACTTTTACTGGTCGGCCAACCAGAAAATCCTGCACACTTCCAGTTTGCTACAACAGAGAACAAGAAGGGGCATGGCAATGTATTTGCAAGATATGTGTGCACAACCACCCTCCCCATCATTTCATGATCTCAAGGGAGTGCGGTTCTTGACTCTCAGACCACCAATCGAGCATCGCAATGCACGATGGCCGAGAAGCCGAGATTGCACAATTCAATTTCAATGAATGCACACTTAACACATAAATGCCTTAACCTCTATCATGCTTGATCAAGAGGGTCGGCGACTGAGAAATGAGGCACATTTCATCACTTCAAGTATGAAACGTCCCTCGTTTCTCGTGTTTAGACTAACACCCTATCCAAACACAATGCAATGTAACATGATCAACTTAACAAAGCTAATGGCATGCAAACAATGCTAATGCAACATGAGCATGCAAACACAATGCAATGTAACAACATGCAAACAACATGCGAACATAATGCAATGCAACAACATGCAAAAAACATGCTATATGGACTTAAACTGAATATGGACAGACCTCAATCATGCCCAAAACAGTGGCCAAAATGCTGAAATGATGGCATGAGATGCAAAACATGCACATGCACATGCTTTAGCCCACCAACTAAGGATAAAAGCATAACTCTCAAAAGTGCTCTAAGAGTGACAAATGTGGAAGTGTGACAACACTAAATGCATTGAAATCATGTATGAAATGGTGCCAAACCACTCAAACAACGCAAGTATGGCATGCAAGAGTCCTTAAGCGTAAAAGCTAGTGAATTGGACTACACAAGAGGCATGCAATGCATGGCACAAATAGATGAACCAGCCACAAAAAGAGCTCAAATAAGTCAAAACAAAGACCAAATCATGCTAAGATGGGAGCTTAAAGGTCTAGGCATGCATGCATACAAGCTAGGCCACAAACAAGGCAATAATGCATGACCCTTAGAGGCACTCAAAGGGTGAGAGAAGTGGGAACATGGCAATGCTATATGCTCTGAAATAACATGTGAAATGATGCCAAATCATGTACATGTTACAAATGAAGCATGCTAGGAAACTCAAAGCTTGAAACTAGCATAGGCACTTGCACCATAGCTATGCAATACATGAAGCATAAGGCCAAGAACACCCAAAACAGTCCTAGAGCATGCTAAAATGATGCTAAAACATGCATGGAGCAAAGCCAAAACAAGCTAGCATGAAGGGCCAAAACATGGAGCATGCAAGGGTAATAAGGAGGATTACACTACACCTACCAAAACCAAGCATGAGATGGCTTCACCAACAAAAATCAGAGTTATGGCATGTCAAATTAACACCAAAAATGGGCTAATACCAAGTCAACACATGCTAGAATAACAAGCTCACTCATTAGGCATGCAAGACTAGTGAAGAGGACTTACACTACAAGTGTAAGAAGAAAATGAGGGATGCTCTAACCAACCAAAAATAGAGTTGTATTATGGAAAAACAACACCCAAAACACATTGAAATGGTGGTCCAAAAGGCTAGACAAGATGGCATGCACAATGGCTTATACCTAAGGCATAAAGAACCAACCCTCCAAAGCATAGAATGAGTGAAAGATGTGAGGGCATGGCAATGAAACATGCTCTAAAATCACATAACAAATGATGCCAAATTATGCAAATAGTCCAAGTAGTGCATGCTAGATGCTTGGATACTCAAAACTAGTGGGCTAGAATGCACTATGGCTATACAAAGCAATGCATGCATTACCAAAATAACATAAATCAGAGCTTGAGCATGTTAAAACATGGCCAAAAGCTTCTTTGAGTAGAGTCAAAAGCATGCTAGAATGATGGCTCAATGCATGATGCATGTTAGGCTAGTGAATGGAAATGCACTACAAGTGCAAAATGCATGCAATGGGGCTATTAGACCAAACCAAAATAGAGCTAAGGCATGGAAAAACAACACCAAAAACATGTTGAGATATGGCCAAAACATGCTAGAAAGACAAGCTCAAACATGAGGCCAATAAGGTAAGCATCCAAGATACAAGGAGAGGGGATGACCCCCTCCTATTTGGGACCTCAAAACACCCTTTTCACCACTGAAATTCCTTTGAATTTCAGTGGTGAGAAGGCCAAAAGGAGGTGGTCCCGATAGCTTAAAAGGATATCACAAAACCAAGGCCAAACAAGGCACAAGAGGGGTTAGACCACCCCCAACACCAAAGAAGCCTTAAACAAACATGTTAAGCACTAAAAATTAGAACTTTTTGCAATAGAAAGTCAAGCCAAAATAAGCATGCAAATAGGTCTAAAAGCTTAATCAAAATAAAGCTTTAAAGGGCTAGTTGACTCACCCTTGAAGAACAACTTCAAAGATGCAACTCCAGTAGCTTTTCTGAGCTCAAACCAATCCAAAAGCACCAAAACCAGCTTCTAAGTGCCTCAGCTCCAAGTGTATGGTGTTTCACTATGTGTTTGTGTGCAAAAGTGTGAAGAAATTACACTTTCAAGCACAAATATATCAAGAAAGGAAGAAGTATAGATATAGATGATATGTATAGCCCTCAACCAAGCTTCTCAACCTGAGACAAGAGGGAGGAGGTTCCCCCTTATAGAAAAACAAGAATCAAGCTTCTTGAACAAGCTAAGAGCTTGAACCAATCCATCCATACACGTGTATGGAGGATGCAATCTGTGTACTCCAGCTGGCACAGCTGGCATCCACAACACCTGCAGAAATTGACAGAAAGCTGCCGACCAGTTGAAGTGGTCGGCCAGCTACTTTTACTAGTCGGCCAACTACTTTTTCTGGTCGGCCAGGACAAAAAGTGGCTGGCAATGGGGGAAAGGTGGTCTTCACAGAGATAGGAAGGTAGTGGCATGGTTGGAGACCACTTTTTCCAGCTGCAAACCACTTGTAGACTACCAAAAGTGGTCTACAGGGAAGAAAACTGGCTGGCAGGGAAGAAAAGTGGTTTTCAGGGAGAGAAACTGGTCTCCAACCCTCATTCCACCCTCCAAGATAGGAAAACAAGGTTTATGCCCAAAAAAAACCAAAAAGGATGCAAGATAAGAGTCCGAGGGGCGAGGCGCGCAGCCGGAAGCCTTGAAAACTAGTCTACGGGCACCAAAAGTGGTCTATGAGGGAAAAGTGGTCTACGACCACAAAAAGTGGTCTCCAAGATCTCTGTGTCCCTCTAGACCAAGGCAACAAGGCATAGTTCGAAAACTAGGCCAAAAGGAGAACGTTAAGCGGTCCCGAGACAAGGTGCGCGGCCGAAGGCTCCGGAAGCCGGAAACTAGTCTCTAAGAGGGAAAAGTGGTCTACGACCACAAAAAGGTGGTCTACAGACCTCTCTCTCCCTCTAGGGAAGGGAAAACAAGGTTTGGTTCAAAACCAAACCAAAAGAGAAACAAGACAAGGCGCTCGACCAAAGGCTCTGGAAACCGGAAACTAGCCTACAAGAGGGAAAAGTGGTCTATGACCACAAAAGGTGGTCTATGGACTTCTCTCCCCCTCTAGGCAAGGTCAACAAGGCTTGATCCACAAACCGAGCCAAAACACAAAGAGTTTAGAGGCCCGGAGGCAAGGCACTCAACCGAAAACTCCGGAAACTTGAAATGAACACAAACATGCACAATCACCAAGCGCTCAATTGATGATGTCTGAGTCTTAAGGTCGGTCAAAAATGGGGTGTCTACAATATATTAGTTAGATATAGGATATATACTTAAGCCTTATGTAGACTTAGACAAAAACACAAAATATCTCCTAGAGGAGCTTCTAGAGGAAGAAAAGAGAGAGATCAAAGGAGAACTCAACCTAAAGCTTGGAGATTGAAGAAATTGAAAACGGATTCATGGAATATAGCTCAAGATAAGTGTAAATTAACTAGAATCTTTCTTCAATTGATTAGAATCAAGACTTAAGATGACGCTTTGACACTCATGGAAGTTAGGGTTTATGAGTTATGATCTTGATTGAACACATCTCATAAAAATGAACATGTAATCCTTGGGTTTGTTTACTTAAAAGGTTGTTTCTTGTATTTTGAGTTTGTCTTGAGTTGGATTGAGAGAAATTACCTTCTAACTTCTAGTCTTTGCATGCTTTGAACTTATGTAAGCATATACAAGTATATATAACATGAAAAGATGAAGAAAATTAAGGAAATATGGAGGTTAGGGTTCTATATGTCAAATTAAAGTAAGTTATGATTTAATTGAGCTTGAGTTTCTTGCTTATTATGTTAATATATCATGTTTTTGAAGTGAAATTGCTTGAATTGGGCCTTAGAAATGTATTTGGAAAGCTTGAGTTTGATAGATTTTGGATTGCACAAACAGAGCCAGAACCGCACGTGCAGGGCTCATAGCTGCACGTGTGGAAAATAAGGTAGGCAAGTCGAAGCATTTTGAAATAAAAGCACATGCAGTGGGGGGTCTTCCACATGTACGGGAAACAAGGGAAAAACTGTTACATTTTTGTTCATCTTTTCGATCCTCTAAATCTGCTAATGAGTGTATTTAATCCCTCTGAAATGCTTAAAGATAAATAGAAAGTGAACGAGATGGAAGAATGAGTTAATACAAGAGGCTGAGGAAAGAATGAATTGCTTATCAAATTTGTATGTATTTAATGTGTAGGTCACTCGTCAGATGGGACCGTTGCACGACCAAACCACTGTGAGTAATAGTAGTGTAACGATATGTTATGACTTATGTATTTTTTATCGTGAATGACATACTTTATATTAATTGTGTTTTGATTGGAATGATTGAGCATTTGACAATAATGATATATGAAATGGACCCGAGATTGTTCTGTTTTTATTATGTATGATGGGTTCGAAGCCGTTATGTTCGATATGGATTACTTATGACCTACGGCCCTAAGGCCGAGGGAGATAGAGACATGTCGATGTTCCATCTACCTTATGATGTTCAGAACAGCTGTTGTCACGTTAGGCCTAAGGCCGTTCCGTTTTATGTGGGCCCAAGGCCATTCTGAATGAGATTATAACTAAGACATGTATATGTTATATATCTATTCTTCAAGACATATGCTCATTCATATGAACCTCCTTACATTATTATTACTCACTCAGCCTTGTTCACTCTGTATTTATATATATATATATATATATGTAGGTGATCAGTTCGGAGGCTAGCCCTAGATCAGCTTCAAGAAAATTTTTTGTGGGCTTGTCTTGTTAAGCCTCCAAAATGGAGCCTTTTGTCTTTTTTGGGGATTTCCTTTGATGTTAAATTTTGTTAAGTCTTTGGTGACTTTTGTTTGGACACTTTGTTAATATGTAATTTTGGGATTACTAACTCCTTGTATATACATACATGACTCGTACTTATATGTATGAACTGTGTATGTGAACTTTCTCTATATGACATGATGTTTAAAATCATGGCATATAAGCACTGCTTAGTGAACGTTTTGTTATTTTATTTGCTTTCGCTTAGGCCTGGTTATTAAAAATTCTCTGTAATCTGTCTGAGGTCATAGGTAATTGAAAGGTTATTGGCCGGTCATAATCCAACCTTTTAGCGGCGGGTTTGGGTCGTGACAGCCGAGGTTTGATGGGGGTAATGACGGAATCCCAGATATTTGGATAGGGGACAAGAGTTCTAGATAAGAGGAGGCACTTAGTCTAGATAAGGATAAGGCTCTTGAGGAGTTTATCCATATCTAGCTAAGAGTCCAAGATAAGTACTATGCTTGAGTCCTATGAACTGAGACTTCTAGGGGATTAGGGCACTATTGGCTATAAAAAGAGAGGCACCCATGGGTCTAAGGTATACTTTATTTATGTGAGTTTAGTACTTGTTTGATATCTTGAGAGATAAGATTGACTGACTTGATCGTCGGAGTACTCCCGGGTGGACAAATCACCATGGTATTCTCATTTTCTTATTGGCAGGTGGTTGGCTTAATCTGTTCTGTCGCGTGCTCTCCAGCTAAGTTTTATATTGGTTGTGAGGTCGAAAATCAACATCCACAAATTGAAAAATATTAATTTGAATGATTTATCTTTTTAGTGATTTTTTAAAATTTTTTAGAAACTTCTTAACTTCTGATTTTTTTTTTTTTTTTTTTTTTTTTTAGATTTGAATCCTCTTTAGTTGGCCATCTCAACATGAGAGAGAGTTTGGATTTGGTGGACTCGTTTTGGAGCCGAACTCGATGATTTGAACCGTTCACTTTTTAGGATTTGTTGAGTAAATATTTATGCAAAAAATAAAAATGATCGAATATCAAAAACTATATATTTGAATCACATTTATTTTTAAAAAGTAGATGACATTATAATTTCAAGAGTAACATTAATTTTTTGTAATACAAATGTAATTCAAATATATAGTTACCGATATCTGATCATTTTAATTTTTTGTATGAATATTTTACTCATTGAGTACTAAAAAGTAAATAGTTTGAATCACAGAAGTTGACACCAAAATGGGCCCACAAAATCTAAACGCTCTCTCAAATTGAAATGACTAATTTAAAATATTCCAAACATTTTTTTAAATTTTTTTTATTAATTATTTTAAATTTTCATTTTTTAAAATACTTTTAAGTTCTACCAAAATTGAAGAGGTTAAGGATATGTTTGATTGGACGGATTAGATAAGGGGGAATTAGAATCCATCAGACTTGAATCTTGGGACAGTGAATCCCCCGGGCTATTTGGTTGGATTGGATGTGTATCCCGTATTTGTTTTCTCGTGGGATTAGATATCTGGAAATGACTATTTTTAGTGAATCCAATATTTGGTTGGACGGACTGGATAAGGATAAATGATCAAAAGACAATTTTATCCTTTTTTAATTGTTTACTAAGTAATAGCAATATTAAATCTGTCTTTAAATTTAATCTTTATTTATAATTGACTAGTAGACCACAATTAATTGTTTAATTTTTTTAATGTTTCAAACAAACATTTTTCCAATAGTTATATTTTTTAATGGTCACATTCTTTCAATATAAATAAGGCCATTTCCCTTCTAATTTTTATCCAACACAAAAAAAAAAAAAAAATTTTTTTTTTTTTTTGACTAGCAAAAATGCATAGAATGAACAAAGCATAAATACATCAACAAAGAAAAAGAGTAAAGAGCATATACCCAAAAATCAAAAGAACAAAAAACAAAAGTTGAAGAGATTTCAACAAAAGCCTTCACATCCACAGATTAAAAACAACATACCAGCAGCATCACACAACACACTAGCAACAATACGCAACACACCAGCACTTCCTCATCACACCAGTAAATCCACACAACACACCAATTACTAATCATCCAAATAACAGGACCAGCACCACGAATCCAAACAAAAAAAGAGTACAACAACCAAAATAAAAACAACAACCAACATCAAAGTGGTATATATTCATAAAGATGTTAGCAAGTACAAATATTTGTTCCTACAACTAGCAGCTTTCAACAACAAAAACAGCAGTATCCCATGACTAGATGAGTCAGAGGCACCAAATCATGATTTAACAATTTAACCCACAAAATACGGTGCTTGATGAAGAGAAAAAGCAACAATTAAGTCTATGGAGCATAACCCAAAAACCAAATAATTAAGTCAGAGGCACCAAATTATGTGGATACTTAGATAAATACTTCTTCAAGATAACTTCAATGACAACAGAAACTACGGTGCATAAGGCAAACAGTTCTTGTATTACAACTTGTAATACTACGTACAATTGAAGCTCATCATTACTCTCATTATCAAAGTCATTGATATTCTGATCCATTTATGAAAATAAATCATCATACAAAAACCATTTAGAATTACAAATAATTTAAAGAATGGAGCATCTCTAGGCATATAGATAACATATAAGAATTTTGCAAGCAACATAGATGCACTACTTTCAATTTCTAAATTAATGATGGCAATTTCTGTGTAACAACGAGCTATGTTTCAAGGCTAAAAAAAAATAAAAAAAATAATAAATCAAGACCCAGCACCCACCAAAATAGACAGAACAGAAACAAGATCCCTCATATTGAAAAAAGAGATACAAATCTGGTTTGATGAAGAGAAAAAAAAAAAAAAAACTTGAAAGAAATAAAAAAAAAAAAAAAAACCACACAGAGAGAGAAAATAAAATCTCAACCAAATCAGCCACAATAACAACCAAAATTGAAATAAAAAATAAATAGCAAAGAAAATGGAAGATGTAAAAAATGTTTCAAACCTGAGTGTAGATGGAAGATCGAATGATTTGATGAAATTCAGCCTCAAGAAGAGAATCACCTGCTAGGGTTTTGCCATTTTTGCTTCTTCTAATATAACAATCTCGACCAAAACCAACAGAGGAAGCAAATGATATATGTTGGTGAAAATACCAGAAGAATTATATTTTATTGATAAATAATGCAAAGAAAATGAGATACAAATAGATCAAGCTGAGGCATAGATATATCATTTTCTTTAAGGCGATCAAACCCACTACGGTAGGAAGAACCCAAATACTGATGTAGCAGTCACTAAACTATGACTTGTCCCCTCCAAGATATAACAGTCCGATCACTTGTCGTATGGTTTAGGCCAATTCTGCACAAGATGGTGAACCCAAAGCTCCACCAAGAAAAACACATTTCTTTGGCTAGTTATCTCTCAAGTGTAAAAAAATAGTTGGTATAGAAAAGAGTAGATGAGAGGAACAATTTATAGGTCACAAGGACCTTACAAAATACACCAAAAAATAATGACAATTAAACTAGAGAAAATGGAGAGTCTCCAAATATTAACTCACCACCAAGCCCATGACCTTCCAATTAATCTCTATTCATGAACAAGACAAAAGGTCATCCAAAAAAAATGAATCTCCATTCACCAAACAAAATAAGATTGATGAACAAGACAAAAAGTCACAAAAATAAATAAATAAAAGATATTAAAATGGTCCAATAATCCCTCAATCATTTTAATATCAACAAGGACAAGAGAGATTACCAAACAAAGATAGACTAGTATGCATCATGAACGTGTGCTCTGTATTGAACATTCATTAGTGAAACAACAATCTCTACTCCAGAGTCAGTAGTGGTCTTAGACTTTAACTATGACTACTTAGGGCAAATAAAGTATTACTGCTCACACATAATGATCCAAGTGTTGACATGAGCTTTTAATAACCAGCACATTACAGCCTTGTGCCTATCCCAGTTTTCATAAGCATATTTGAGAATAAGCCTTGTTTTTATACAAAGCGGCCCACTTCCATGCTCACATAGGTGAAATCTATCAGGGATGTTCCTGTAATTTACATACCCCACTCAACAAGAGCTACAAAATTTCATTAATAATATAAAAACTCAACTCTCCAACATTACAAGACAAATGCACTTACATCATAGGAATGGACAACAAGAGATCAAGGACTGCATTTTTTACAACAACCATATGATTCGTTCTTCCTATTGAACATAGTTACAGGATCTCTAGTCTCCAGGTTGGGTGTACTCATACATGGTTTATGATTTTATAGGCTTCAAACCCATCTCCCTCGATGTATTCCAGACCCTATCTCTCGCCAAGGCCTTGGTTAACGGATCCACAAGATTATCACAAGATTTTATATAATTCACAGTTATGATGCCATTACTCAAAGAGAATCTCACATTATTGTGTTTCCTTCAAATAGGTTTGGATTTACCATTAGAAAATGGTTGTTCACTCTACCAATAGCAGCAATGCTATCATAATGAATTAACACAGGAGGAATTGGTTTTTCCTAAAAAGGGATTTCATGTAACAAATAACTTAACCAATTCGCCTCCTTACATGCTGAAGCTAATGCTATAAACTCAACTTCCATTGTAGAATTAGCAATTGTAGTATGTTTTTTAGACTTCCAACATATAACACCGCTATCCAAGGTAAAAATAAAACCTGAGGTAGAGATAGAATCACTTGACAAAGTATTCCAATCGGCATCACTATATCCCTCAAGTATGGCATGATCCTTGTTATAAAACAAATCATAATTTTTGGTATCAGATAAATATCTCATAATTTTTTCCATAGCTAGCCAATGATCTCAACTTGGCTTGCTAGTAAATCTGCTACATACTCCAATAGCATATGCAATGTCAGGTCTAGTACAGTTAGTAGCATATCTCAAACTACCAATTTGATAAATCACTTCTTTTTCATTTGTTACAACAGATAAATGTATGCTTGCATCAAACGAAGTAGCAATATGTTTATAGTCTAAAAAATTATATTTCTTTAAAATTTTCTCAACATAATGTGACTGATCAAGAAAAATGCCATCATTAGTTTTGGTAATTTTAATTCTCAAAATAAAATTGGCTTCGTCAAGATCTTTTATATCAAAGTGGCTATTAAGCATATTTTTAGTCTCATTTATAATATGCAAATTAGAGCCAAAGATAAGTAGATCATCTATATATAGGCTAATAATCACATGTACATTCTCATAAGTTTTATAATATATGCATTTATCATATTCATTAGTCTTATAGCCATTCTCAAGCATGCAGGAATTAAATTTCTCGTGCCACTATTTAAGAGCTTGTTTTAAACTATAAAGGGATTTAGTTAGCTTACACACTTTGCTTTCTTGGCCAACCTCCACAAAGCCCTCGAGTTGGTCCATGTAAATTTCCTCATCTATGTCACTGCTGTCAACAGTCTAATGGATGTGACTCTAGTAACCGGAGAAAAAGTATCAAAAAAATTAAGATCAACTTTGTTGCTTAAAACCTTTAGCGATAAGTCTCGCTTTATATTTATCTATAGTTTCATCCGGTTTAAGGTTTTTATGAAGGACCCATTTACACCAAATAGTTTTACAACTTTGAGGTAAATCCACTAGCTTTCATGTTTTATTTGAAAGTAGTGAATCTATCTAATCATTTACAACCTCTCTCCAGAAAATAGTATCAGGTGATGATAAAGCTTCTTGCACTGTAAGAGAAATTTCTTCCACATTGTAAAGATAATAGTCAAGCCCAAAATCTTTTTCCACTCTAGCTCGTTTACTCCTCCTTGGTTGGATTTGAGAATTTTTTTATTCTTGAAAAACTTGAGTTGAATTAGAAGAGGTAGGCATGGATAAAATATTTTTAGAAAATATTTTACCCCCACTATTTCTAGATTTGAAAGGAAATTTATTTTCAGGAAAAATAACATCACCTGATTCAAAAATAATATTATTTTCCATATCAAAAAATCTATAAGCTATAATATGCAACACATAGACAAGAAAAGCACAAGTGGTAGCTCGTTCACCCAATTTAGGTAGTTTAGGATATGCAAGCCTCACAAAAACTAAACAGCCCTGAACCTTTAAATAACCTAGATTTGGTTTATGCCCTCGCCACAGCTCATAAGGTACCATTTTAGTCTTTTTGTGTGACACTTTATTTATCACATGTGCAAGCTGTTAAAATAGCCTTGCCCCAAAGATTTGAGGGAGTACCTGAATCAATAAGCATAGCATTCGTCAATTCAATTAACGTTCTATTTTTTCTTTTAGTTGTGCCATTAGATGAAGGTGAATATGGTGGAGTAGTCTCATGAATAATTCCCAATGACTGAACAAAAGAGTTGAATCCAAGAGATTCATACTCCCGGCCTCTATCACTTCTAATTCTCTTAATCTTTTTACATAATTGATTTTCCACTTCAAGAAGGAATTCTTTAAATTTCTCAAAAGTATCACTTTTATTTTTTAATAAATATACGTTTGTATATTTTGAAAAATTGTCAATAAAAGTGATAAAATATCAGTTACCACCATGAGTTAAAATTCCTTCAAACTTACACAAATCAGTATGAAATAATTCTAGTAATTAGGTATTTTTCTCAATACTTTTATGAGGCCTCTTGGTAATTTTTTCTTTACTGCAAGCTTCACATTTCTCAAATTTTTTTGTCACTTTAGGAATTAATTCTAAACTACTCATGATTCTCACATATTTACTGTTAATATGACACAAGTGAGCATGTCAAAAATTAATGGAAGACAAAATGTAAGTGGTGTCATAGTAATCAAAAAAATTGATCAGCAAGGCAATTTAAGAGATAAATATGACATTTATACTCATTTGTATTGTAGGAAGCCAATCTTGCTTCATGTGCCTCGTAGTCTTCATCATTCATCTCCTCGGTTAGGATTTTGTTTGGGTTCTTCTCGGTAAGAACATAAGCAACTTTCAAAAGGCTGAGGTAAAAAAGAACTTTTCTTTTCCATATCTTAAAATGAACTCCCTTGAACTTGAAAGGCTTGTTGAGATTTCTAATTTCGTCATTGATTTTTTCTAGTACATGTTCCATGCTGATCTCCTTAAAATTGTTGGTGAAAATACCAAAAGAGTTACATTTTATTGATAAATAATGCAAAGAAAATGAGATACAAATAGATCAGATTAAGGCATGGATATCTCGTTTTCTTTAAGGCGATCAAACCCACTGTGGTAGAAAGAACCCAAATACCGATGCAACAGTCACTAAACTATGACTTGTCCTCTCTAGGATACAACAGCCCGATCACTTGTCGTATGGTTCAGGTCAACTCTGCACAAGATGGTGAACCCAAAGCTCTACCAAGAAAAGCACCTTTCTTTAGTTAGTAGTCTCTGAAGTGTAAAAAAAAAAAAGGAAAATTATGCAAATAATCCCTATAGTTTACACGATGTGTCAATTTGGTCCCTTTGTTTCAATTTGCTCGATTTTCCTCCTCCCTAATTTAACGAATTGTGTCATTTTAATTCAATAAATAACGGTTGTTAAGTTAATTTAACTGAAAGTCAAACAATGTGTCAATTTGGTCCATGTATTTTCTACAATGTGTCAATTTAGTTTCTGTCAAAATCGAGAAA
Organism: Camellia oleifera; assembly: GCA_022316695.1. Classification (NCBI taxonomy): domain Eukaryota; kingdom Viridiplantae; phylum Streptophyta; class Magnoliopsida; order Ericales; family Theaceae; genus Camellia; species Camellia oleifera. The sequence goes on from CM039314.1 coordinate 59,749,010, forward strand.
ATTGAAACTATAAGAACCAAATTGACACATCGTGTAAAATACAGGGACCAAATTGACACATTGTTTGACCTTCCGTTAAATTAACTTAACAACTGTTATTTACTAGACTAAAATGACATAGTCCGTTAAATTAAAGGGCAAAATCAAGCAAATTGAAACTACAGAGACTAAATTGACACATCGTATAAATTATAGGGACTATTTGCATAATTTATCCTTAAAAAATAGTTGGTGTAGAAAAGAGTAGATGAAAGGAACAATTTATAGGCCACTAGGACCTTACAAAATACACTAAAAAATAATGACCATTAAACTAGAGAAAATATAGAGTCTCCAAATATTAACTCACCACCAAGCCCATGACCTTCTAATTAATCTTCATTCATGAACAAGATAAAAATGAATGATGAGGACAAGATAGATTTTTTACGGTTTAATCTCACGGGATTGTTATCCCATGAAAATTGTCCTACACCCCCCCTACGGGACAGTATAATCCCACATATAGGGGATAAGGAGTCTGGCCGGATTCCATATTCGGAGGATTAAAAAAAAACAAATGCCGGATAAGGGGCTTCTAATGGATTTCAATCCAATGCCATACCCTAATCCTTCCAATTAAACACCTCATAATTTTTTGAAACTAATATATATATATATATATATATTCATGAGGCTAACTTTATGAAATAATTTTTCATTCAAATCTTAATGTTTTTTATCATTCTTTTTTGTGGTGTAAAGATCTCATTGCAGATAATCTAGACCTACTTGGACTCTCCTCAACCGGTAGTTAGGATCCACTTTAATTTCATATTAAAGTCACCAAAATATAATTATTTTCCAACAGATTGAACTTATTAGTCCATAGACTCACATTTGAATGTTTGGTTAAATTTATTGTTATTCGGATTAGATTTCAATAGATATTCTATCAAATAAAAATGGCAATTTTTTTAATCTTTCAACTAATAATGTAAAACAAACATATAATTAGGATTATGTATTTTTATATTTATTGCAAAACAAACAAAGATAAGTGGGGATTAATTATCTCAAGATAAGTGGGGATTAATTATCTCACTAATCTAATAAAATAATTAATTTTACACCAATTTCATATACTATTAATCTTATCACTATTAATCTTGATAATTAAACTGGTTTAAATTTTATTTGTAAATAAAAATTGACCATCTTGTAGCATGCATTATTATGTGGTCTAAGCCACCCCCAACATTTGAGGTTACAATCACCACTATTTATTATTATCTTAAACTTATTGCCCACATACTTGGTTGTGCCATAATACAAACCAACCACCATCATCAACTATGCTTGACCACTTCAAACCAAATGAGATTCAGAGGCAGCCAAAGATCGATAAGTTGAACCGGGCTGCCACCCACCCGGGATCACAGCGTCAGCAACTATGGTCCGACCCGAGTTACTGGACCTCAATCGAATCGAAATCGGAGCTTTTAGTGCCGACCCAGAAACGAACTGCCAAACACCACCCAATAATTTTTGCATAGGCTTCCATTCTGATGATTCATCTGATCCCCTTGATGCCTCCTTTAGATCAATTCTTACAATGTTACTTTTTGGGGATTGAATTGCCAACCCGAGGCTGTTATGAGTTGACCCGGGAAGAACCTGTAAAGCTAGGGTGGTTCCTGAATAATCACAAGGCACACTAGAAAGGCACAAAAACAAACACTTCTTGTTATCAATTCTAATTGTTGCATCAAGCATATTCTTAAAATCTTGCACAAATTACCATACTAGTTAGTTAAATTACAATACTAGTTCTTTTAGTTTATCTTTTGTGTCAATTTGACTTGCGAAAAACATACAGACCCAGAAAAAAAAAAAAAATCTATAAATTTATCTAGAAAGTGAGTATACTGTAGAGATTGAATTTAATGTGTTATAGTTCCTATCAATCATGAATCTGATCCACACAATTCAAATTTTGAATAATTTCTAAATTTGTAGCATTCGTGTTTGATTTATGTAGTTTTAACTATAACAATTTTACCATTTAATTTTTGGTAAATATCTCTAGTTTAGTAAAGTTAAAAGGAGTGGCACTAATACGTAGATTGTGTGAAAATACAAGAATAAATAAAGCAAAATATATGTTGTAGTATAAAAGTGAAGGAAATGTATTATTTTTCTATCCATATGAGTAATGAACTAATGATAAAAAAAAGAGTTAAACATTATGTGAATTAAAACCTTAAATGATGATAATATTATTTTTCCATTCAATGTAATTACTCTTTAATTGTATATATTATGTGAAATCGACAGTGAATAACAATTGTCAGGATTTTTAATGAAAATTCGCCCCATGCTTCCCACATTATTATTCTACATGGTAAAAAGGAAAAATTAACAAATACCTACTATATTAAGGTTGTATTTGATTTAAGAAGAGCAGATTTGTGGAGAGAAAGGAAAAGAAAAAAGGTAAAGAAAATATAAGTTGAGGTTTTGTCACTTTTTCTTCTTTCCTTTCACAAATTTATATTCAAATTCTTGAACCAAACATTGTGTTATTTTGGTCCATAAAATCCAGATTGAAAAAAAAAAAAAAAAAAAAATTTGTTGTAAATGAACAAATTATCACAATTGAAACTACAATTATCAAATAGAGATAGAAACTAAAATACAAAGACTTACTATAATTTGCAAGTTTGTGCAGATATTAGATTTGTAAAAGAATTTATGAAAGAAAAACAAAATGAATAGAATTTGTTAATGAAATAAAAAGTAATTTATTTATTTATTTTTTTTTTTTTCACAAAGTGCTCGTTTCTGTATCGTCAGACAAATTCAAAATCTAAAATCCAAACGTAGGTTTTAAATATATATATATATATATATATATTTAAATCAGAACCTTTTGTCTATGTTTTGAAATTTAATTAATTGTAAAACTTGCCGTGAATATTGAATTTGTAGTAGTTTTGAACTTCGAAGTTGGTCTTCTTCACCCGGATTCGCTAAGGCACCAAATGCAGTTCCACTAAGCCAAAAATTTGAATGAAGAGCACTTGCCAAACGAGGCCAAATATGGAAATGACTTGTGGTAGACATGGATGGACCTTCAGGGTTATGATCCGTTACAACCACTCTCACTGACTTGCCTGAGCATAGTGGGTTTGATGTACATTTCACCTTGTAATGGACAATTTTTATATTATATTAGATTTCGTTTGTTAACTATATATTTTAATAAAAAAGTTAAATATTATTATAAGTTATCATATCACTTTTTTTTTTTTTTTTTTTTTTCTATACATTTTTTTATAAAAAAAAATTAAAAAATAACTAAAATAGCCTATTTGAAATGGGCCTTTAGAATGCAAGCTAGGTTGGGTATGGGCAGTTGGCGGCCTAACTTTCTTGGAATTGAGATTTGAGTTCAACTTTTAAATACATTCATTAAGGCTTGGTTTGGGTACCCTAAATAAGATAAAAAGTCAAAAAGTCACTATCCTATTTAAGTCACATCATTTTATTTAAATCATATCACCTCTCTAACACATCACATCAAATCCAACCCAACCCATATAAGCCAATAAGTCAAAAAGTGTACTTTTTTAGAACATCTCAAACCAACCTTAAATGTGTATGGAGATAGTTTTTGAGATTATTAATATATTTTAAATAATCTATACTATATATTAAGCAAAAGAAGATTTTTAACCCTAAGCCTTGTGGGAGTTTCAATCTTCCAATCTAAATTTTTTGATTTTTTTTATTAAAAAAAAACTTAGCATTTATTAACTTCTCACAACCCTCAAGTCTTATTCTCATAATAACACTTTAATGCATTAATAACAAGTATAAAAAAAATTATTTGAAATCCAACACATATGAATTCCTTGAAAAGTCCCAACACATATGATTATTATCCCTCATAATAACACTTTAATACATTAAAAACAAGCATAAAAAAAATTCTTGAAAAGTCCAACACATATAATTATTATCAAAATATTAAACTTTAATATAATATAATAAAAAAAAGAAAACATTTAATTCTTTGAAAAGTCCAACATATATGATTTTTATCAAAATATTAAACTTTAATATAATATAAAAAAAGAAAAAAAAGAAGGCATTTAAAAAAAAAAAAGAAAAAAAAAAAGACATTTAAAAATTACAATTCACATATATAGATAATTGTAAATATATTAAGAAAAATGGGGTTTCGAAACTCCAAGTCTTGTGGGAGCTCCAATCTCTAAATCTTAATTTTCTAAATTTTTGATTTAAAAAAAAAAAAACTTCAGCATTTATTGATTTGGTCAAAATCCCCTGATCAGCATTTATTAACTTTTTAAAGAATATTTGAATTTGAATCAATTCATCTCAATCTTATTATTCATATCAAACTGTTACAATTTATAGAGAAGATGATTACAAGATGATTACAACTGTTAACTTGACTACAGTTAACATAACTATGATTCTAACTAAGAGAGGTTACATAACTAACTTCTGTAACAGTAATTTGTTAGAAGTTAGTTATGAAGCTGCTGAGAATTAATCTGGTACTGTTGGAATTAATCTGGTACTGCTGGACTCTGCTATGGCTTGATATACTCTGCTATGGCTTGATGTACATAATTAATTCAGCACACAATTGAGTCATCTTGATGGTCCAATAACTGATGCATCTTCTTCTTGGGTAGGCAACACTGATGCATCGTCTTCGTGGGTATGCAACTGAACTGCATTCTTATCATGCCCCCGCAAGCTCAGAGGAGGGGATGACACAACATACCCCTGTGGTTGTGTCATGTACACTTCTTCATCTAAAATTCCATGGAGAAAGGCATTAGAAATGTCCATTTGTTTAATAGGCCATTGAAAATGTAAAGCCAGACAAAGCAAAAGGCGAATGGTAGGCTGTTTGGCAACGGGACTGAAGGTCTCATGATAATCCAAACCTTCCTCTTGAAGATAACCCTTAGCAACCAAACGAGCCTTATGCCGAGCAACCGAACCATCGGAATTCTTTTTAAGCCGATAGACCCATTTACATCCAATAGCTTGTTTGCCAACAGGAAGGGTGACTAAGGACCAAGTGTGCTGCTGCTGAAGAGCTTGAAATTCAGCATCCATAGCAGCAGACCAAGCAGGAGAAAGAGAAGCAGCCTTAAAAGTAGAAGGCTCATGAAGATCAGAAGAAATAGCCGCAAAGGAAAGAGGAGGAGCAAGAGAGGCAGCTTTAGAGCGAGTAGTCATAGGATGAACATTAGCAGAAGGAGAAGAAGGATGAGGAAGAGAATAAGAAGATAAATCAACACATAAGGAGGGAGTGGAATGAGGAGAGACAGAATCGGCAGATAGATGAGAAGTAGAACCAGCAGATAGACGCGAAGTAGCAGGAGCAGCAATGGAAGGAACAGAACTGGACGGAGCCGACACAGAGGAAGAGACAGATTTTGAGGACTCACCAGATCTGGGAGGAGGAACAGCAACTGGCCAAAAGAAAGAAGGTAAAGACGAACTAGATGGTGAAACAGATGGGACAGAAGACAATGAAGAAAAAGGAAAAATGTGTTCATGAAAAGTGACATGACGAGAGATATATATTTTGTTGGAAAAAGGATCGAGACACCGATATCCCTTAGTCGCAGGAACATAGCCTAAGAAAACACAAGGAGTAGATCGGGGCTGAAGTTTATGAATAGAGTAAGGACGCAACCAAGGATAACAAAGACAGCCGAAAACACGAAGTAAAGAAAAATCAGGACATGTATGAAATAATTTTTCAAAAGGAGTGAGATCTTGTAACTTGGAACTAGGCATGCGATTTATAAGGAACACAGAAGTAGCAACTGCTTCAAACCAATAGGTGAGTGGAACAGAGGACTGATGCAGAAGAGCTACAGCAGTTTCCACAATGTGACGATGTTTACGCTCGGCAACACCATTTTGGGCTGGTGTATAGGGACAAGCTAATTGATGATCAATACCAAATTTCTTGAGAAAATTTTGGAATGCAGTGCTAAGATATTCAGAACCATTATCAGTACGCAAAATTTTAAGAGACACCTCAAATTGATTTTCCACAAATGCCTTAAATTCCATAAATTTGGAGAAAACCTCACTTTTATAATGCAAAGGAAATATCCATGTAAACTTGCTATAGTCATCAACAAACAAGACATAAAATCTATATGTAGAAGGAGAAGAAGAAACTGTAAATGGTCCCCAAACATCACTGTGAATTAAAGCAAATGGTTTATTAACAGCAGTAGTAGATAGGCTAAAAGGCAGCCTGTGACTCTTTGCAACACTACAAGGTGAGCAAGAAACAGAAGTTTTATTACTAGGTACAGACAACTGAAACTTATTACAAAGAACTCTAAATTTGTAAGGAGATGGATGTCCAAGCCTAGAGTGCCATATGTCAGGAGAAGAAGTAGTAGTTCTGAAGCATGCTTGGCGAGGAAGAGATTTAGGAAGAGCAGCTGGAAGATGATAAAGGCCTTGAGAGGAAGCACCTTTATACAAGACAGCCTTACTTGTCTTGTCCTGAATAATGAAATGATTAGCATCAAATGTTATAGTACAATTATTATCATTAACCAACTGATGAACTGAAATCAAATTGGCTGAAATTTGGGGAACATGAAGAATATTATGAAGATGAAACGAAGAAGAAGGAGTAGGGAGAAGACCATTACCCTTATGCTGAATGGGAAGAGAAACACCATCACCAACCATTACCTGATCAGACCCTTCGTAAGGTTGATATACATTTAAGTTCTGAAGATCATGTGTGATATGACTGGTAGCAGCAGAATCCAAATACCAGTGCTCAGGAGGATGTGATGGCGAAGCAACATAGGCTTTACTTGATCCATCGGATGAATGATGAGAAGGCATTGACGAAGCAGATGGTTGAAAATTAGAGTCCAATCGGTGCCAACAGTTGAGAGCACTATGATTATTCTTGCCACAAATCTGACAGATGACAGAAGTAAAATTTGATCGGCCACCTCTGCGACCACGAGAAGCAAACCTACCACCTGTGCGCTCTCCTCTGTGAAAATTGGTTCTATAAGTATTTCGAGAACCAGAATTCCGAAACTGTGATGAAGTAGTATTTGAAGCAGAGTAAGCCATGTGTGAACCAGAAGAAGCTTTAGAAATACTTTCGATATGGATAGCCTCAGAACAGAGAAGCGAAGATAAGACATCCATCGAAATTGGATCTGTTTTGGCTCTAATTGTAGTGGTGAATGCACTGTATTCTGGTGGTAATCCATTGAGAGTCAAGAGGACTAAATCCTCATCATCAACAGCAGATCCAGCCAAAGCCAATTTATCAGCAATATCCTTGATTTGTGCAAGGTATTCCTCCATTGAGGAAGAAGTTTTGGTGATGTTATGCAACTTATTCTTAAGCTGATGTATGTGTGACCTTGAAAGAGAGGTGAATCGCTTCTCGAGATTATACCAAACCTCAAAACTTGTTTTACAATTACATACGGAAGTGAAGATTGAAGGAGAAAGAGTTGCAGTGATACAACTCAGGAGGTGTGCATCAACAGTGTGCCAATGTGTAAAGTCAGGATTCAGAACACTCACACCTTCTTTGTTGGTGATCATTTCAGAAGGAGGAACTAGAGATCCATTCACGTAGCCAAGCAATCCAGTAGCACGAAGAATATTGAAGAGTTGATTCTTCCATACAATGAAATTGCTGCCATCAAGCTTTACAGTTACAAATGCATTCAGATTTGAAACCAAGAGCTTTAGATTTGCAGGAAGTTGAAATGAAGAATCCATGGAAGTCATGGAAGGACCTTTGAGCTCACTAAAGCATTCGTGGCTCTGATACCATAAAGAATATTTGAATTTGAATCAATTCATCTCAATCTTATTATTCATATCAAACTGTTACAATTTATAGAGAAGATGATTACAAGATGATTACAACTGTTAACTTGACTACAGTTAACATAACTATGATTCTAACTAAGAGAGGTTACATAACTAACTTCTGTAACAGTAATTTGTTAGAAGTTAGTTATGAAGCTGCTGAGAATTAATCTGGTACTGTTGGAATTAATCTGGTACTGCTGGACTCTGCTATGGCTTGATATACTCTGCTATGGCTTGATGTACATAATTAATTCAGCACACAATTGAGTCATCTTGATGGTCCAATAACTGATGCATCTTCTTCTTGGGTAGGCAACACTGATGCATCGTCTTCGTGGGTATGCAACTGAACTGCATTCTTATCACTTTTTCCAATCCACATGCCTGCATTTATTGATTTGGTCAAAATCTCTAATTAGCATTTAAAATCCTCTCATATAAATAATTATAGATACAGCCCGTGCATAGTTACTGCAGTAGCCTTTTTTAATTTTTCCTGTATACTATGGTTAGTGATAAGATTGTTAAATTATTTTTATAAAAAATCTTTAAAACATAATTTATATATTAAAAAAAATATAAATATCTATAATTATCTCGTGCATAACATGGGTGATAGGCTAATTTATATATTATATCAATAAACATATATAATTCTGATGTAAATTTATGACCGGGCTTGGGATTAAACTTCATTGCGCCGGGTTGGGCTTAGGTACAAGATTTATTTTTAATTTTTAATTGCTTCTAACTTAAATAAGGCCTAAGCCTGGCCTTGGGATTAAACTTCATTGCGCCGGGTTGGGCTTAGGTACAAGATTTATTTTTAATTTTTAATTGCTTCTAACTTAAATAAGGCCTAAGCCTGGCCTAGCTTCACCGATGCCCAATTCTAGACATAAAGTGCATGTTTTGGGGTAGAGTCCAAAATTTTGTTTGGTGAGGGCAAAATCTTACGTACAAGTACAAAATTAGATATGCAAAATTTTAATTGAAAGAAGAAAATATTTTGAAATGATAATAAAAAGAGAAAATAACAAATCAGTTGAGGGTTAAAAAAAAAAAAAAATCAAATTAATGGTAAAGTTTGTAAACTACAATTATTAAAGTAATAAATTTTTTCGTATGCATGTAATTATTTTTGAAAAGTTAACTTGATTTGTAATTTCTCCTAACAAAAATTTAAAACAATAAACACAAGGGTAAATTACAAACACACTCCTTGAGACTTTTTCTTTAAATTAAAAAAAATAATAATAATACAAATTGCCCTATGTGGTTATAGGAATTACAAATACCCTCCATTGTCAGAATTTTTTATTTAACAAAATTAATAGAAAAAATAAAATTCATAATTACTGTCCTACACAATAATAAAATTAGCTGAATTATTAATTAAAATATATATTTTCATATCATTAAAAATTATTAATTTATTTCATTATTTTATTAATAAAAGAGTTCGTTTGTTATGTGATTAAAAACTTGAAGGGGCAGGAAGTAATTTCCTTTTTAGGGACAATATATATTTTAAGCAAATTTCAGGTGGTATATTTGTAATTTATCCTAAACACAAATGACCAAATAAGTAAATTCTATACTTCATTTTCAAATGATAATTTTACAAAATTAAAGTGACTAGGGTGTGAAACAGAGATTGAAAAAATAGACAATATAAAATTCAATAACAAATAAATAAATAAATTCAAAAGGGGTAAATTGAATATTAGAATCCTTATTACCTGCAAGCAAGCTCCACAGCCCCTACTAGGTATGGAGTGAAAGGGGTTTCTTAAAGATACAGTCAGAGAAGAGAAAGGAGGCTTCAACACTAAATCTCCATACCCACACCTTCCTCCTCCTGCATCCATGCATTCATTCATAAATGTTACACACAAACAAAATATAAATATATGTACCAAAAAAAAAAAATAAAATAAAATAAAATAAAATTAGGGTATGATCCAAATTTATTCTAGTTATGATGTGTAGTGCACCAAAACAAATATGGGTCACACATTTTACATGTATGCTCGGTTCTGTGTTTTGTCTTTGTGCTAGTAGAATTAGGAGAATTTATATCATGTTACCATGGCCAAGTGGTGTTCCATAGAGATTGTGATTGGTAGAAAAGTCACCGACTTTATTTTGGAGATTAAGAATACAGACAACAAACAAATGGTATCCGGTGATTGTTGATATGGGCCGTGCAGTGCCCATGGCACAAAATAATTTTCGAAAAGGCTACACTACAATTAGAATGAGAGTAATAAAATACAAAATGATGTGGCATCTTGTGATTTATTTATTTACAATGAAAACACCCATTGTTATACTCATAATTTCATAAATGTCACAGCCACTGCCACATTGTTCTTGTTATGAATTTTGTTAAAAAAAATCTGTAAAGATCATTTTTCAACTAAAAAAATAAGGGTAAATTACACTTACCTCCTCTAAGATTTCTAACAATTACAGGGAACTCTCCTGTAGTTTTAATAATTACACTAATCTCCTTTACGTTTGAAACTATTATTAAGATTCCCTTAATCTATTAAGTTCGTATAAACGATGTTACTTTGGTGTGAAAATGACCATATTACACATGGGTTACACATAAAAAGACGAAAATACCCATAAACCAAGAAATCTCATTTATTATCAACCCTGAGGTTTTGCATATATATTATCAAAGACCCATACTTATTTTAACATTATTTAATGAAATTATTAAATTTCATGCAATATTAATTAAAACTCTTAAATTGTTAAGACACTATTAAAACATTTAATGAAAAAAAAAACTTAATTTTCATTGATAAAATACTTAAAAATAAACAATCTCTCTAAAATTAATATTAGATAACATCTTAATAATTTAATATAAGACTTATTGTACATTACATAAATAACGTTAAATTTATCATTTTAAGTAATGCATTTATTATTTAATTTTTTTTTTAATTTGAAAAAAATGGATTTATTTTTTTTCCCGAAAATTTGCATTACTTATTTATTCATATGTAAAAAAAAATTATTATTTTATTTTTTCTCCATCATATATTATTTTGAAATTTTAATTTTTATCTGAGCCATTAAACTTATAGTCGATGCATATTTAAAAAAAATAATAATAATATTTCTTACATGATTAAAAATTTAAAAATAAATATAGAAATAAAATATATATATATATATATAATTATATACCTCCGTTGAGGTTTTTGACAATTAAACCAAATTCATTCATTATCAACATTAATCTTAACCTTAAATGCATTAAATTTAATTTCCACTATTAAATATATTTCAAATTATTATTTATTTTTCACAGCTTTTTCAAAATATAAATTTACTTTCTTGACTCTATTTTTTTCCACAACAAATTTTTGAATTTTTATAAAAAAATAAAATAAAAATTCAACCATTAAAGAAGGTGAGAAATCAATTTTAAGATTTCATTAAATAAAAATAGTGTAAATGAGATAAATAAAGATGAAGAAATAGGTTCAAAGTATCATAAATAACAAATTAATTAAGAATTTTATTATTCTCAAATAATTTCTTCATTCAAATAAAGATTAATTTTAATTTTAGATGTGAGAAATGAGAAATTGTTTGAACTGTTTATTTTTCTTAAATGATTTCTTAATCGTTCATTCTCGATCAACTAATTTTAATTTATTGTGAGGCGATTTTTATTTTATTTTTGCTTCTATATTTATTTTTTAATTTTTTTAAGAGTTAACTATCTAAAAGTCCTATTTACAAATGTTATGATAAGTCAGGTCCTATCTAAAATATTTTGAACCAATAAGCCCTATTTAATAAAACTGAGAATATTATCAATTTTTTTCTCTAATTTTTAAAACTAAGAAAATTATCAATTTTGCATAGTAATGTTTCAGATAATTGTTTCACTAACTGATAAAAAAAAAGTATGTGATTAAAAGTTTTTTTCGTTCTATTTATTGGTTTGATTTAACTATCCAATAAAACCGAGAATATTATCAATTTTTTTTAGTTTTAAAACTAAGAATATTATCATTTTTTTTCATTGTTAAATTTTTATTTTTTTTTTCTCAGTTTTGCACATCAATGTTCCATCATCATGATCCTAAAATTTTTAGTTTTGCACAAAAGCATAATTTAGTTTTTTTCAATTTTTTTTTTTTTTTTTGGCTCATAATTTTTTTTAATTTTTTTTTTCAATATGAAAGTTGATGTTTTTAAGTTTTGAAAATTAAAATAAATGTCAAATTATCATGTACCTTTATAGATAATCATAAATGACGAACAATTATTGTTTGAAGGGAAATTTGGACTATTAAAAATTTAATGTGACTTAAAGGTTCAAAAAATCTTAGTTAGGATTTAATGGAATATAAGTTCATAATTTAGAACTTGTGTGTAAATGCTCATTTTCTTAATCATGTAAGACATATTAATTTGCTTTTTTTTAAAATATGCATTGAGTAGAAGTTTAATGACTCAAATATAAAAATTAAAATTTAGTGCATATGAATAAATAAGCAATGCAAATTGCCGAAAAAATCCATTTATTTCAACTTTAAAAAAAAAATCAATTAATAAATGCATTACTTAAAATGATAAATTTACGTTTTATTTTTTTTTTTTTTATGTTGTATGGAATAAGTCTTATATTAAATTATTATAATGTTATCTAACATTAATTTAGAGAGATTACTTATTTTTGAGTATTTTATTAATGAAAATTAATAATTTTATTATTAAATGATTTAATAATGTCATAACAATTTAAGAGTTATATTCAATATTGCATGGAATTTAAGAATTTTATTAAAGCCTCGTTTAGGAATAGGTTTTTTTAGTAATTTTTTTAACTTTTTAGCTAAAATATGATAAAAAAAAAATAGTATATTTGGGATAATTTTTTAATTTTTTATGAAAAGATGTACAAAAAATAGAGAGAAAAGATAATTTTTGACCTTTTGGTATAGATTGTTGACTTTTTGATTTTTTTAGTAACTTTTTGACTTTTAGGCTAAAAAGTGATGTTGCCTAACGAGGCCTAAATAAGGCTAAAATATGTATGAGTTTTTTATAATATATATGCAAAATATTAGGGAAGGTAAGTGAAATTTCTCATTTGAATATATAAGGTAACTAATAGATTTGTCATTTTTGGTATTATAACCTATGATATCACCAAATTCTGTTAAATAACTAATAGAGAGTAGCAATGAAAGAATCTTGATAATAGTTCAAAAGTAAAGGAGGTTAGTGTAATTATTGAAATCACAAAAGAAATCTTCGTAATTGCTAAAAATCTCAGAAGATGTAAGTATAATTTGCCCATAAAACAAAATGCACAAGTAAACATAGAAAAACCTCTCTCTCTCTCACTCGACATTACCATCAATTCCAGCTCCAGTAGGATGGCCATACCATGTTGCACCAGCAGTTGACCATTGCATATGCATATCCAGAGAAGTTGTCAAGTTGAGTTGTATGGGCATCAAACACAAGCACAGCTTAGAGAAGCAAAGGAAAGCTACTAAACGTGAGACAAACAGACGTGACAATGATAAATGATATGAAGTAGTAGCCATTTCAATTTTCACTCTTCAGTTGTAAATACACTCACCAATCCCACAAGGTGTTTTCCAAACCCTATTGCATTGTTATGGGGCTATCTATCATTGCTTTATTTATAGACCTAAATTACCATGCACTGTCACAAATTAGATATTGAATCAAACTGAAATATTTTTTATATATTAGGGATCAAATTGTCACAAATTGATGTATCTCTTTATATTGTACTCTAATTTGATGCATCGATAGATTTTATTTTGCAAATAAAAAAAATAAAATTGATACAATTTAAACATTAAAGGCCAATTTAAAACACATTTTAATCACTAGGGACCAAATTGATACAAAGCTCGTACTTTGAAGATCATAAATGTAATTAACCCAACCCAAGCATTTGGTGTGATGGTTGTGTAGCACTACATTGTTGTGCGAGGTTTAGGGTTCGAATCCTATAGAAAGGAGTTTCATATTCTTTGTGGTGTTTATTTCTTTGTCATTATGGGTATTGTATGTAGTAGTTATTTATTTCTTCTCAAGTTTGGATTTGATAATTGTTGACTTTCTAACTATTGTTGAGCTAGTAGTCAATTTAATATAATACTTTTCATATTTATAATTACTCTCCTACCGATTGAGCGATGTATTTTGTTTTGATCATTTTTTCATATAATTTGAAAACTATTTTTGATTACATTTTTCAATTTATGAGAATTATTTTGATGGATTATTTTTATTTTTTTTATTTAGTGTATATACACATTGTATAATAAACATTTAACAAGTGGGTTTTCATCTATTTGGAGCCTAGTCAAGTACTGCCTGCCTACCCTTTAAGCCACCACTACATTGGTGTATATCATCGCTATACACTAATTTTACGGTGCCAAAAAATTTCCCAATATTGTGGTTGACGATCTACATGAATGAAAATGGATTGTTCTAATAAGATATTTGCATTTAGATCCATTCTGACTTGATTTTTATTTTTGAATCTTTGTAATGTATTCATATGATTAATTTAATTCGAGGTTTTAAGGTTTGGGTAATGTTGTAAAATTCAAGACGAAAAATAAAATTAACCAACGGCCAAGGAGCCCTAAGTTTTTCAAAATTATTTTATTATCCTTTTAATTTACGAGTCCTCCAATGTAGGTAAAACACGGAAGATACTCTTAAAATTTTATAACTTCTTTGATCCTAATATTCCTACAATACTTTTTTGTATGTTTCCAAAATATTTGGCATATTATTTAATAGTAATTTAATAAGTAAATGCCATTGTTAAAAATTTATATAAATTGTATTTATCAATAAAATACCTTAAAATAACAGTATAACAAGTTATGTTTGCTAATACTGAAAATTAAAAATTAAGTACTACAAACTGAATGTTGAATTTTTTAAATTGAAAAAATATTTAATAAAAATTTAAGTGTTGAACTAAAACAATTTGTTTGATATCTATAATATTAAATTTGAATTTATTATTTTTTAATTTTATATTATGATACTGGTGGTAGTGGTGGCGATGGTGGTTGAGAAGGCAACAATGGTGCTTATAGTACCAATGCCAATGGTATTGGAGATTGAGATATGGTGGTTGTAGTGATGGTAGAAGGGTAATATAGTGGAGATAAAAGGATGGGGGGGAGGGGGGGGGGGTGAGAAGGGGGGCGTTGTGTAACGATGGTGGTTATTGTAGTGATGGTTATGACAATGATGGCAATGGTTGTGGAGGAGAATAGTTGTAGTAGTTGTGATGATAATGACAATAGCGATTGTAGTGATGGTTATGGAAATGATAGTGGTGCTTATGGTAATCAAGGACAGACCTATGATTTGAACTTTGGGGAGGCAAAAACATATGTAAGTTCTCATATTTTGAAATTATCTTACTAATTAATAGTACAATTTAGTTTTTACAATTTTTTTGGGTGTGAGCCCCCTTGATCCATCGTTGATGGTAACAGTGACAATAGTGATGAAGATAATGGTTGTGGACGGGTGATGGATAGTCATGATGGTGGTGATAGCGGTGGTGTTAGTGATGGCTGCAATTTTGATATCATAATGATATATATAGATTCAGTCAAAATTAAGTAAATTTTTGTTACTTTAAATTTCACATATTTTTAGTTTATATTTTAAGAATTACTTAAATTTTTAAATGATACCATTTATGATTATCAAACTGACTTAATTGATTTTCACTTATGAATACATTTAATATTAAGTGTTAAATTAAGTTATCAAACAATACTTATCTAATTATTTATCTCATGTTAACCAAACGTAATACACCCTCTCTCGTAATTTATGACATCTCTTAATTCCAGGTCACGATGTCATATAATTTTATGCTATAATTTATTCCCACAATCTTATTAATAATTTCATCCACATAAAAAATAATTCAACAATCAAACTTGATTAGGCTTAGTTAGCAAGACACCAACTAACGACAAAACGACTAAAACTATAATGGATGGCACAACCCAACGGAATCATATGTCTTCTCAAAGTCGAGTTTGCGAATCACCCCTTTCCCCTTCTTACCTTTCCACAAGTCAATCATTGGCTATTAAAATTTCGTCTAAAATGATAGTAAAAGTTTTACTTTAATTTGTTTATAAAATTGACAATAAACTTTTATTTGGTTTGATATTTTTTTATTCATGCATAATAAAGTTTTACTATGATAGAAAGTAGAATTTTACTATTTTCACTTTTGAACATGTAACTTCTTAATTTGAGATCTTAGCCTAGTATTGATCATAACAAAAAATAAATAAAAATAAAAACTTTGAATTTAAATTTTTTTCAAAAAGAGAGATTTTTTTACAAACTTAAACCTCCCGTAAATTTAATATTCAAACAAATCAACGCGAGAGAGATGAGTCGATAATTCAACTTAGCACGAAGGTAATTTTTTCAAGAATTTATCTATCTTAAATATGTATTAGACTTGTTTTAGTGTCTCCCTCTTCTATTATTTTTATTTTTATTTTTATATTTTTTGTTTTTGTTTTTGTTTTTATTTTTGTTTTTTTCTTCACTTGCTATACCAAGCGCACGATGGGCTAGACCCCACACACATGGCATGTAGACCACGTTGGATTTTGTGCATTGGTTCTATGCGTAACACTACTGGTGCAAAATTGTCTAAAAAATTTAGGTATTTGTTTCTCATGTTCTTGAAGAATTAGGAATTTATTTCTCATGTTTTTTATACACGCAAAATATATTTATGAGAACTTTATACATCAAGAGCATGTTTGTTTTGAAAGATAACATTATAAGATTAGACTATTAGTCCGGATGGACTAATAGTCCGTTGTTTGGTGTGAATTTTTTGGTCTGGACTAATAATTCTCTCAGACTATTAGTCATATATTTGTGGGATTATACTATCCCATGGGGGTGGTATAGAAACCATGGGATGATGGGATAACTCATCCCATGGGATTAGCTACTAAAATTATATTTTTGCCCTCTGATATTTAGTTATGTATTATATTTAGTAAAATTCAATAAAATTTAAATGTTTCAATTTAAAAATAAAATAATTTTATTTAATTTTTATTTTTGTTTTATTTATTTAATTTTTTAAAATAATTTTTTATAGATATTTTATTAATGTTTTATTTTAAAATTTTGTTTATATTTTATTTACTTTTATTATTTAAATTTTAATAGATGTTTTATTTTATTTCGTTATTTAATTATTATTATTATTTAAAATTTTAATTAAAAAAGTAACATATATTTTTATTGATATTTAATTTATTTAATTTTTTAAAAATAAATTTATTTAATTGTGCAAAAAATAAAATAAAATAAATTTTTATTTAATCTAGTTAAAAATAATTAAAATGTTAAAGCTATGTTTAATATTGCTATTACTTAGTAAATAATTGAAAATGATAAAATAGTCATTTGAGCATTTATTCTTCTCCATAATATCCCAAACAAACATTAGATAATTAAAAATAGTCAATCCAGACATCTAATCCCATGACTAAACAAACATAAGATACAAATCCAGTCCAACCAAATAGTCTGGGAACAATGTATCCCATGATTAATAGTCCGATGGATTACAATCTCCCCTTATTCAGTCCGTCCAAACAAACACACCCTAAAAGAAGTTTTGTTTGATTATAAGTTTTAAAAAGAATTTTAATTTTTTTTTTAAAATTCAAATCATGATTTGAAAATCAAACCAAAAGCTACCTTAATTTTCCTTTTGCAATTAAAAAATTATCTTAAGGGAGTTTTGACCAAATTCTTCTAAAATTTGTATCTTCATTTGTGCTTTGAGAGAGGTTGAGAGAAAATCAACATCAACTTATGTAGTCACTAAATTTATAGTGAAACCATTTCGCCATTCTACGCTTGTTAATGTAAGTTTTATCCAAATCATGTAAAGCTTTATGTATTTACATGTTTGATCTGTTTTAATCTTTTCTTATCTTCAACATTGTCATAACAAAGGTGGACAAACTATGTATTTATATTTTTTTAACCGATCAAAGATTAATTACAAATATGAAATCATTATATTAAATTAGACAATTAAAGTCTAACACCAAACAATCACAAGCCTAACAATGATCACAAGAAATAATCCAAATTTGGGAAGAAATAAACGGTTATACACCTCTATAATAGAAGAATTTTTTTTAAAAAAAAAAAAAAAAAACTACATGAAACTTTTCTCCATGAACCTCATTTCACAAAGTAGTGCTGCAAAGCTATTAGGTCAAAAACCTTGGTTAATTTGCCTTTTTTTTAGTTCCTATAGTTTCAATTATATCAATTTTACTATTGATTTTTTTTTAAAGTCCAATTGATATCATCCATTAATATATTAGACACAAATTATTGACAAAACAATTCATTTTAGAGGGAATGACTATTTGAAATTGGATGCTAATCTCTCAATTATTTTGAGGAGAGTGAATGAACTATTTTATTGTCTCCTTTTGATTTCATATGGTGAGTTACATTTTTGTAGTAGGATTTGCTAACAAAAGGGTGATGGTGGTTGTAAGAACCTGAATTTTTAGACAATTAATTAGTTTATTAAAAATAATATTATTAGTGATTATTAAACTATTAATTTATAATGTTATAATATTAATAGCACCATAATTAATATCAATATTAAATTCTTTTAAATAAATTTTTTTTTTTTGTCTGCTGTGATTAAATTTTTGTATCAAAATACAGTTGTGGAAACTAAATGAGTTAAATAAATAGTAACTAAATTAATTAGAGGATAATGGGGAGCAAAATATCTAGTGACTAGATTATATATATTTATTCAATTGATTTTAAAAAAAAAATCAAATCAAATCAAAATTTATTTTGGGAAGAGAAAGTCAGCCCAAGCATGCCAAGCACGCCTTTGCTTGCTGTCACTCTATGCTCACATGCATAGATGGCCAATTGCAAGACCTTGCCAAAGCAGCCACGATATGCAGTAGCTGTAAGCTACCCTATTAGGTGGTATTTCCTAAGCCCAAAAGAGAAATAAAGTAAAACTAAAGTGATAATAATAATAATAATAATAATAATAATAATAATAATAATAATAATAATAATTTGGCCTCAAACTCCTACATTTAGGAGCATTCTTCAGCAGTCCCTTGCACACACATACATAACTAAGCAAACAAAAGGGAGAGAGGGATAGAAAGCAAGAGAGGAAGGAGAGAAGAGAGGAGCAGAAGGGCTCAATACTTGAGAATTTTTTTTACTTCATTGAGGCAAAGAAATACTCAACCCTACCCTTCCTTAGATGTTTTCTTAAACCTACACATTAGAAATATGCAAGAGTGTGTATTGATAATACACAATTGCTCAATGCATGCTACATTTAGATAGAATGATAATCTTATGATTATGTGATTTCTGTCCTTTTTACAAATATGGGTTAGGTGGTTTAGCTAATGATCTTGCTCTTTATGTGATCAAGTATTCTCCATTGTTGAATCAATCTCGCATGTTTATGAATTTATGTTTACTCTTCATCAATATTAATTTGTGTTATCACTAATGAAAGTAATTATGAAGGATTAGAGTTTCACATGGGAATAATGGTAAGAAACATTTTTTTTGTCTTGCATGTGATTCATGGTGGACACAAAGTGTGTTTTTCGCAAAACTAATAAACTTCTAGCAAAAACAGATTTTAATCCGTTTTGAATAAACCCCAAACAAACTCATGAGAACACTTTCATAAAATTCGAAACTACTGGAGTTAGTTTAGCATGTTTTCATGACACTAGAATATTGAAGAAAATTATTTGACAACGTTTTCATGACCTGAATATATTTTTAACCTCATTGCTGTTTGGAGGCAGCAGCAACGCTAACTTTACCAGGTCACCGTTTATTCCACAAAATGAATTTTCAAGTGATTCAAATTGAAAATGTTAGATTTTTAAGTTACCTTTCAAACGCCGCTGGTTTCATATTTGTTTCTAAGTATTGAGAGAGAAACACCAATTTTTCCAAAAGGTGACGGAATCTGTCCAGTTTTCTTATAAAAATCATTTGACCATCTTCGGCTAGTTTTCAGCCTTCACACTCTTCTGGAAATTTGTTCTAAACTCAAAAATTTAGCAAACTGTTCTGACCATGCCTATTTTTAACACCGTTTGAGACCCCTTTTTATTTTTCAAACCTGGATCACCTGTGCTGGAGGTGAATGTAACTTACTGTCCTAGCAAACCAGTTTTCTTCCAAAAATTATTCCTCCATTTTAAAATCGTTTTTAGCCCTAGTATGCCTCTTGAAATATTTTCCTAACTCGATGAATTAGCACCAGTTAAAATATTATAATGATTGAACATCGTTTGGTATGGGTTTCATATTTTGTTTGTTTGACCATACAGTGCTGAAAGGAGAAGTATGTGAATTCTTAAGAAATCTTGTGATGACTCCTAAGACACTTTATCACATTTATTTTGGTTGCTATATATGATTGTGTTGTACTATATAAACATTATATCACTGTGATTCTTGAACTAAAACTCACACATGCATAAAAATGTGAATTCAACGAAGTAAAGAAACACGAAATTGAACCGATGATACATTAAAAATTTAAAAGTGATGGGGCGAGCCCGGTTTAGAATCTTGCGCAATGAGTTGCGAACCCTAACATGGCACGGGAAGGTATTTCGGCTCTTATCGGTGTAGGCGATATAAGGTTGGTGGTGCGGGTGTCACAATATAGACCGTTCCCTTGGGGCAGATCGTGATGTCACGACTCGGGTACGTAACCCTAGTGCGTGGACATTATTAGTAGTTACAGCAAGTAACATTTGAATATTTGACCAAGGGGGAGTCAGAATTGCCATGGCCATTGCTTAGCGGTTGAGTTGAAATAGTGCTCTGAAGGGAGTTACTTAAATTTATCT
The DNA here is from genome assembly GCA_022316695.1 of Camellia oleifera. Taxonomy (NCBI): domain Eukaryota; kingdom Viridiplantae; phylum Streptophyta; class Magnoliopsida; order Ericales; family Theaceae; genus Camellia; species Camellia oleifera. Next base: position 59,769,937 of record CM039314.1, read on the forward strand.
GATAAACTAAATCTATGGGAATTTAAAAAAAAAAAAAGCATGCATTTTCCTTATGATGAATCACTGTTTCCGTTCGCCATTTTATTTATTTATTTATCTATTGTTATTATTTTAATTGTTGGCATTCATGTCATGCTTATTAAATGCTACATGTTATTCCGTTACTACGCATTATTCATTAATTGTAAGTATTATTATCGGGGTGGGTATTTTCGGGTTATAGTATATTACTGAGCTCGTCGCTCATTGGCATTCTCGTTGCCCTGGCGTTTTATGCCAAGTACCGAAGAAAACGAAGGAAACACCGAGGCTTTGCAAGGCAACATTCAATCTTGGTTAGCTTGAAGAGTCTTCAAATTCCACGAACCATTTCATATATTTCCTAGTTTTTTTCTTTTTTTTTTCTTTTGTAGTTGTTCTATTTTCTTTTTGTGTACCGAGACTAAGTTTTAAGTTTTATTAGAATTGTAATTTGAAAACTTTAAATTTTGGATTGTTAATTAATGGATATTAGTGATGTTTGGTGGCAACTTTGATTTTAGATTCTAAATCTTATTATGATGCCCTAAAGAATTTGGGGCGTCACAGTGGCATTTCATATTATCATCCCCTTTTGATTTTACAGAAAGATCAGATGAAAATTCTTATATTTATAGTTTTTTAATTTATATTTATAAAATAAAAAGTAGAAATAAAAACTTATTTGATGTCTATTTTTATTTTCAAAAAATCTCTAATTAATTTATAAAATTTACTAAATTCTAGTAACGTCAAAATATATATATATTTTTTACTTGTTCTAAGAACCAGTCTTTATTCCTTCTTTCCTCTCTCACCCCTTCGGTCACCAACTAGCACTTGTCACTATTGCGGGCAGTGACGGAGGGAGTGAAGGCCAGGAGGTCACGTGTCCCTCTAGATTTTGGGAATTTTTTTATTTTAAATTTTACAAACATAAAAAAATATTTTTAAAAAAAATTACAAAAATACTATTAGAGTGAAATGTTAATGGCATTTTAAAAATTATGAGAACAATAATAGTTATTTTAATTGAAAATGAAGAGATTATTATAAATCATATTATCTATGAAAATTTTTAAATGTAACGGTGATGTCATTATTATTGACATGCAAGTATAAGTAATCTTACTATAAAGATATGAAATTTATAGAATTATTAGTTATATTTGACATATGAGGTTCACTCTATATATGTTTATGTACTATTAGCCGGTGATATCACATATCAATGATGACGTAGTATTTCCGTTATATTAAATTTTTAATCAAATTTTGTATTAAAAAACAATTATCATTATATAATTTATTTTAGGACTTATATCCATATTATTATTATTTTTGTATTGTCTATGATATACTAGTTACAAATAACATTAGTTTTCTAATGTTTATCGAAATTAATCGTAAAAACTTGCGTAAAATATTTTTGTAAAAATTTTCGATATTGTAATTAATAAGTGCCCCCTCTAATTTAATTTCCTGACTCCGCTAGCGGGTAACCACATGTGGTCACCATCCACCTCTAGCTATTGCATCAACGACCCCCTCCGACTATCGCCATGGAAACCATTTCCAACTATTACCACTTCCACCATGAGCATCAGTTGCTTCAGAAGGGCTCTCAGGAGGACTGCTTTCAATTTGGACTGAAGTTCAGGAGATGTATTGGAATTCATGAATTGATATTATGGAGTGCAGCAGGGTAGGAGAACAGAGGATACTCAGGTTATAGCAGTGGATGGTGCTGTGGGTGATGCTTCAAGGAAGCAAGAGCATTGGGTGTTGATGCTGTATTGATGCTGCTGCTGCTGGTCCTTGTTTTTTATTTGGAATTATTGTTGTTTGGCTTTAGTTGGCTGTTGATAGTTTTGTTTCGTTATGCTCTTTGTGATGGTTATTCTTGTGTGTTTTTGGTTGGTTTCGTACCAACTCTCAGTGGTTGGACATTTGTTTGGGTGTACTTTCGGTGTCAATCTAATTGAAATCGTCTTATTTTATTATAATGCATTTTGCATTTTGCATTTTGCATTCATCTCTACTTTCTCTTTATTGATATAATATTTTCTTATTTTGTCGATTTTCATCAATACAGTTCTCATTGTCGATCAAAATATATATATATATATATATTACCAATCATCAATACCTTTTGATGACCACACCTACACCTACAAAACACTATTTTCAGCTGTCAGTAGCCACCTTCAACCATCACTTTCAGTTGTTAACTACCTTTGATAAAACAAAAAATTTTAAATACATTTGTACCAAGTATATTTTTTAGTTTCTTTTTTTATATTAAAAATTACATAATTATATTTAAAATAAACAAAATAATATTAATAAACTATTATCAAACTGTAACTTTTCATTTTTGACTTGCTATTATTAAACCTATGTATGCTAAGCATGGTCTAAAACTAACTGCATGGTGGAAGTGAAAATTAGAAGCTCATACACAAGATAGCAAGAGAAGTAATATATATCACCAATGCTATGCACCATACCCTGAAATACATATACCTGGTTTGAAAAACCAATGCCAACTCCGAGCATGACGCAGCCCAATATTAGCATGAACACATTAGAAGCTGAACTGGCAAGGGCTGCACCAGCAAGATATGCAGCTCCTCTGACAAGCATTGATGGCCTGCGTCCAAAGGTTCTGGTGACCGGAGAGGCGACGAAGGATGCAATGAGACTGGCCACATATAGGGAGGATGTGAATAAGGTCAACAATTGGTTGTTAAATTTGCTGTAGTTGCTGACCGTGGTATCCTCTTCCATCATAGTATACACATCCGGGAAGAATTTCTTCAAAAATGCATCCATGGAGGACACACCACCTTTCCATTCACTTGCATATGTTAATAAAAGTGATTCAATCTTTTTCTCATTTAAAAAAAAAAATAAATAAAAGTATTTTTTTAAGGTGAAAATCGTATCATGTTGGTTGTGCTCTTCTTAGAATTCAATAAACACTAATCCTGCTAGTTTAATTTTTTATTTTATTTTGTTGGGTAGTATCATTTTGTGCTTTCGTCATGTCAAAAATTGTCACCCCTATTTAAGAATTTTAAAGGTATGAAAACATTAATGTTTTTTTTTTTTCCTTCCTAAAATTAAATTTTATGAAATTAATCATAAATATTTAATTTTAGGAGAATTTATTAGAGAATCTTCTTTCAAACACTTTTTTTTTTTTTTTTTAATCAGCGAAGAAAATGGATTTTATTGATGAATTAGAAGACAATTACATCAAAAAAAAGAAAACAGAAGGATGAGTGCAAAAAGTATCATAGCGAATCAAATTAATCCCAACTAGGTTGGCACCAATAAGATTGCCCAATCATATGCTACCACACCATCAAGAGTTGGTGAGAAGCCAACCACAAACACCAAAGCCAACCTCACCCAAGAAATTAACCAAAACTACACCAAAAAATAAAACCCAAAACTAACAAATAGAAAGAAAACAATACACTCAATAGAGGAAAACAGATGCAGAGCCCACACAGGACACCAGCAATCCATAGCAGCAGAACCCACACAAAACACCAGCAATCCATAGCATCAGTAGCCATCGCAGAACACGGCAGCAAGTAGCTCACAATCCAACCCTCTGGCAGTTTAAGGTTGTTGTGCTTGCATGCATATGCTAATTCCTTGATTAATAATAAAATAGGCCTCTTTGAAACAGTCAGCATGTACTTATTTGAAAGTTTTTCAATCCTATTAGCTGACAAATGCTTCACACCCTTTTCATATTGGCTTTCTAACTCATCATCCTCCTTCCTTGTGTCAACTGTCAACACCATTGTAGGAGGCACATCTTCTCCCTCACTATATATACCTGTTAAACATCAAGTAGGACATAATCCATAGGAGCAGCAGTCTCCAATTTGGAGAGCAAAACACGAGAGCAAAACACAAAACAACCACAATCAAGAGATCAAAGCAGAAAACAAAGACAACTGTAGCATGTCAAGAGCAAATCAGGCTTTAATCCTATCAAGATCACTCTTTTCACCCAGACCAGCAGCACAGATCAGTAACACTCCTTTTCACCCAGACTGTTGTTCAACCTCTCACACAGATCAACCTACACATAACAACACAAATTCAGTGGCAGCATAACTTCAAGACTCTGCAGCTTGAGTAAGCCACCCTGAAATCAGAATACAGCTTCTAATACTGCATCAATCTGACATCTGGAGTACTCCAGGATCCCAAATACACAGGAGACCTCCTGATGAACCTTCTGAACCTTAGCATACAGTCCAGCATCAGCCAGCAGTAGTAGCAACAGGCCAATGACTCTCTGTAACAACACACCAGAGACCACACCATTTACCTTTTTACCATTAACTCCACCCAACAACACTTCCAATTAACAAACCAACAACCCTCAAAATCTCAACATATGAGCATTAGTTACAAAAGTAAACCAGATTGAACAACAGATCAGATTAGCAAACAGAGAAACTCCTCCAGAAGTTCAACCCCACTCTGTCAAGGAGAACAGCCCCAGCAGCAGCAGCTTTACACCACACAATTCAGACCTATATACATAATCTAACATGCTGTAAATGATACACAATATCATTTACAGAGTAGAGAAAATAAGGGTTAGAATTTCTAACCGAAAATGCAACCCTGAGCTTAATAGACTCACACAGCCCTTCAAAGTCCACCAGGGAGCCCTTGAAAATACTTTCATTCCTCTGTTTCCAAATAGACCATAGCACCGCCAATGGTATGACTTTCCAGATGGCCAACTCCTTTTTTTTTAAGTTTAAATCCAGCCCACCACTGTAGCAGACCAGGCACTAATCCAGGCATTGCCCAAGAGACACCCCACTACCTGATAATATTGGACCAGATCCTCCAAATGAAGAGGTATAACAACAACACATGGTTTGCATCTTCCAATTCAGACCTACAGAAAATATAATTTACATTTGAAACATCATTAAGGACACCAATTCTTTGAAGATAACTAGCTGTCTTGATCATCTCCTTCCATGCTAACCACCCAAAAACTATGCCTTAGGTGCAGCCACATTCTTCCATATGAGCCTAGCTAAGTTGTTAACAGATTCAACAGATGATGTACTCCACTTATAGGCAGAAGCAACACTAAACACACCAGAATTATCTACATTCCATTTTAATTTGTCCACCATTCCTTCCCTAAGAGCAGGTGCATTAAGAACCATACCTCTCAGTCTCCTCAGTTCTTCTAATTCCCATTGAAACAAAGGTTGCCTGAAAAGTAGTTCCCACTCTTCACACCCATTTCTCCTACTACTGACCACATGCACTGATTCAGCTTTGTCTAGGGACACAAAGTATAATCTTGGAAATTCATCTTTTAGACATACATTGCCAATCCAATTGTGAAGCCAAAACTTTGTTTTCCTCCCATCTCCAACAATAAAGGATATGTTATTTTTGAAAAATCCCACCAATTGAGGGCAAGAGCCTACAATCCCTAATATATCTCTCCAGATCATAGATACTCTTGTTCCTTCAATAGGTGATGGCCACCAACCCCCTCCATTCTCTCTATATTTGCTGCAAATCACTTGTTTCGAGAGAGTATTATTTTCAATTCCAAATCTCCACCACCACTTCAAAAGAAGACAATCATTCAATTCTCACTTTCCTTATTCCTAATCCCCCATTACTTGTACTTTGTGTTATTTCCCCACATTTAACTAGATGAACTTTTCTTCTTAGTGCATCACCACTCCATAAAAATCTGGACTAAATTTTATCAATCTCTTTGGCAACCCCTTCAGGCATCTTGAACAAAGATAGGTAATAGATAGGTAAGGATGTTAACACAGACTTTATCATTGTCATCCTACTAGCAAAAGATAAGAATCTCCTTTTCCTAGAAGCCAACTTCTGTTTGATTTTATCAATTATTGGTTTCCAAGTCCTTCTCTTCCTTGGATTATCTCCCAAGGGCATACCCAAATATTTTAATGGCAAACTTTGATGTAAGCAGTTCAAAATGGCAACAAAATCTTTGGTTAGCTCATCATTAATCCCAATCCCACAAACCACACTCTTATGGTAATTGATCCTTAACCCAGACAATAATTCAAAGCATCTCAAGATCCTTTTAACAGTAGATACCTCATCCCTTTTTGCTTCACAAAATAATATTGTGTCATCCGCAAATTACAAATGAGTAATGTTTACCTCATGTGAACCAACTACTGCCCCTTCAATCAAACCCATCTGCCTAGCTCTGGTCAACAAGATGTTTAAGCCCTCAGCCATAATGTTAAATAGAAAATGTGATAATGGATCACCCTGTCTAAATCCTCTCCGTGGATTGAATTCAGAAGTTGGGGATCCATTCACCAAAATGGATATTTTAGCTGATGAGACACATTCTTTCATCCAATTAATCCATTTGCAACCAAAACCAAAACTTGAGAGCATAGAGAAGAGAAACTCCCAATTCACAGAATCATATGTTTTCTCAAAATCAACCTTTAACACAATACCCTTTTTTTATTCTTCTTCCAACCATCAACAATTTCATTAGCAATCAACACTCCATCCAAAATACTTCTTCTTCCTATAAAACCTGATTGAGATTCACTAATAATCCTTGGCAATATGCGTTTGATTCTAGATGATAATACCTTTGCAAGGATTTTGTAAAGAGAACCTATGAGACTAACAGGTCTGTACTCACTGAGGCAAGAAGGATTCTCATTCTTAGGGATCAAAGCAACAAAGGAGCTATTAATTCCATGCACCAACTTAGAGTTTTGGTGGAACTCCCTCATGAACTTCATCACATCCCCTTTAATTCACTGCCAACATTTCTGAAATAACATTAAGTTGAAACCATCAGGACTTGGAGTCTTATTCCCGTCACAATTAATCCATAAGATATTTTTATATACCAATAAGTCTTATTATTTTGAAAATTTGATTCACCAAATCCTAATTCTTATATTTAAAGTATTTTATAGACAATTTCATCGTTACAAATAATTTTTGAACCCTTAGCAACTTGGTGATACTAAGGCCTTGTTTGTCATGTCCTCAAAAAGTCAAAAAGTCACTATCCTTAGATCATCTTATTTAAGTCATATCACATCTCTACCACATCAATTCAAACCCAACCCAAACCCAACCCATATTTTATAAAAAGTCAAAAAGTGCACTTATTTATGACATCCCAAACCCCCCTGCACATTAAATATATTTGACAGTGTAAATATTCATATTATAAAATATTCATACTGTTAATGTGAACATTGATAGAAGCTTATTATGGGTATTTTGGTAAGTATATCATAAGTGAAGAGAGACTTATTGGAATATAAGAAAATAATTTGGACTAAATAAGACATAAGTAAAGAGAGATTTATGAATAAATGTCCTTTTTTTTTTATCAACAAATGAAAATTTTATTAAAGATGAACCAAAAACAAGAGAAAAACTTACAACAATAAAGCAAGGCTGTGCAAAGTGAGCATCATAGCTGAACCTCTACAATCCCATATAGGATGGCACCGAAGAGACAGCACAATCATATGCTAATACAAACTCGAGATTGGTGAGAGGCCAATCAACAACACCCAAAAAATACAAATAAACAAGAAGAACAAAACACCCCAAGCCTAAGGGCACCCAACAACTATAATTGCTCACCCAATTTAAAACACAAAGAATATGCAACAACCATAATAAACCAACAGCAGCTACCGAGATTACTTCCAAAATATAACCCAATGAGCCAAAAATGCCTGCCATACCAGATTCCTTCCACCAGCAGTAGATTACCAATTAGCATCAAAGCAAAATCAATAACCCAGCATCATAGTAGCAGCAGACAGCAGCATCAACAAACAGATTTCCCTTTAAGCAGCAACACCGACAGCAATATATAGCAGAACCAGCATCTAGATACTACCAAACCAGCAATAATCAGCCATCAGAAGTGACCTCTGAACTGCTGGACGTTATTAACAATTTCCTGCACAGAGTAAAACCCATCACTAGAATGAGCCTTTACCCAAATGGCAATTCTGAATTTGATCGAGTTGCACACTTCCATCAAATGTGCTTGCTTACTTTGGAACATAACCTCATTCTTGAGCTTCCATAATGACCACAATACAGCCAATGGTATAGCTCGCCAAATCAAATTTGCAAACTTACCCCACCTAAAATCACTCCACCAGCCAAGAAGTTCCTCCACATTCCGAGGTCACTTACCCCACCTAAATGCCCCTTTATTTTAACTCAATTCAAAATTTTCCAGTTCAAACAATTTAATCCTATTTTTTTATTTACTAGATTTACTCAAAATTAGTAAACAAAAATATGCAGGGGAAATTTTTTTTTTACAAAAAAAAAAAAAAAAAAAAAACCAATGTTTGACATTGGTAACAAATCAAATCTTAACTTCTTAATTGTTTCAATTTAAATCATGATCAATTCTAATCATATATAATTTAAACAATTTAACTATTTTTCCATTCATTATTATTGACAACCACTTCTCTTCCTTCTTTTTGTCCATCGCCAACCCTTTTTTGTCCATCACCAACACTTCTCTTCTCCATGCATTCCCACTCCATCTATTTTTCCTATATATCCACAACTGCTCCTACCCTTCCCCCACTCATTGTCACCTCTCTCATTCCTTCCCAAGTCCACAACGACGGCCACCGTCCAGCATTATTGACAAAAAATGATTAAATTATCTAAATTGTCTTATTTCGTTAATTAGAAATAATAGATAGTTAAAATTAATACTATTGTAAATCAAACTCACAAATGTCGTAACTTACCTATGGTACACACTCTTTAGCATTACCCCCCACAAAGTTAATACAAGTCACATATTTAACAGAATTATGAATTTTCATATTATTTTTGGTAAACAGTGCTATGATATGTTTACATTTCCTATATAACCCTCCTCTAGTTTAATTGAAAAAATATTTTTAAAAAAAATATAGGATTCTTAACTTTTTAATTATTTTAATTAAACTGATGAGATTGCATAAGAAATGTAAATGGCCCCGTTTAACAAAAATAATAGTAAAATATATAATTAATTATCCATTAAATATGTGACTCGTATTAACTTTGTGGGGGTAATGCTAGAGGGTGTGCATCATATGCAAGTTACAGGATATTTGTGGGTTTAATTATCACAAATGTTATAAATCAATACTATGAGCGTTATAACTTAAAATAATAATAATTTAAAAAAAAATTAATAACCAAACATCATATAAGATATAAACAAAGAGATATTGGATCACAATTAAAATAATATCATAACTAATATTACAATGAGTCCTAACTAAAACTATAATAGGTCATAATTAAAGATTGTAAAATTAATTTATTTATATAGTATATATATTAATAATCAGGCCGAATATTCTCAAACAGAAACAATTTAATAAACAAGTCTAAAAATTCATTCGGATTGGATATTATGAAATAAAAAGCCAATCTCATACTTTTAATAAAGCATTTAATAAATAAGTCTAAAAATTTCTTTTTTTAAAAAAAAAAAAAAAAAGGTCTAAAAATTCATTATGACTGGATATCATGAAATAAATAACTAGTCTCAAACTTTTTAATAAAGCAGTTACTAGGTCTTGTTTGGAAAGTGACTAAGGCCTCATCTGGCAACTGTCTTTTTTAGCTAAAAAATTAAAAAATCATTAAAAAAATCAAAAAACCAACAACTTATACTAAAAAGTCAAAGATTCTATTTTCTTTTTACTTTTTGCACATTTTTTCATAAAAAATTAAAAATCATCCCAAATATACTAGTTTTTTTTATATCATAGTTTAGCCAAAAATGTAAAAAATTACTAAAAAAGTCTGTTCTTAAACGAGTCCTAAATTTATTAAAAAGTCAAAATATTATTATAAAAAAAATCAATCTATTATCTTTATTTATATATATATATATATATATATTTTCATCAACATAAAAAAAAATACTAAAAAAATCAATTTCCTAAACATTTTACGACCGGATATTATGAAAAAAAAAAAAAAAAAAAAAAAAAAACCAATCCCAAATTCTTAATAAAGTGAGTTGGGTTGGGTGAGCAATTTGGCTGCCTTTGATCAGATCGGGGAGGAGATCAGTCGAGATGTGTGTAAATTGATCTAGACACCTCTTACCGTTGAACTAAAAAGAAAAAAAATAAAAGTCTAGAAAATTAATGTGTAATTCAAATTCAATGTATGTATTATAATGAGACTCACTTTTAAAATGAATCTTAACTATACAATTAGCATGAGACATTAGGATTTGGCCCAATAATTTAGTAGTCACACATTTGGATGTGGTGAGAGAGACGTCAAGAGTTCGAATTGATGGAGTAGCAACGAATGCCTTTAATTGTAAACTAATTATACTAACATATTACTGCTATCTTCATAAAAAATAAAAAATAAAAACCTATACAACTAGTCTTCTATGTATATTTCTACATAGGATTGAAAATGAGCCGAATTGAGTAGCAGGTTGTTCAAGTTTCGTTTGAAAAAGCCAAGGCCCTTGTGGCAAGTTGGCACCTTAGGATGAAGTGAGGAACTGTCAGAGGTTCGAGCTGATAGATTAGCGGTGACCCTTTTAAGTGATACACTTCTATATACTAACTTTTCTAACAAACTAACAAATCTAACTTTCTTGAATATTGGTAAATAGAAAATAAAAAAGTAAAGTTTAGTTTGAAAAATTTAACGAGTTTCAAAATGTATTTAAATTTGGTTTGTTTATATAATAAGTCAATCTTAAACAAGTTGTTACCGAGCCAAACTCAAATCAAACTTAAATAGTTTAATTTTTTATAGTGCACAAAAGCTTATCAAGTGGACTAGGAGGCTGTTCAAGTATTGTCTGTTTGATTTGATTTTTAAAAAATTGGTTTTAGATAAATTTACATTTATTTTTATTAATTTTTTTGGTTATTTTGATCAATTTTTTTTGTATTTTTTTAGATTTAATTAAGATGTATCTAAAAAGTAAAATAAATTAACTAAAAATTTTAAAAAATCACTAAAAAAATTAAAAATTTAAACAAAAATCTGTATATTTTTATTGAATTTTAGTAATTATTTTTATATTTGAACTAAACTTTTTATTATTATTATTTAGATGTATCTATCTATATATAGAGAATCTATCTAGAGATAGAGAGAGAGAGAGAGAGAGAGAGAGAGAGAGAGAGAGAGAGAGAGAGAGAGAGAGAGAGAGAGTACGATGTTGGCTGCCCTGACATGATGATGCGCGTAAACAAATCTCATAGAACCCACACACACTACTGGGTGGTGACAAAAAAATGCAATTGCCAAAAATATCATTCTATATGTAATGCCACCAACATGTTCTTAAAATATGCTCCTTCTGCCTTAAAATAGTAATTTCTTATTTTATTTTTTATTATTTCAAAATATTAATCTCTTTTTAAAAAATAAGAATTGAAATAATATGAAATTGTTATTTTGTTATTCTATTAAATTTATTAACAACATAAAAAATACAATTATAACAATTGATATTCTTTAAAAAATATATTATCAAAAAATAATTTTAGAAAATCAATATTTTCAAAATGTAATAATTGTATTATTAAAAAAAATTAAATTCTCAAAAAAAAATTATTATTTTAAGACAGAGGAAGTGTAAGATTGACTTATCTTTGAGTAATGCTACATGCACTAATTAGTGTACTAACTAGTGAATCAACACTAGTTATGACCTTATTATTGACCCCACTCATTATACCAATTACAAATACCAAAAACGTATTAAATTATGTCACATCATCAATTGATACACTAATTGATACATATAACATTACTCCTCCTCTTCACACCAAATAGTACTGGGTGTTTGACAAAGGTTTTTTTATTTTTATTTTTTGGGCTAAAATTCATAAAATGAGCTAAAATAGTCAATAAGACAAGATGTCACATCAAACCATAATTATTTTACTTTTTCCTTTTAGGGCAAATTACATATACCTCCCTCGAGGTTTGGCTAAATTACAAATACCCCCTTGAGGTTTGAGAAATTACAAATTCCCCCCTGAATGCTATATTTGCATAACAAATTAGGGGATAATTTGTTATGAAATTTAAACCTCATGGGGCAAATTGTTATGAAAATACAAACCTTAGGGGGCGGGATGTAATTTTTGAAACCTCAGGGGGTATCTGTAATTTAGCCAAATCTCAAGGGAGGTATATGTAATTTGCCCTTTCTTTTACAAACATCACATCCAACTATAAAAAAAAATCCAACTATTTTTCTAAACACAAAAGTTTGGCCTATTAAAATAGTCAAAATTTAAAATAGTCTACTAAAATAACAAATTTCCAAACACCACTATATATTAGCATTTATTGCGTAGAATAATTCTATCTAACTGCCACACCAAAAGGATATATTTGACGGGGCAAATATTAGGGTTACACTTATGTATCTTATAATTAAATCCAAAAAAAAAAAAAAATGATATAATTTTATATTTTTAGTTATAATTAAAATAAAAAATATATAACCAAACATTACATAAGGTATAATCAAACATATCAAAATAATATCATGATTATAAAAAAAAATAAATAAATAACATAATTAAGGGTGCATATGATAAGAGATGTGTATTGTAGAATTCTCCGAAACTAAAATGTCTAATTTAATGTAAGGAAATCTTATGGTGTGCACCATATCACAAATTGACATAATTTTGTCATAAAATTTTGTAACATCAATTATAAAATGTGTAATATTGCTACAAATTAGCGTAATAAAATATCTAAAATTTTGTAATTCATGTTACAAAAGTTTATGATTTGATTACGATATTTTTTATTACCCCAAGTTGTCAAGAGATTATTTTTTAGTTGATGTTAAAATTTTTTATAATAAATGTGTGTCTATTTTGGGCCCATTCAAGTGATTTGAATTGACTCCAAATATAGACTACTTATGAAAAAAAAAAAAAATCAAATTAATCAAATTAATCAAATATTTATAATTACATATTTGGATCGTTCAATTTTCTCTTTTGTTGTGTTAGATATAATTTAGGGACCATTCAAATTAGATAACACAAACTGGACAGCTTTTAAAACCATGATGCAAGAGAACATCTTTAATTAAGTGATTCTTTAAATGAGATTATAACTAATATCATTATATTTTAATCACTTGAATGAGTTAGTTATTATAATAACTATTTTGATCAAAAAAATTTTAAGTCTAACTATATTTGAAAAGTATTTAAAAACTCTTTAAATAGTTTGTGTATATAAATAAGTAAATAAAAAATAACACTGAAATACATATATTAAAAAAATAAGAAAAATAAAGAAAATACATCTTTTATATTTTAACTCGTAAAAAATAAAAAGTGTGACTGAAACTACTCTGAGACAAGAAAACGAAAATGAATGAATTACATGAAATTCCAATGTCATAGCCAAAGAGCTCCTCCCATGGAAGCCACCATACAAGATAAAACTACGTATGAAGTCATCCTCCCATCGTATTTCCCACTTTTGCTCCTTGTTTCTGTTTTCTTTGCCATGCCTACCTTCTACCTAACAAGCTCACTCACAAAGGAGTGTCACAGATACATACATATATATATACGGAGAGAGAGAGAGAGAGAGAGAGAGAGAGAGAGGGTTTCAATATGTAGATGAGGGAAGAATGAGAGCAGTACAACTTGACTGCCACTTATTGAGAAAATTACATCCTAGTCGGACAAAAAAAAAAAATTTACACCAACATAAAAGGGTGCAAGGTCTTTCATTTTTTTTTTTTTTTTTTTTTATCGGCAAAGAAAATCTTTATTAATGAAGAAAACATACATTACATGTGAGATTTTACATAAATAAGGAAGAAAAAAAAAAAAGGGGGGGGATAAAGCATAATGTTGGTGAGAAATCAACACCAACTTAAACCAACACTTGTTGCCACCCAAATACTAGCTCTACAAAAGCTTATAACCTACCAGAGCACCCCGACTTTAATTTCTTCACACTTACCATACTAATGCCAACAGTAAAGCTTGACACAATCTTGCTTCAAAAAGGACAGTAGAGCTTTACGCAAGGTCTTTCACTTACACCCCACATATTTTTTATTTTTTATTTTTGTAATTTTAATTCTTATATCCCACTATATTGAAATTCCTCCTAATTTATTTGGTTTATTGTCAATGCCAATGGAGGTAGATTTTGAGAGTATTGATCCACTTTTTTATATTTTAATTATTGTATTATTTTAATTCTTATAATTTTAATTGACTCCATTGTAACATCAAATTTTTATTTTGCCAAGACTAAAAAAAACCCTAATAATGATCAATCCATATCATCAGTTTCATCTCTTAAATTTCAATTAGATATGTTGTATTTACATATGTACTAAGAGTTTGTTTGGAATGTGGGTTGTTTTTTTGACTTTTTAACTTTTTGACTATTTTAGCTTAAGACTAAAAAAAACCTTATTTAGGATAAGTTTTTTGATTTTTTTGACTTTTCTAAGAGAAAAAATGAAATGATTATAGTTTGGAGGTAGCATTTTGTCTTATTAGACTAAAAAACATATTTTGTCTTTTTGTAACTATTTTAACAAAAAAAAACTCATTTTAACTTAATTATGTTAAACGAAGGCTAATGTGAAATAATTATTGTCTCTCTACCTAATAATTCACCTCACTTTCTCAGTGGTGTGTATTATTCAATGGGTGAGGTGACTTTCGAGTTTACAGGACTTATCATAAGTCTTATTTTGATAATTTAAAATATTTAATTTCTTAAAAATCTCCACTAATATCATTCATGAAAAAATTCTAATGATTTAATAATCTTAATTTTTTCATTTTATCATATTTATTTCTTAAAAAAATGATAATTTATTTTTAAAAACATACTTCTCGTCTATTTTTTTTTTTTCAAATAAATACAATAAAATAAAAAATATTATAAATCGACTTAATTTTTTTCATGAAAAATATACATTCGGGTTTTGCAAAATAAACTGTTCAAATCATCAAAACGAAAAATATGCAGTCAAGTCGTCTCAAGTTTATATTTAAATATATAATGCGTAATTAAATGTAAATGATGTTTAGATATAAAAATACATATATATATATATATATAACATGCATTTTAATGTACAAAATACTAATATGATCATTTTTCACGGATTGAACTGGGGGTGTAAATTGGACCTGGTTCAGCTCGATCTAGCCCACCCGAACCCGGGCTCAGGCCGACACATGTTGGGCCGCCTGGGCTCCCGCTAAAATTCAGGTCGGGTTGGCCTAAGAGTTAGAAAATAAGACTCAGGCTCTGGGGATATTTGAGCCTTGGGCAAACCGGCTGATTAGGCCATGGGCTGGGCCAGAGAGCTTGGGCCTCGGCAGGCCTGAATATTTTTTTAAAATTGTTTTTCTATTTTTTCCACTAAAAATGACATTAGTTCATGGGTGGGCTGGTGTAGACATCCTCGAACATCCCGGGAGGGAATCCCGTTTTGTTCACTTGGGGCTCACTACAGTTCAGGACTCAATGTCACGGTCCTGTATCTACTCTCGCAGAGTGCAATGCAAGACCGATGAATCATCAAAGAATCCAAATCCGGCAAATCGTTTTTGAAAACAAATTTTTTGAAAGAAGTGCCAAACATGGACTGTTTTGCCAGATACAGAGTCACTACCTAAATATTTTATTTTGGGGGAATTTAGGAAACCCTGACTCGTTGCCCAAGGCCACGTGTCCGTCATCACCAAAGTTGCCTCGGCTCGGGAACTTGGGTACGATTAGGGAAGGTCACTTCGTGAGCACCCCAGCTTGCCCGATCAAAGATCGGCCTCTACTAACCATGATATTTAGTTTTGAAAACATTATGCGCTCTTATTCCGGTTATTAGCCTAGATTTACTACGTGATGCGCGCAGCATACAAGTATAGACTAGATCGTCTGAGTTGGAACAAAACATCTCGTGTTTGTTTTTGAAAGCGGTTTGCTACTTGCAAGTAGGCTAAAGTGTGGATTTACCACCCTCAGATGGGCTTAGAAAAGATGGTTTGCTACTATCTAGTGGGCTTAAAACTCGCAATCAATGAATTACTCCAATTCAGATAATCCAACCTTCACCCACAGGCATTCATGCAGGTATATCACATAAGCAGGTAGCCTCATGGTAAGCATGCTATCATGGCAATCACTCACACGCATGCAAGGATGCTAAAGCGTAAGTACTTACCGAGTACTCCAAGCCAAAACAGAAACTAGTTAGTAATCAATGCATGAACCTAGCTATGCTGAAATGCCTAATGCAACACATACAGGTATGCGACTAAGATAGGCTCGGCTATTCTAAGATGGCATATGAAATGCTACAACTAACAAGTATTCAACTCGGAATTGAAATACAATGCAGTTAGTATGATGCGCCGAGCCCGGTACATGCAAGATAGATGAATGATGCAAACATGCAAGCATAAGTATGCTAATTGAAACGTGCCCTAAAATAACCATCAAAGCAAGTAAGCTGGTAAATAAAAGGGAGAAAGACGTGGGGTTGGAAGACATACATCACACACACGCACGCTTATTACACAGTTGTGCCCTCGCTCGGAGGGTCCGAATAAATAATACAAGCCGCCTAATTAACTAACTCACGAGCTAATTAATTATTACAAAATCGAATTAATAACTAGCTACAACTAATTATTACACAACTACTAACTAACAAGTAAGAAGTAAATGAATGCTATTCCAGCTCTGTTTGGAGAAGAAGAGGGTATGCATGCTTGCTTCGATTCCTCGCCTCGAAACGCTTTCCGGTTGCTCTTTAGAGGCTCTGTTTGCAGGGTGTCTTCCAGTGTTTGTTGCTGGAACTTGCCAAAACACTGCTGGAGGGTTCACCAGTGGCCTGCCGGCCATGAGAGGAGCACTGCCGGCCAACAACAGAGATGATGAGAAGCTGCCGGCCATCAGTGGTGCACTGCTGGCCACTAGTGTGCTGTGACACCAAGCTACAACAAAGCACAAAATAGAGAAAATGGAGGGTCTCCCAAGGGCATGTATGCACTATGCCGCCCCAAATGACCTCAAAACATCAAAGGAAAGGCCTAGTCGGATCCACGACCATCAATCATGCATCCTGATGCATGATGGCCAAAGATCCAACTTGTGCAAATCAATATGAAAATGAATGCGACTAATATGTAACCTAGCATACGCGATGCAATGGACTAAAATGGCATACCCAATGCACGATAGACTTACACCAATATGAGTGGACCTCAGCCACACTCAAATCAGTGGCCATGTGATGGAAATGAGACAACCGAAATGCATGCAGACATGCACGATGCAAATGATCGATCCTAAGGCATCAAATGCCACACTACCAAAGCATGGAAAAGGATGCAATATGGCATACAAACACACAACTGAAACATGATACAAAAAGGTCCCGAAACATGCAAACATGGCACACAATGCAAGCTAGGGGGCCCGGGTACCGAAACTAGTGAAGTGCGTTACTCTAGAGGCACCCAAAGCAATGCACTAATGGAAAAACCAACCCCAAACAGACCCTAAACAGGTCTGAAACAGTGGGGAAATGGCCTAAAATGATGGCTCGGAATGCAATGAAATGGAGCTCATTCAATGGTCCGTAAATGAGGCATACAAGCCCGACGCTCAAACGCATTTAAAGAGTATAAAACATGGCAATATGGCATTGATACAAGCTCTGAAATATGAAGTATAATGGCCCCAAAACAAGGAAATTCCTTAATATATGCATGTAATGGACCCTGAAACTCAGAGCTAAGCAAGTGCATTGAACCATAAGCATGCAAAGCAAGCATTATTTGACCATGAGGCATGAAAATAGAGCCAAGGTAGTCCTAAACATGCACCAAATCAGTTCCAAGCATGGCCAAAAGATGCTAACATGAAGGGCTAAAACAATATGCAACATAGGCTAGTAAGCATGGTTTATATTACATGTATATGAAGCACAAGAGAGGTCACCAAACCAGCCACAAATAGGAACATGGTATGCTAAAATATGCCCAAATAACTACTGAAATGTAGTCAACACATGCAAGAATGATGAGCCCCTTTGAAAGGCTATTCAAGGGGTTGCTCTACACATACAACAATGACACTTAACATGGCAAAACCAGCTCTGGAAATGACTTATGAGAGTCCTAAAACCCACCAAAAAGAGCTTGAAATGAGTTAATGAAGCATGCAATGAAAGGTCCCTTTGAAAGGCCTTGAAGAGGATTCTTCTACACATGCATTATAGACATAAAATATGGCCAAAAGGGCTCCGGCCAGAGTCAAGACAGACCTTAAAACTCACCAAATAGGGCCTGAAATGTGACTTCACAACATGCAAAATGGAGCCCCTTTGGAAGGCCAAAGGGGCCAACAAATAAGACAAGGAGAGAGGGGGTCACCCCCCCTCTAATTTTGGCTCTCAAAACAGTGTGCTAGCTACTGAAAATCCACTGGATTTCAGTAGCTAAAAGGCCAAACAAAGGCCTAGAAAGATGGCTCAAAAGCTAAACAAGCTAAGGAACAAAAGGGAGAGACAACCCCCTAGCCAAACAAGGCTTAAACCAAGAGTTTTAGGACTGAAAATCAGACATTTCTTCAGTTCAAAACCACCCCAAAAATAGTGTAGAAAGATGGCAAAATGATAGTGCACAAAGAGCTTAAAAGGGATAAGAAGTTACCTTTGAAGCACAGCACAAGAACAGCCCCTTTTCTTGAGCCAAAACCAACCTTTAGCAGCCCAAAATAGGTTTTAAGGGATCTCAGCCCAATGGTTGTCAAGTTTGATCAAGGATGTGTGTGCAAAAAAGAAGTGTATCTATACTTACAAGCTCTTATGCACAAAGGTTCTTGAGAGGGAGAAGTGTAGAGAGAGAGGCTCCCAAGCCTTTGCCAAATTGGTCTAACCCTTCAATATGATAGATTTGGCCTTGATATATAGAGAAAACAAGAGCATGGGTCGAAAATATCCCAAAGAAGACAGCTGGAGCAAGCTGGAACAAATTATCTGTTGAAATCTGCTTTCTGGCATCAATGGCCGACACCTTATCATTGTTGGCCGGCAGGGGGTCACTTTTGGCTGGCATGGGGCAGGCATTGGCCATTAATGGCCGGCACACTTCCATAGAGGCTAGCATCAAAAATTAGCCTTAGTCCCCGACTTGAAGAAAGCCTAACTCCTTCATCTGGATGCCTTTTCAGGTCATTCTTGTGTGCAAATTGAAGCCCCGGAAATAAGCTTTCCAATGGTGGCAGCCTTGCATCAAAACTCCAATTGTGCTAAGAGATATCCCTCTTTTAGTGAAGACTGCCCAGTTTCGGTCCAACCGGATTGATGCCCAACTTCCAACAACCATATCTCTCCCATCCGGACTCGGCTCGAGGAGATTCTTGAATGAAAATTAAAGCCCCGGAAGTAAGCTTTCCAACGGTGGTGGCCTCATAGATGAAATCCAAGTATTCAAAAGGATAAGCCTGATTTGGCGAGGACTTCTCGTCTCTCTCTTAACGGTTCATGCCCAACTCCTTCCCCAACTGGGTTTCTTCTCTCCTCTCCTCTTTTCTTCAACTCCAAACCCATAAACAAGGTGTTTTGAAAGATTTTTCAAAAGAGTTCATCTCTCCTTCATCCATTTCCACTTTGTCCTTGCTTGGTTTACCGAAAAGCGCAACATTTAACAAAATACGAGTGTCAGAACATCGTAGAAACCTATTTTCAAAAAATGTTTTGAAAGAGAGGGTTTTGAAGTCTAAAAACCATTCAAAAATAGCTTTGGTCCAAAATGGGGTGTGAGGTTAGGATTTGACCCTCTTCTTGCCGAAGAAATCGAACCCTTGCACTGCACAACTTTCACCACCAAGTAAACCGTCAGTAGCGGCGTCCAAGTCTTAAGGGCGGTCAAAAATGGGGTGTCTACAGCTGGGACTCGGGTCGGGTTTTGAGTAAGCCTTGAACGGGCCCACGAGCCAAACCATGGGTGGGCCGGGTTTCAAAATGGTTGTCCAGGTCTAGGCTTAGAGTTATGGGCTAGGCTCAAGCCCAGGTCTAATTGGGCCGAACCCATCTCGGATCACCCACGAACCGCGGACCATTTTTACACTCTTAGATTTAACTAACGAAGGGCTAATATATAGACCCATGTGTTATAAATTTACTAGGGATAACCCGTGCCTGAAGGCACGGTCAATAATTTTTTTGGTACCACACGTGCTACAAAATTCAATTGTAATGATACTTAATACTTCACTCCAGCTTAATATTTTACAAATAAGAAGTTGAAATTGTTTTTACACAGTAAACTGACAAAAACATTCATGAATTTCAAATAACAAACTTCAAAATTATAGTTCAAATAATGAATTTTATATTACAGTGTAGCATAAGCAAAGAATAGAATCTAAAAATCTTTGCTAAAATTCAAGTCCAAACAACAAATTTTAGAATTCAATCCACGTCAAAATGACACACGTATAGGAAACATTCAATAAAAGGATATTACTGAATTAGCATCATAACTGATAACCTTTTCACTTTATCAAATTTCAATACCTTCAAGAAAAGGTGAACGAATATTTTGGTACAAAAGAGTAATCATCCTATCCAACTAAAAAAAAAAAAAATAATCATCCAGTTTAAAATGAGAGCCAACCAACTACACACATAGAGAGAAGCAACGTAACCCAACGTTTCTAATACAAATCAGCCACCTGCAACAAAATCACTTGCTTAAATTCACTTTAAAAAACCATTAGCTATGAGAAATTGCATTAAAATACATATGAGAAATCAACAAAATGATTCTTTAAAAGCAACTTTAATTTGACAACAAAATGAACTCATTGCAGTAATAAAAATAATTTGAAGAACAATAACAAATGCATGAATCGCTTAATATAATATTATTGAATCAGATGATTTTGTGATTTCAATTTGAACAATACCAAAAAAACTCAACACACCCATGTTTAAGAATGATAATTGCGATTTTTTGCAATGACATTGTCATAGCAATGGGACTAAAGGCTTGGTTGAATTTGGTTTGGTTTGGTTTGGTTTGAACATTGTCATAGCAACAAATAATCTTCTTTTAATTTATTTTGTAATTAATCCCTTTTTTTCAGCACAAAATTCATGTACTTCTCTGATAGCTCTAAATAAATCAATGGTAAGCATAATTTTGACCCCATCATTGGCTGAAACACACATGAAAAATAGCATTGAGCAAAGTTTCTAAACATGAATGTAAGAGAGAAGTTTACACAGGCTTTACATAGTGAAACCTAACCTATCAAATTTAGTAAATAATAATTTGAATCTGAATACATAAAGATATCCAGTTAAACTAACCTAGAACAATGAAACTCTCAACAACCAATCAGAGAATTCTAAGAAAATACAAAGACTTTTGCTAATGAGATTAATTAAAGCTTGAACAGTATGATAATACAAATTCAAACCAATTAACTCATGAATTTAAAAATCAATTACCAAACCAAACCAAACCAAACCAAACCAAGCCTTAAGTCCCATCAATTAATTTAAAAAATTAACTCATGAATTCTATAAAAAAATTCGTTGAAATAGAAAAATGAAATGTGATTTAGATTTAACTAAGACAAAATGTACAAATAAAAAATAAACATAACAAAGAAAATCCATGAGCATCAAATCATCCATCTTGTTGTGCCCTTGGGTCAACATCCACTTATCCACATGCAGGAAAAATAAAAACTCTCCCACATGCAAGAACAAATCTAGTAGTCCATGCCTAAACTGATGACCATGACAAATTTGGTAAAAAAATTCTTATTTTTTGATGACTTGACAAATCTCGTAGTCCATGGCGTAACCCAGATTACACCTAATCCTACATTCCTAAACATGTATCAATGTCAACATTAAGAAAAGTCAAGTTCCACAATACACCATTTCAAAAGAAAGTCAAGTTCAGACTCCCAATATGGCAAAAGTATTGAAGGATCAAAATTTAAAACCTAACTAAAAATTTCTTGGGTTTCATCTAGCTGATTTTATAATAAGGCAACTCACATAGTTCAAAATCAATTAAATAACCAATCAAATAAATAATGAAATAGGCAACGATGGGCAAGAAAGTATACTTTGGAAGGGTAGCAGCTTTTTCTCTCATCCTCTGTATGAACCGCCCATTGTGGAAGCTTCTCCCAGCCACATCCGAATGAAACTTTTCCAAGGGATAAGACAATCTAGTATTTCTCCCATCTTTGAAAAGAGCATATCCGAGCACCCTCTGGGCATCAATTTCCTGCTCACAATCTGCAGTCCAAGTTCATATGTTTGAGCATTCACAACCAAAACAAACCATACATGAAGGAAAAAGACCATAATAAAGTCTGTCAATGGACTCAAATATTATCAACTAATAGAAGGGTATATGATGCATGCTAAGTTTTTTCATACCCTCGAGGCCCAATTCAATTAGCTTTAGGTATCCTCCTGGCTGTAAGAGTTCACCAACAATTCTGTCAGGCTCTGTCAAATCTCTTTCGATTACATGAACTCGTCGTCCATCCTGCAACAAATAGCAGAAATAAGATTGGAGTTCCAAGGTTTTTGCAAAAAAATAAATACATAAACAGGACCAAAAAAAAAAAGCATAATAACAGGAAAAAAAGAAAGAAAAAGAAACAATTATTTTATCATCATAAATTCAGGTCCTTAACAAAGCAAGCACGTGTCTCATTCAACCCAATTAAACCAAATTGATAATGAAACAAAATCAGATTTATTGCAGAGATAAAGAGCAAAGATAAACAACCAGTTCATACACTCAATGATGATCTTCACAACCATATAGACAAATCAAATTTGTGGAGGATGTATGGGTTTTTTGTGTAGGTGGCAATGCTCCCTAAAAGATGTACATACTACAATTCTTCAGTACTTATGAAGCAGATTAGTTATAAAAATGTCAATTTCCACAATACACCATTTCAAAACAAAGTCAAGTTCAGACTCCCAATATGGTAAAAGTATTGAAGGATTAAAATTTAAAACCTAACTAAAAATTTCTTGGGTTTCATCTAGCTGATTTTATAATAAGGCAACTCACATAGTTCAAAATCAATTAAATAACCAATCAAATAAATAACGAAATAGGCAACGATGGGCAAGAAAGTATACTTTGGAAAGGTAGCAGCTTTTTCTCTCATCCTCTATATGAACTGCCCATTGTGGAAGCTTCTCCCGGCCACATCCGAATGAAACTTTTCCAAGGGATAAGACAATCTAGTATTTCTCCCATCTTTGAAAAGAGCATATCCGAGCACCCTCTAGGCATCAATTTCCTGCACACAATATGCAGTCCAAGTTCATATGTTTGAGCATTCATAACCAAAACAAACCATACATGAAGGAAAAAGACCATAATAAAGTCTGTCAATGGACTCAAATATTATCAACTAATAGAAGGGTATATGATGCATGCTAAGTTTTTGCATATCCTCGAGGCCCAATTCAAATAGCTTTAGGTATCCTAAGAGTTCACCAAATGTTGATCAGCAGATTTTTTGCCCCTCAATCAATGATATTTTTTCAATCAATGACATTTTAATGGTCCTGATCTATTATGATATTTTTAGGCAAAATGGCAAGAGAAGACAACGAAGGGGAACAGAGAGAGAAGGGGAATAGAGACAGAAATCTTACCTTGCACAGATGATATGAATAAACAGAAATGAACCCAAGTCAAGGATTTCAAAGCAAACTCAACATGGCATTTTGTAACATTCCTGTTATGGCAGTTTGTGTGTTCCTGTTATGTTGATGCAGAATCTATAATGTCTATAATGGCCATAAGTTATGGCAGTTTGTGTGTTCCTGTGTGTTCCTGTTAAACTACAAAATGCCATTACAGACAGGGGCCATAAGTTGATGCAGAATCTTCATAAACAGGGGCCACATAACAGGAACACACAAAAAATGTGAGCCATTATAGATCTGCAGCATACCCCTAGCAGCCCAATACTACAACACCGGCAAATAATTGATTGAAATCAATCCAAGATAATGTGAGCTTTGTGATAAACCAAAGGGTTTTCAAGCTAAGGTTTTACCCAAAACTTGGCATGCAAAACCAATAACTACAGCGTAAGCTATGACGATATGTTTCATGGAAAATTATCGATTATATGAGTCAACATAGATAGCAAGTGAATAGGTTTTATGAAATTTGTAAAATTTCCACTATAATCTCATGTAACCAACCAAGATCACCTTGTGAAGGATAGTATGAAGAAAGTGAAATCTGAAATTGATCCAGAATCCAGATACATAAATGCTTCAACACTCGAATCTCTAACATTTTGTATTATATGGACATTCAAATTTCGTAGAACGAATTAAAATCCAAAATTGGAAATTAAAATCCAACTTGATGATGAATCCCCATTCTATCTCGGCAACGACCACGAACATTGCAATCACAACCGCATAGCACCGAAATATGCCATCAAATATCTACAAATATCCACAAAACAATAAATCTATATAACAAAAATACTTGTAATCCTCTATTTTTGCTAAACCTTACTACCATACACTACATTTACTTGGCCTGATTTGATAAGGTGGTGTGAAATTTTACTATAAAGATGTATATCTTGATTGGATATATTCATCTCCTTGACCTCAGTAAAGATGTACATCTTGATTGGATCAATGGACAGCAAAAATACTTGTACCTTAAATATATTGCTATACGGATTATCCTATCACTTTTAGGTTGTGTTTGGATCCTAGACTTGGTTAAGAATTTAGAAAGGGAAACGGAAAAGTTGAGGGAAACGTGAATGAAATATAATTATTCTTTTTCTTCATTTCCCTTTTTCTTCCCAAATCCATGATCCAAACATGTAGTTAAGATTTTTGTATCAGATTACACCCCCACACATGCATACATATTGCATAACAATTACCCAAAAGCTCTTGAACTAATTACCCAAAAGCATCTTGAGCAAGGATAAGCCCATGAGCAGCAATTTCTGCAACTAACTTTCATCATCAATGTTCCATCATCATGCTCATTTATTCAATCAAAGATATGGGCTAAGCTCTTGAACTATTTCTGCAATATTAACACAGAACTTTGCAGCAGCGTAAAAAATAAACTGCAAGATTAAAAAACAGAAAAGACAAAGAAGATTCAGGAAAAAAAAAACAGTAACTAAGTAATCACACCATAGACTAAATATTAAACCACATGGAATGTGGAAACAATAAACAGGTTACTGCACTATTTTGAATGAACAGGTTATTGCACTATTTTGAATGAAATAAACCATAAATAGGTTCTCCACAGGTTAGAGGGGTAAAGAGACAGAATTATATAAACAGGTTACTGCACTATTTTGAATGAAATACTCTGTTTTGAATGAAATAATTGAGGCATTTTACGGATTGTAGAACAAAGGTTTAGAGGGGTAAAGAGACAGAATTATATAAACACGTTATTGCACTATTTTGAATGAAATACTCCGTTTTGAATGAAATAATTGAGGCATTTTACCGAATGTAGAGGGGTAAAGAGACATAATTTAATTGAGGCAATATAAATGTGAAACAAATCACATAAAAAGAAACACAATCACACCCGAATAAAAATTTTGGGGCATTTTACAGAACATAGTGAATGTATACAAAGAGACACATAAAAAAAAAATTTTGAACAGAGAAACCCTAGATATGCCTAGAAAATGGAGGAAAAATTTGAAGAGGATACCAATCTCTTTCTCGATCGATCTACCTTGCACTCGAAACCAAGAAGAGAGTGGCTAAAAGAGACAAAGGATTGATCTTTTTGATCTGTCTTGAAACAAAGGATTGATCTGGATTGATCTTCTTGATCTGTCTTGAAACACAGGATTGATCTTCTTGATCTGTTTGGTACCCATAGGTAAAACCAAGAAGAGAGTGGCTAGAAGAGAGAGAGAGAGAGAGAGAGAGAGAGAGAGAAAGATTGAAACAAAACCAGAGAGAAGGAGAATAAAATTTGAAATGAGGATGAAAGAGACAGAGGAGGACGCCTGTAAGAGATATAGGATTGATCTGCTTGGTACTCATCAGCTTTGGCCCTTAGATTTTGATTAGGGTTGATCTAAGCCGTTGGATAAATGTATCTCTCACACAATTTCTTGCCACATAGGACAAATTCAAAAGCCCTTGATCTCAGCCCTTGGATTGAATGAGACATTTTCAGCTCTTGGATTGAAACAATCTAAAGGTCCAAATTTTGACACATATATATTTTCAATCCTTGAATTCAAACTAACCCTTCCATTGTTATATAGATATTTAGATTAAAAACATAATATATGTCAAAATTATAATATTAACTATAATTTATTCATTAGTAGAAGAAAGTCGCAATTAAAGTGTAGTATAATTAAGATCCACTTAATTATTTTTATGTATTTTTATCTGTTTTTGTTTTTTTTATAATTATAAAAATTGTGAGATTGAGGAATTTGGAGACTAGAGGTAGACAAACGTCGAGCGGGGCCAGGTTACTACATAGTAAGAGATTTTGTATTTGTCCAAGCCCGGTCCGACTCTAACATCAAGCCTCTATATTTGCCCAAGCCCGGTCTAAAAACTAATTATAAATTTCAAGTCCATTCATCGGGCTATATGTTAAAAGAAAATATAATTTAAACATTCCATAATTAAACTCAATCACACATTATATTTTTTAAATAAATATATTAATATCATTATAAATTGAAAGATTTTGTATATAAATTGAAAATTTTCTTAAATAAATTAAATCACATACTATCACAAATGTGAGTTTAATAAAATTAACAAATATAGAGTTTAGATCCTAACAAAAAAAATATATTTTAATATATTATAAATAAATTATTAATTAATTAATTTCTTAACATTTAATTTTTTAACAAATCAATCGAATTGAGTGGAAAGTATGAATTCAAAATTCAACTTATTAATATTTTGCATTTAAAATATTGACTCTAGGGAGGTAAGAAAAATCGAAAAAATCGACTAAACCGATCGAACCAGATCGAACCGGTCATATTTGGTCGGTGTTTTAATATGAATCGGTCTGTTCGGTTTTGGAAATTAATTTTTTTTAGTTTTTGGTTCGGTGCCAGTTTTGGTATACTATACACCGATTTGCACCGAATTTGACCGAATATATTTACATATAATATATATTAAATATATAATGAATATTTTGACTCTATTTGATAGACTTGTGGTTTAGACTTATGGGATGATTGTTTTAAGTTTTGGTTTTGTTTTGATGTCAAGACTTTGATTCTGAAATTATATTTTATTTCTAATTCTAATTCACTAAAAGCTTCAAGCCTTAGTATTTATTAATTTTTTATTTGTATTACCGATCGTCCCGACGGATTACATCCCTAATTGACTCGGTCCAGCCTAAAACAATCTTTCAATTTTCTTTAAAAAACGAGGAGGCCGGCCCAGCACTCACCCCTATTAGGACACTGTTACGCAGCCCATGCTGCTTACTGCGGCGCCGCTGTTTTGATCGAAGCACAAAATTATAAGTAATAATTTATTAAATTTTTTATCAAATTTTTTATATGAGTGTGAGACCTGCACACATATAGATTTGTGTGCAACATTATCAATGTGAGAGATTTAGTAAAACATTTGAAAAATTATTTAGGATTTATAGCATTACTCTCCTTAGAGTAAAAAAACATAAGTTACTTATTAATATTCCCCCATCTAAAAAAAAAAAAAAAAAGTTGATTGATTCTGATTGTATTCCCATTGAGGGTTAATGCTGGGTTGAATCATTAACCCGTGATCCAGTCCTTTTTTTGGTTCAATGAAAGGTCCCATTTTCAAAATATTGCATTGCACTATCCAATCCAAATTAAAGTTTAACTCAAAATTTTCGATTCCTTTTTAATTTTTCATATATTATAAATAAGAGAAATATCATATAAGTGAGATTTGAAAAAAATAATTACAAATCAGACAGAAATTTTTAACACTTATAAATAAGGATGTAAATTTTTAGGACAAGATAATTTTTGATCTAACAATATTCAAAATTTCTCAAGTAAGAATTCTCTCTCCCTCTCGGAAAATTATTAGGTACTTCCAGTATAACACGTGTACGTATTCTTTCACCAATCATCATTCGCCATGTCTCCTCATTCTCATATTCCTCAATTACTCAACACAAAATCATAATATTCTATATTTTTCACAAATTATAATATCATAGAATATTACGTGACCGTACTCTCATAAAATACCCAATAATGGATTCTATTTTCTTAAATATTGACATTAGTCATATTCAATTTCTCCAATTAGCCTCTTTACCTTTTTCAATTAATTCGTGGTTTTGCATATCAAGCACTTAACTGATATAGGTTTCAATTACTTAATGCTAGATTAATTTTCACATATCTATTGCTTCACTTCCTTATAAATTTGTGGTGTTTAAGGTAATTGTTGTTACCATCAGGGTGGTGGCCTAGTGGTGAAAGCATCTTTCTTCACATGTGTGACCCAAGTTTGACTCTTGGAGGACGTGAAATGTTAGGTAATTTTAGTAGTTCTTTGTAGAGATTTTACTTTGGACTCGTCTGTGGCATATGGTTGAGCTCCGTTGGTGTCTCGGTGGTGGATCCCTTCTTTTGGGCTCCATTAGTGCCTCGATGGTGGATCCCTTTTTTTGAGTTGGGTTAAATCAGACTGCCAACCGATTATTCTAGAACTTAAATCCACGGATGCAATGATGACACCTCAAAATATTTTTTTTTCGATCAAAAAAAAAAAAAAAAAAAAGAAACGAAAAGAAAAGGTAATTGTTGTTCTAATAAATGACAAAGAACATGTACTTCACTTCTTATAAATTTGTGGTGTATAAGGTAATTGTTGTTGTAATAAATGACAAAGAACATGTTGCTGAAGTGATAAAAGACATGTTGAAGTGATAAAGCCTAAGTGAAATGTTATTATCACAAGATTGATGAGTTAATTTGTGACTGCGCATTTCATGCTCCTTCCATCTTGCTAACCTCGTGCTCTTCTCCCACAATTCTCTTCCAAAACCAATGTTCCTTCCAAACTCTATCCACCTGTTCAATTGGCACGTTTTTAGTCTCCGGAAAAAATAGGTATATAAATCCGGTCATCAAAACCAACCATCCACCAAAAAAGAAGAAAATCCCAGACTTGAAATAGCAAAGCGTGGCCAGAAAAGTTTGAGCAATGATGAAAGTGAAGAAAAAGCTCAAACCCACATTAATACTTTGCCCGGCTGATCGTATCTCTAATGAAAAAATTTCACTTGGTACTAACCATCCTAAGGGACCCCATGACCAACCATACCCTGCAACAAATACACATATCAAAGCCAAGAGTGCAAAAGCATACCCTTTGCTCATCTCACCATAATCCCCTAGCGTATTTGTCATGATAATTCCAACCATTGCTTGTGAAGCTAACATCTGTATTCCCCCAACCATAAATAGAACTCTTCGGCCAAGTTTATCGACTATCAACATTGATATGAAGGTCGAAGTAGCATTCATAGACCTAATCAATACTGTAGATAGTAATGAAGCATTTTTGCCTCGACCTGTGGTTCGAAAAAGTATTGGAGCATAGAAAGCGATGGCACTAATCCCTGTGGCTTGTTGAAAGAATGGTATTGCTATTTCCATGACAAGTTGAGGCCTGTATTTTCTTTCTGTGATTTTCTTGAATGGGTGGGTGATGGTTTTGGCTATGGCACTTGCATTTATGAGATCATCAAGTTCAGCTTCAACGTCTTCGGTGCCTCGGATTTTTTGTAAGATTGACTTGGCGTTTTGATGATCATCGGTACGCTGAATTAGACTGTTGCGTGTTTCTGGAAGGAAGAAGAGTACTCCCAAAGTTAGAATAATAACTGGCATTGCTGCTATGGCTAGAGAGATTCTCCATCCCCAATCAC
Source organism: Camellia oleifera (assembly GCA_022316695.1). NCBI lineage: Eukaryota > Viridiplantae > Streptophyta > Magnoliopsida > Ericales > Theaceae > Camellia > Camellia oleifera. Next base: position 59,800,068 of record CM039314.1, read on the forward strand.
CTTCCATCTTTTCTGTGCCATAGTTAATAAGTGTGGGGACATAATTTTTGAATGACAACACGTGGTCGAGGTGTCACCGAAGTGCCGGCCGAGGTGTCACCGAAGTGCCAGCCGAGGTGCCACGTGTCCTGGTCATGACACTGACATGATCTCGGCTAGGCCGAGGTTATCTACGAAGAAACCGGAATCCAGGATAAATAGATAAGGGACAAGAGTCCTAGAATGAGAGAGGACTTCAGTTTGGGTAAAGATAAGACTCTTAGAGAGTTTATCCTTATCCTACTGGGAGTCTAAGATTAGCAGTAATCCTAAGTCCATTAAAGTTAGGCTTCTATTGGGATTAGGTAAGTGTTGGCTATAAAAGAGAAGTATCCCCATGGGTCTAAGGTATGCTTTTTGTGCTCTGAATAGTGAGTTAAGCACTTTTGCTATTTTTGAGAGATAACTGACTTGATCGTTGGAGTGCCCCCGGGTGGACAAACCACGGCGGAATCTCTTATTTCTGGGACAGGTTGTTCGAGTTTAATCTATTCTGTCAGTGTTCTCCACTGAGTGCTTGATTGGCGGTGTGGTCGGAAATTGACACACACAATAAGGTTTGCTGATAGAGCTGCCATGTTAAGGTTGAACCGGAAGCCATTGCTGATTGCTCCTCTATATCTGGACGGAGCCATTTCTGAGAGATATAGTGGGACTGACTGCATAAAGAGTAGAAGTAAAAGTCAATTGTATAAGTAGTATGCATATTTACTAAAATTTCACTTTTGCTTAATCACTTTCAATTATAATAGTCAATCCCTTATATTTGAAGTCAAATTGTAATCTTATCATTCTATTTGTCTATAACTAACAAAGTTGACGAAACTTGTCATTTGAAGTATATGTAATATTTTTATTTTCTCATTAGCACCACTTTTACTAAAATTTCACTACTTTCACTAAAATCTCACTTTTATCCCTTCATTTTTAATTTCGATTAACTTTATTAGCGATAGATGGACAGAAGAGTGAGATAAGGGGTTGACTATTATAATAAAAAGTGGAGGGACAAAAATAAAATTTTAGTGAAAATTCAGGAATACTAAGTGTAATTTACCTGGTATAGATTTCTCAAAATGACACCTAAGCTAGTCATGCAAGTTAAGAGTGCATGCAATTGAGGGAAGCTACCAGCTTAGCTGAATCTGAAGCCTTGCTAGAGTTGGCATTACGGTGTCCCTATGAAGCAGTATGGCTGGTTGGGTTTGGGCTTGTGGGTTTTGTACTTTTGTTTTGTGATTTTGTTTGTTGTGCTGATTGGTCGCTCACCAACTTGATGGGGGCAATAGTAAGTGATTGGGCATTCATCCTAATACCAATCAAATTGGGATTGGTTTGTTTCGTTATAATGCTATTCTCTCTCATCCTTATCTTTATTGATGTATTCACTTCTTTTATCATCAATAAAAGTTTATTTTGCTGATTAAAAAAAAAAGAAAAAAAGAAAAAAGAAAAAGAAAAAAGAGGTGCATGCAATTGAGAGCATATTGTAGACACCACATTTTTGACTGTCCTCAAGACTTGGACGTCACTGTTTGAACACTCGGTGATCATCCATGTTCGTGTTCATTTTGAGTTCTCGAAGGTCTCGGCCGCGCACCTCGCCTCAAGATCTCTCAACTTAACCGTTTTGTGTTTGGTTAGGGACCAAACACTTGTATTTCTGTTTTTAAGGGAAGAAGGTGGCTTGTTGGCCATCCCCTCAACCCACCGGCCAACGCATGATGCCACCGGCCATTTTTTATTGCCATCGGCCAAAAGTTGTGGCCGGTCGACACCTTTGTTGGTCGATCGGCCACCTTTGTTGATCAATCGGCCATTTCTGCTGGTCAACCCCTTTCCATCTGCTTTTGGCAGATATTTTATGCCAGCTGTCATAGCTGGCATCCACATTACACCCCCTCCATACACGTGTATAGAGAGATTTGCTCCCTTGTGTTAGCTTCTCCAAGAAGCTTAGGAATTGAATTCCTATAAGAGGGGAGGCCCTCCTCCCTTCTCAGGGGTTCTGGAATTTAGGCTAGATAATTTGTATCTATCTATCTCTATAGTTCCCTCTCTTTACATTTTGTGTGTGTATTTGTGCTTAAAAGGGTGTTTTTGTTCACACTTTTGCACTAAAGCACCTAGTGTTACACTATCCCTTAGTTGCTGAGGTGCTAAGGAGTTGTTTTCAGAGTTCTTGGGCTGGTTTTGATCCAAGGAAGGTGCTGGAGTGGTGGTCTTGAAGAGGTTCTTCAAAGGTGAGAAACTACCCTCTTTATTCCCCATTTTTACACAAGCTTTTAGCCTATTTTGCATATGTTTTTAAGCTTAACTTATAACTGATAAAAGTTCTGTTTTTAAGTGTTTAAAATAGTTTTTTAAGATCACTTTGCTGTTTGGGGTTGTTTACCCCCTCTTAGGCCTTGTTTGGCCTCTTTTTGTGCCCTTCTTTATGAGCTCCAGGACCACCTTGTATTGGCCTTCTCACCACTGAAATCCAGAGGGATTTCAGTAGTGGGGATGGTGTTTTGAGGTCCTAAGAAGGAGAGGGCCATCCCCTCTCCTTGTTGTCTTCAATGCTTGTTACATTTGCCTCACATGTGAGCACCTTTGTTAAGTTCATGTTGGCCATGTCTTAGCTGGTATTTGTGGTTATTTTTCTATCATAAGCCACTGTTTTTGCCTATCTTGGTCATGCCATGCTTGGTTTATACACTCGTAGTGTAAATTTTGCAAACTAGTCTTGTATGCTTCATGTTTGAGCATGTCCTTCTAGCTCATGTTGACCTCATTTCAATGGGTTTTGGTGTTGTTTTAGCATGCCATGACTCTGTTTTAGGTGGGTTTAGTCGGCTCTTACATGTTTCATATACTTGTTTTGCAATCCCCTTATTTTCCTTAACATGTATCTTGTGTTTAGACCACCATGCTTACATGTTTTGGCTTAGCTTTGAGAAGCTTTTAGCTTTGTTTTACCATGCTTAAGGTCTGATTTTGGTTGCTTAGGTCACATGTGACTTGCTTTGTATAGCTACCATGCAATCTAGCTTGTAGGCTTTCAGTGTTGAATCCTCTAGCATGCTCTACTCGGATTGTTTCAGTGGTTTGGCATCACTAATAATGTTATTTCAGTCCATTTAGTATGCTTGAATACTTGCACTTATCGCTCTTTTAATGTCTTAGAGGGTTTGTGTATTATGCCTCATGATTGTGTTATTGTACATGCCACTATGCTTAAGTCATTGGGATGCCATCTAAGCAGGTTCTTGGGCTTATTTTGACATGTCATAACTCTGTTTTTGGTTGCTTAAATCATGCCATGTTTGGTTGTGTTAGGTGTAGTACAATACCTCTTTGATGGCCTTGCATGTCTCATGATTTTGCCCCTTTGTTTTGGCTTGTCTTGGCTTTGGTCATTGCATGTTTTAGGCTCACTTTAGCATGATTTAGGACTGTTTTGGGTCATACTTACCATATTCTCTTTGTTTTGTGTAGCTTTGGTTCAAGTCCCTCGACTAGTCTCAGGCTTCAGTCTTGAGCATGCCATGCTTGACTTGTTTGTGTGATTTGGCACCACTCCTAACCTCATTTCAGGGCATGTAATGTTTTCACATTTGTATGCTTTCCATTCCTTTTAAGTATGCTTAAAAGTTGCTCTTTTAAGCTTAAAGTAGTGGACCATTAGCATGCGTGTTTTGTATGTGTATTCCATGCCCCTGTCGCATCATTTTGGCCAATGATTTGGGCTTATTTGAGAGCTGCCCATTTTGGTTTAAGACCATTCCCGCATGTTGTTGCATGCTTGCCTTGTATGTTGTTGCATACTTGGCCTATTAACATGTTGTTGCATGTTTAAATGGTATTGCATTTGACATGCATCTCTTGTTAAATTGCTTAACATGTTGTTACATGTTTGTGTAGACACCCCATTTTTTACCGCCCCTAAGACGTGGGCATTTTATTTTGACCACCCTCACTTATTTTGGTCAAATTGAAATATTTTTATTTGAATTTATAATTTTGTGTGTTTGTACAAATTTTTAGGTGTGTTTATATAAATTGACATGTAATATTTGATAAAATAATAAAAACAAAAAAATAGAAAATAAGAAAAAAAGAAAAATATGGTCAGAATGTTCGTTGTTTTTGTTTTGTGGGTGGGATAATGATAACATAAAAAAAAAAATGAAAGAAAGAAGGAAAGTGTGGAATTCATAATGTATTTTGTTGTTTTAGTGGAATTGTGTTGGAGTGGGATGTAAAGTGTGGAATCATAATTTGTTGTTTTAGTGGAATTGTGCTGGAGTGGAATGTAAAAGGAAGATAAATTATTGTAGGGGGGTGGACAGCATGGAGGAGAGGTGAGGGTCTTGGATCTGGGCTTCAACACACAATACACCCTCACACATAATACACTCAGATTCCGATCACATTGCCATAGACAGAGCTTCACCCAACACCATACACGGTTTAGAGGGAGGGAGAGAATCACACGGCCCATCTCACTCTCTCTCTCTCGGATGGGTTCTGTCTCTCCAGGATGGGTTAGAGGAGATCAATAAAAAATAATCAAGGAGAGGAGAGACACGCGGGCTGTGGAGAGGACAACCCACACACCCATTTTTCAGCAGGAGACACAGGCACACTGCGAGGGCGCTCCCTCTCTCTCAAAAAAAATGAATACACATAGGTAGAGAGAGGGAGGAGAGGAGGCACACACCACAGCCATTTACACACACTATTGATACACACATTAACACATTCAACAAACACACAGCCACCGCTGCCAGCACACACTCACACACGGCAACCCAGCAGCATACACACACATCCAGTCACCAAACCCACGGCTCTCAAGCACACCAAACCCGTGCACCCAGCCACCCCACACACACACACCCACATACCATACACACAAACACACACTCATGCACACGGACACCTCCCATGCACACCCACACACACTGCCACACACGGCACACCGCTACACACACACACCCACATACCATACACACAAACACACACTCCTGCACACTGCCATCCTCACCCACTGATACACTCACCATGCACACACGGCAGACACCAAACAGACCTCTCTCTCTCTCTTGTGTGTTTCTCTTTTCAGGTTGAGTGAATATGTCATCTTCAGTACCTAGCCAGTCTTCAGGCAGTTCGGGGCGATCAAAACACAGTGCTAGAATTACAGCTCAGACCATCGTAGATGCAAAGCTTCACGCAGATTTTGAGGAGCCGGGCCGTCACCGCTGCAACTCCATGACCAAGCCACCATCTCCTACAGCCTCACTCACCTCGGCTACTTCATGTTCCCTCCACCATCTTCTCAGGCCGAACCTAGCACACCAAACCGTGGTCTCTCTCTCTCTAGTTTAGTTAATTAGTATAGTTTTGTAATTAAGTAATTAATTGATGTTTAGTCAGCTAGCTAGTTCATTCGGACCCTCCTGCGCGAGGGCAAACAAATTTGTAATAAGTGTGCGTGTGTGTGTGCATGTCTTCCAACCCCACGTCTTTCTCTCTTTTATTTATCAGCTTATGATGGTTAGTTTAGAGGCATCATGTTTAATTTAGCATACTCATGTTTGCATCCACTTGTATTGCATGCACCAAGGCTCGGTTCATCATCAAATTCGCATTGTCGTTTCAATACTTCTTTGAATACATGCTTAGACCGCATGCGATCAATTCATTTCATATGCCACATTAGTAGCCGAGTCTAGTAATTGCATATCACATGTGTTGTATAGTTAGGAATCATGCATATTTTCTAACTTTGTTTTGTAGTTGTTCGCGGGACGTCGGTAAATATGTGAGTTGTTATGCTTTAGCATCCCGCTTGTACATAATTTTCTTATTATGTTTAGCATCCTACCATGAGGCTAAGTGCTTAAATGATAAACTGTTTGAATGCCTGTGGATGAAGGCTTGTTGCTTAAATTGGAATGATTCAACGAATGTACGTTTTACGATTCACAAACCTTAAGCCCACCTAAGGGTGGCAAATTCAAACCCTTTTCGAGAAACAAACATGAAATTGAATTGTTCCAATTTGAGCAAACTAGTCTATACCTTGTATGCTTCACATAATAAATTTTAGGATTTATTAAATAATCAGAATAAGAACATATATTGTACATAAGAATCACATCATAATTAGTAGAGGCCGATCTTTGATCGGGTGAGTGGGGTGCTCATTATTGACCTTCCCCTCTCATACCTAAGTTCCCGAACCAAGACACTTTGGTAACGACGGACTAATGGCCTTTGGCACGAGTCACGGGTTTCCTAAATTTCCCATAAATATTTAGGTGGCGACTCTGAAATCTGGCAAAGCAGTCCATTTTTGGCATTTGATTCAAACATCGATTTTCCAAAAACAATTGCCGAATTTGGACTCTTTTTGTGTTTCCACTGTTTCACATTGCACTTGTGAAATCAGATTCAGAACCAACACAAGTGGAGTCCGAACTGTAAGGGCTATTTCATTCTTCCGAAAGGGGGCGCGAAAAGCCGAGCTACAATTTCTGGCGACTCTGCTGGGGATTTAGAGAACTTGACTTGAAATTTATGATGTGAATTTTTATCTACATTTATATGTTCTTTGCATTGCATTTGCATTGGTGCGCCTAAGTCCCTGTGTTTGCCATCTGTTATTCCTGGACGGTTTGCCGGAGGCTTGCCTACAAAGCTTGCCAAAAGGCTGACCGGTCATGGGCTCTGTCAAGTTGGGAACACAACCCTTGGATCTGGATTACCGCTGTACCGCTTGATCCTCCTTTCACTTCTCGGTGTTAGGTGTGAGAGGTATATTAGGTAGTCTTGCTGAGGTACCCTTTTTGACCAATCGGCCTAGCTGCATATAGTAAAGCTATAGTGACTATTCCAACTTAGGACAGGATGCCACCCATTTGTAGGATGTTGTGACGCCGTTTGTTTGAATAGTGAACCCTAGATCATCTCAAAAGCTAGGACAGGATAACCCCACCCTCCATAGGGGTGTTTGTTCTCTTTCCTGCTATGTGTTCTGTGCAATTTATTGGATCTATACAGGGGTTCTCAAATTCTGAACAGTGGTTCAGGCATTTCAGTTTGTGGGGTTGAGTTCAATGTGTCAGTATGAGTTAGCAGTAATCAGTGATCAGTTGAGTCGAAACACTGCTAAAAGTCTGATTGGAGTCCCATCGCAAACATGGCTTCAAAACAAAAAAAAAAAAAAAACAACAAAAAACAACAAAAAAAACAAAAAAAAAGAAAAAAACTAATACCAAGTCAACTAATTTTATTTGTGTTGTTATTTTATACCAAAAAAAAAAAAAAACCAAAAAAAAAAAAAATCATCATTGATTGTGTTGTTTTAGACAAAAAAAAAAAAAAAGAGAGGGAAAGGGTTTTGTTTTGTTTTCTTTATAATGTGTTTTTGTTTTGAGTGTATATATATATAAAAAAAATAAAAAAAATATCATTGATTGTGTTGATTTCGTACTTGTTGTTTTTTTACCAAAAAAAAGAAAAAGGGGTTTGTTTTCTTTTATAATGTGTTTTTGTTTTTATATAAAAAAAAAAAAAATCATCAAATCATTTTGTTTGTGTCGTTTTTGTAATTGTTGTTTTTTCCAAAAAAAAAAAAAAAAAAAATGGGAATAAGGTTTGTTTTTTATAAAAACTTTGTTTTTGTTTTTTTAGTATATATATTTAAAAAAAAAAAATCCGATATCCCACAAGTCCACCAGTGTAAATAATAGAACTTGTGGGATATCCGACCATTTCTGTAATTGGGGAGTGACCACTTGTTGATTACACGGATTTTATTTTGAATGTTGTGGATGGCCCACGTGTTGACTGGCAATTTGATAATGGTTTTATTCTGAGTTCTGAATTGACTATTAAGTCCAAGTTTGATTCCACCAACTTTGTAGAGTTGGGATCAGACTCGAGTCATTCTAGTGAGTCAAAAGTCTGTTGATTTCAAAAGTGTTAAATCTAGACATTTCTGTCCTGTCTAGATATTCTTTGTCTTTTTCTTTTGAGTCTGTTGTCCTTGCTGAGTCATAGTCTCTTTCCAATAAACCACACAAAAAAAAAAAAAAAAAAAAAAAAAAAAAAACAAAACAAAAAACAAAAAACAAAAAAAACAAAAACAAAAATGCCATAGAGTCTGCCTACTTCTCTGTGCCTTTAAATCATTGCATTGACCAAAGTTTTTCAAAACTTTTTCCAAAACTCTGATAAAAACAAAGAGGAAGAATTTCCTCGGGATTTGCAAATTTTGATCAACTGAGAAGAAGAGAGGTGTACTAAGCCCTTGATGAATAAAATCATTTTTGTTAATGTGGGTACTGAGAAGGCTCCTGGCTTGGTCCAAATTGGTTCTATCTTGTCTTCGTAAGAGTACGAGTGATTAGTCACTTTGTGAAAAGATTTCAAAAACTGTTTTTGCGTGGTCCTACGAAAACATGCCTGGAATTGATTATACAGCATAGGGTCCCTCTTGACTCAAGGTCCGACCTCCTTAGCTCCTTAGCTTTCAAATCATGATTCGAAGTATTCAATGATCAACCAAAGTGTAAGGCTTGCATAGCCAAATTGGAAACATCCCGTGAACTAGGGGCAATAATGTGATTCAAATGGAGACAGCCCTTCAACTAGGGGCAATAAGGTCGAATATGATTCAAATGGAAACAGCCCTTGAACTAGGGGCCCTGATGTAATTCAAATGGAGGCAGCCCTTCAACTAGGGGCAATAAGGTCGAATGTGATTCCGATTTGAAACAGCCTTTGAACTAGGGGCAAAAGTGTGAGGCTTGCATATCCTAAAATCGAGATAACCCTTGAACTAGGGGCAATAAAGTACCACCCTTGAGAGGCTCGCTGGGTCGAAAACCCGGAAGGGCGACCCAGGCAAAAGTTAGAGCACAAAAAAAATAAAATGAAAAGAAAAATGAAAAGCTCGCAAGGTTGAAAACCCGAAAGGGCGGCTTTGGCAACAGTTAGAGCGTAAAAGGAGAGTGTCAATACCTGAGTGAACCTTAGCCAAAACTATGTGGGCCTGTGATTCAGATTGGAAGCAACCTTTGAACTAGGGGCAAGAAGGTCGGATGTGATTTAAGATTTGAAGCAGTCCTTGAACTAGGGGCAAAAGGTTGGATATGATCAAAGAGATAAAACTGAATCGTTTCCCAATGAAGACCGCCCAGAAAGGCAAACCCAAAAGTTGAGAGAATGAATTTTATTATTGAAGGGCAGTCGAGTTCCTATCCACTACACTCAGTCGAGTTCCTATCCACTACACTAGGGGCAACACTAGGGGCAAATGCAGACTCATTCAGCTTAGTCCCTACATCATCATATCTACTGGTCAAGTGTAGTGGTTGTTCTGATAGATGGCCTAGAGATTTCACACCCAATCAACATGGACAAAGTAAAATGAAAGTAACCCTTGAGAGGCTCGCTGGGCCGAAAACCCGGAAGGGCGACCCAGGCAAAAGTTAGAGCAGAAAAATAAAAAACTTTAAAAAAAAACAATAAAAAAAATAAAAATAATAATATATAGATAAAAAAAAAACAAGGAAAAAATAAAAAAAAATGAAAAAAATGAAATGATGATGAAACAAAAAGGAGAGTGTTAATACCCGAGTGAACCTTGGCCGGAACTACGATGGCCTGATTCCTATCTTGAGGATACGTAGGTAGCTTCATTTTGAAGTTCGGCCCTAATAATTTTTCAACTCATTAATTTTGTCCATGTTTGATTGGTGTATCTATAGTCGACTTGGTTGTCCTATCCGTGTTTGATTGGTGTATCTTCATTCTGCTCAGTTCAATTGGTTCAAGTCAACTTGGTTTAGTTCGGTTCGGTTTGGTTCGACGGTTTGGTTCGGTCTAGTTCTGTTTGGCTTCCTTCGGTTCGGGTTGGCTTGGTTCGAATATCACCTTTGATTATCTGGTTTGGGACTATACACCCCAATGGTTGATTCCATGCTAGTTGAGTAGTGGCCATTTGCAAAAATAGGTTTTGATTAATTTGAATGAAGTTGACTAATTTTTCTCGAAAATTGTTCCATTTTTGCAAAACCTTGGACTATTCTTTGGAATTGAAAAGGGAAAATTTTCAGTGCTCACAATTTAGCTTACATGATTTCAAAACAGAAAATGGAATAAGTATGCTAATCTAACCCTCATGTTGATCAAAACATTTAAAAAAAAACAAATCAAGAAAACAAATTCAAGGTAATGAACTAGGGGCATAGTCGAGTCAGTGATTCTGTTTCCTCCACCACTCAAGTCAACTAGTCAGTGTATATCAGTGTGTCTTCATACCAATCAGTGTATTTATACCAATCGGGGTATTCATACCAATCAGTGTATATCAGTATGTCTTCATACCAGTCAGTGTAGTTATACAAGTCAGTGTGTATTCATATCAGCCAGTGTATATGAGTGTGTCTTCATATGAGTGTGTATTCGTACCAGTCAATGTATTTCTATTGTATATCAGTGTGTTTTCATACCAGTCCGTGTATTTATACCAATCAGGGTATTCATATCAGTCAGTATATATAAGTGTGTTCCTTTCATACCAGTCAGTATATTTATACCAGTCGGTGTATTTATACCAGTCAGTGTATATAAGTGTGTTCCTTTCATACCAGTCAGTATATTTATACTAGTCAGTGTATTTATACCAATCAGTGTATCGAAGTGTGTATCCATACCAGTTGGTGTATTTATATCAATCAAGGTATTCATACCGATCCAGTCAGTGTGTATAAGTATGTTTCTTTAATAACAGTCAATGTATTTCATACCAGTCTGTGTTTGTATTGTTTTATTTCGTTTGTTTTTCTTGAGTCAGTTTTATTTTTATTCAGGTCAGTATGGATCAATGTCCAATTCAGAGTGCAAAAGTTAATCATTTTCAAATCACACAAATTGTTTTCAAGCTCAAAATGCCAGTCACGCCATCGATGTACAAAAACTAAACTGATTTTATTACAGTCAGGGGAGGACATCCTCGATTACAGAAGCTCAAAAAAAAATAAATAAATAAAAACACAAAAAACAACAAAGACAAAAAAAAAAAAAAAACAAAAAAAAAAAAAAATACAGAGACTACCAAAAAAAAAAAAACAGAAAAAGAGAAAAAAAAAAAACAAAAAATACAGGGAAAAAAAAAAGAAGAAGAAAAACCAGAAATACAAGAAAAACAAAAAAAGAGAGAAAAGTAAAAGAAATAAAAAAAAAAAAAAAAGAGGGTCTTGTTCTTCTTCTTCTTCACCGGTGCCGCCCACATGCGGACTTTACTTCTTCGGCTCTTCCGTCGCCGAGCTCTTCCTCTTTTTGTCGTCGATCTTCGAAGGCTCTGCTCCAGTACTTCCTCCAAGAACGACCACAGTGTTACCACCGACAGAGTTGGCTCCCCGCCGACCATCAAAGGCGAGGTACGAAGGTCCTCCAAATCGGGCCATAGAGGTGGAGTGCCTTTTCAGCTCCTTGTTTTCAGCCTTCAGCTCCTTGTTTTCAGCTTTCAAGGCACAAATCTCTGCCCGTGCATCTCTATACATGCACTGGAGTAGGGAGAGTTGGGCATTGAGCTGGTATACCTCACACGCCTTGCTCTGCAGACGGTGAGACAGGTTGGTGACCGCCGCCACTGTCTCCATGCAGGACCTCAACGTGTAGTGGTTGGCTTCGATATCATTTTGAGTAGCCATCACTTGCTCAACTGTTAGTGTGGGAAGACTAGGTTGAGTCAGAGCAGGGGCACTTGGCCCAGAGGAGCTCGATGGACCAAGATCCGGAAAAAGAGAGAGGGGGCGAGACGAAGCCATATATAAGAGAAGAGAAGGCAGAAATGGTAGAAAAGAAGTGAGTCACAGAAGAATGGTAGAAAATAGAAGAGGAAAAGAAGAAGGAGGAGGACGATGGAAGAGCGATGGAGAAGAAGAAGAAGAAGAGAGTCGTTAAGAAGAAGAGAAAAGAGATACGGAAGAGAAGAAGAAGACAAGAGAGAAAGACAAAGAGAGGGAGAGGGTCGAGGTGAGCGTCGATCGAGGGGGCTGCTTTTGTCGGCCATCGACATAAAAGCAAAGCCCGCGTGCCAAACGCGGCAAGGGACGCGGGAGAATTGTGTATGCATATATGTATATATATTGTATAGCTATGTAATATAGATATTTGTTTGAGCATTTGGGTCACAGGTGTGGCTTGGGTGCAGTGGTTTGGCTCAATGGGTTCAGGGTTCGGAAAGCCTAAGCTCGAGGTCAGGAGTTCGAACCCCACATTGAGTGTTTCTTTTGTTTTGTTTTCATTTTATGTATAAATATGTCTTATATATTTGTTTGAACATTTGAGTCACAGGTGTGGCTTGGGTTCAGTGGTTTGGCCTAGTGAGTTAAGGATTGAGAGGCTGAGCCTGAAGTCAGGGGTTCGAACCCCACATCGAATGTTTCTTTTCTTTTGTTTTCGTTTTATGTATAAAATATGTCTTATATATTTGTTTGAACATTTGAGTCACAGGTGTGGCTTGGGTTCAGTGGTTTGGCCTAGTGAGTTAAGGATTGAGAGGCTGAGCCTGAGGTCAGGGGTTCGAACCCCACATCGAGTGTTTCTTTTGTTTTGATTTTGGTTTTATGTATATTTATGTCTTGTATAGTATATATATATTTGTTTGCATATCTTTTCATAAGAGTGGCATGGCCCAGTGGCTAAGGACTCGGAGGCCGAGCTTGAGGTCAGGGGTTCGAAACCCCGTATCCCGTGTCCATCCATTTTGTGATTTTTCTTTCTTTTTTGTGTGTTTTGCGTACGTGTGCTGACGTCAGCAAACGGAATATGCCTTCTCAGTAACGGCATCTTCCCACTGACGGTAGCAAACAGAGTATTCCCCACCTGTGTATATCTCCGTATATATATCTGTGTATACTATGTATATATCCGTATATGTTTGTGTATAGGTCCGTATATGCCTGTGTCGTATATACCTGTATATATACTGTATATGTTATATGTCTGTATCGTATACACCTGTGTATATATCCGTATATGTTTGTGTATAGGTCTGTATATGTCTGTGTCGTATATACCTGTATATATACTGTATATATCTGTTTATATGTCTGTATTCTGTCTGTAAATATCTGTGTGCATGTATATGTAAATATCTGTGTATTATCCTGCTTGTGTTTGCGATGAGTTCCTATGAGACCAACTGCGACGGTGGAAACTAGAGTTCGAATGGCGATGCCTAGAACGCAAAAGGTTCGGGATTTCCGAGACTAAAGTCTGGTTTAAATACCCAGAGGTGCATCCAGGGGTGCATCCTCGGCTTGAAATCTGTATGGCAGCCCCATAGGTTGAGGTAGCTTATATGCGCCTCAACTCTGGAAACTGAACCAACCTAGTCTGTCACCCCGTTGGAGAATAGGGAAAGTTGTGAATATGATCAGGAAGAAAAGGGGCATCTGTGACTTCTACATGTAGAGCTTACCCCTTGTCAAAAAAAAAAAAAAAAAAATACAACAAAAAAAAAATACAAAAAAACAAGCCCAAAAAAAAAAAAAAAAAATACAAAGTCCAAAAAAAAAAAAAAAAAAAAAAAAAAAACAAAAAACAAAATCCTTCTACCATACTTTCTTCCATTCGCGTGAGGCGCGTTTGGATTGCAAATCGGTTAAAAACAACAGGTGCGCCTTTCTGTTTACACCACATATCCCCCTTTCGCGTCGAAATGACGCGTTAGGACTGCAATAGCCCCCTTTCGCGTCCAAGTGACGCGTTAGGACTGCAATAGCCCCCTTTCGCGAAAAGACGCGTTAGGACTACAATATCCCCCTTTCGCGTCCAAGTGACGCGTTAGGACTGCAATAGCCCCCTTTCGCGTCCAAGTGACGCGGTAGGACTACCATATCCCCCTTTCGCGTCCAAGTGACGCATTAGGACTGCAATAGCCCCCTTTCGCGAAAAGACGCGTTAGGACTACAATATCCCCCTTTCGCGTCCAAGTGACGCGTTAGGACTGCAATAGCCCCCTTTCGCGAAAAGACGCGTTAGGACTACAATATCCCCCTTTCGCGTCCAAGTGACGCGTTAGGACTGCAATAGCCCCCTTTCGCGAAAAGACGCGTTAGGACTATAATATCCCCCTTTCGCGAAAAGACGCGTTAGGACTACAATATCCTCCTTTCGCATCCAAGTGACGCGTTAGGACTGCAATAGCCCCCTTTCGCGTCCAAGTGACGCGGTAGGACTGCAATAGCCCCCTCTCGCGTGAGACGCGTTAGGACTACAATATCCCCCTCTCGCGTGAGACGCGTTAGGACTACAATATCCCCCTCTCGCGTGGGACGCGTTAGGACTGCAATAGCCCCCTCTCGCGTGAGACGCGTTAGGACTACAATATCCCCCTCTCGCGTGAGACGCGTTAGGACTACAATATCCCCCTCTCGCGTGAGACGCGTTAGGACTACAATATCCCCCTCTCGCGTGAGACGCGTTAGGACTACAATATCCCCCTCTCGCGTGAGACGCGTTAGGACTACAATATGCTCCTCTCGCGTGAGACGCGTTTGGATCTCAACTACAATATGCTCCTCTCGCGTGAGACGCGTTTGGATCTCAAGTTCAAATACTCCTCTTGCGTGAGACGCGTTAGGATCTCAAGTTCACATACTCCTCTCGCGTGAGACGCGTTTGGATCTCAAGTTCACATACTCCTCTCGCGTGAGACGCGTTTGGATTTCAAGTTCACTATACTCCTCTCGCGTGAGACGCGTTTGGATTTCAAGTTCACATACTACTCTCGCGTGAGACGCGTTTGGATCTCAAGTTCACTATGCTCCTCTCGCGTGAGACGTGTTTGGATCTCAAGTTCAAATACTCCTCTCGCGTGAGACGCGTTTGGATCTCGAATACTCCTCTCGCGTGAGACGCGTTAGGATCTCAAGTTCACATACTCCTCTCGCGTGAGACGCGTTTGGATCTCAAGTTCACTATGCTCCTCTCGCGTGAGACGCGTTAGGATTTCAAGTTCACATACTCCTCTCGCGTGAGACGCATTTGGATCTCAAGTTCACATACTCCTCTCGCGTAAGACGCGTTTGGATTTCAAGTTCACACCCTCCTCTCGCGTAAGACGCGTTTGGATCTCAAGTTCATATACTCCTCTCGCGTAAGGCGCGTTTGGATTTCAAGTTCACATACTCCTCTCGCGTAAGACGCGTTTGGACTTCAAGTTCACATACTCCTCTCGCGTACCGCGCGTTTGGATTTCAAATACTCCTCTCGCGTGCCGCGCGTTTGGATTTCAAATACTCCTCTCGCGTGCCGCGCGTTTGGATTTCAAATACTCCTCTCGCGTGCCGCGCGTTTGGATTTCAAATACTCCTCTCGCGTGCCGCGCGTTTGGATTTCAAATACTCCTCTCGCGTACCGCGCGTTTGGATCTCAAATACTCCTCTCGCGTGAGACGTCACGCGTTTGGATCTCAAATACTCCTCTCGCGTGAGACGCGTTTGGATCTCAAGTTCACTATACTCCTCTCACGTGAGACGCGTTTGGATCTCAAGTTCACATACTCCTCTCGCGTGAGACGCGTTTGGATCTCAATTTTACTATACTCTTCTCGCGTGAGACGCGTTTGGATCTCAAATACTCCTCTCGCGTAAGACGCGTTTGGATTTCAAGTTCACATCCTCCTATCTCAAGTTCACATCCCCCTTTCGCGAAAAGACGCGTTAGGACTTCCATCTCTCCCTTTCGCGAAAAGACGCGTTAGGACTTCCATATCCTCCTTTCGCGAAAAGACGCGTTTGGACTTCCATATCCCCCTTTTGCGAAAAGACGCGTTAGGACTTCAATATCCCCCTTTCGCGAAAAGACGCGTTAGGACAATTTCAAATCCATCGCACTGTTGTGTGCACCGCACTCGCACTATCTTGTACATTCCAATGGTCTAGGAGACCTTAAATCCTCTGAAGGTGCAATTCCTTTGGTGTTTGTCGTGCCCGAACGACTTCAATGGTCTAGGAGACCTTAAATCCTCTAAAGGTGTAATTCCTTTGGTGTTTGTCGTGCCCGAACGACTTTAGGTGGTCTGGTATAGCCGCCTGCCTGTGATTGCAATGAGTTCCTAGGAGACCAACTGCGACGGTGGAAACTAGAGTTCGAATGGCAATGCCTAGAACGCAAAAGGTTCGGGATTTCCGAGACTAAAGTCTGGTTTAAATACCCAGAGGTGCATCCAGAGGTGCATTCTCGGCTTGAAATCTGTATGGCAGCCCCATAGGTTGAGGTAGCTTGTATGCGCCTCAACTCTGGAAACTGAACCAACCTAGTCTGTCACCCCGTTGGAGAATAGGGAAAGTTATAAATATGATCAGAAAAGCGACATCCGTGGCCACCCAAATCGGTTAAAAACGGCAGGTGCGCCTGTCTGTTCACACCACCCAATTGGTTAAAAAACATCAGGTGCGCCTGTCGTTTACACCATCTTTCCTCCTTTCGCGTAAGACGTGTTAGGTTGTTGATTACTCTTAGTTAAGGTCATCCCTCTCTTGCATGATCATAAGTTTTTCAAAATAATTGGCTTCGCGAAGTGTGTAAGTCTAACTTTCAAAACTGCATTTTGAGCATATCATTTGCATTCTTGCCCCTGAACTACGCTGGTTTGATTCCTTGCAAAGGGATACGTAGGCAACCTTCGGGTTCAACCACTTGCATTACATCTGGTTGTTTTTGCCCAAGTCTTATGGCCTTGTCAAAAAGGGTCGTCTTCGGGCTTTGACATTCACTCACGTCATTTCATAACTTCGAGCTCTGTCAAAGAGGGGCAACTGTAGACACCCCATTTTTGACCGCCCCTAAGACGTGGGCATTTTATTTTGACCACCCTCACTTATTTTGGTCAAATTGAAATATTTTTATTTGAATTTATAATTTTGTGTGTTTGTACAAATTTTTAGGTGTGTTTATATAAATTGACATGTAATATTTGATAAAATAATAAAAACAAAAAAATAGAAAATAAGAAAAAAAGAAAAATATGGTCAGAATGTTCATTGTTTTTGTTTTGTGGGTGAGATAATGATAACATAAAAAAAAATGAAAGAAAGAAGGAAAGTGTGGAATTCATAATGTATTTTGTTGTTTTAGTGGAATTGTGCTGGAGTGGGATGTAAAGTGTGGAATCATAATTTGTTGTTTTAGTGGAATTGTGCTGGAGTGGAATGTAAAAGGAAGATAAATTATTGTCGGGGGGTGGACAGCATGGAGGAGAGGTGAGGGTCTTGGATCTGGGCTTCAACACACAATACACCCTCACACATAATACACTCAAATTCTGATCACACTGCCATAGACAGAGCTTCACCCAACACCATACACGGTTTAGAGGGAGGGAGAGAATCACACGGCCCATCTCACTCTCTCTCTCTCGGATGGGTTCTGTCTCTCCAGGATGGGTTAGAGGAGATCAATAAAAAATAATCAAGGAGAGGAGAGACACGCGGGCTGTGGAGAGGACAACCCACACACGCATTTTTCAGCAGGAGACACAGGCACACTGCGAGGGCGCTCCCTCTCTCTCAAAAAAAATGAATACACATAGGTAGAGAGAGGGAGGAGAGGAGGCACACACCACAGCCATTTACACACACTATTGATACACACATTAACACATTCAACAAACACACAGCCACCGCTGCCAGCACACACTCACACACGGCAACCCAGCAGCATACACACACACCCAGTCACCAAACCCACGGCTCTCAAGCACACCAAACCCGTGCACCCAGCCACCCCACACACACACACCCACATACCATACACACAAACACACACTCATGCACACGGACACCTCCCATGCACACCCACACACACTGCCACACACGGCACACCGCTACACACACACACCCACATACCATACACACAAACACACACTCCTGCACACTGCCATCCTCACCCACTGATACACTCACCATGCACACACGGCAGACACCAAACGGACCTCTCTCTCTCTCTTGTGTGTTTCTCTTTTCAGGTTGAGTGAATATGTCATCTTCAGTACCTAGCCAGTCTTCAGGCAGTTCGGGGCGATCAAAACACAGTGCTAGAATTACAGCTCAGACCATCGTAGATGCAAAGCTTCACGCAGATTTTGAGGAGCCAGGCCGTCATCGCTGCAACTCCATGACCAAGCCACCATCTCCTACAGCCTCACTCACCTCGGCTACTTCATGTTCCCTCCACCATCTTCTCAGGCCGAACCCAGCACACCAAACCGTGGTCTCTCTCTCTCTCTAGTTTAGTTAATTAGTATAGTTTTGTAATTAAGTAATTAATTGATGTTTAGTCAGCTAGCTAGTTCATTCGGACCCTCCTGCGCGAGGGCAAACAAATTTGTAATAAGTGTGCGTGTGTGTGTGCATGTCTTCCAACCCCACGTCTTTCTCTCTTTTATTTATCAGCTTATGATGGTTAGTTTAGAGGCATCATGTTTAATTTAGCATACTCATGTTTGCATCCACTTGTATTGCATGCACCAAGGCTCGGTTCATCATCAAATTCGCATTGTAGTTTCAATACTTCTTTGAATACATGCTTAGACCGCATGCGATCAATTCATTTCATATGCCACATTAGTAGCCGAGTCTAGTAATTGCATATCACATGTGTTGTATAGTTAGGAATCATGCATATTTTCTAACTTTGTTTTGTAGTTGTTCGCGGGACGTCGGTAAATATGTGAGTTGTTATGCTTTAGCATCCCGCTTGTACATAATTTTCTTATTATGTTTAGCATCCTACCATGAGGCTAAGTGCTTAAATGATAAACTGTTTGAATGCCTGTGGATGAAGGCTTGTTGCTTAAATTGGAATGATTCAACGAATGTACGTTTTAAGATTCACAAACCTTAAGCCCACCTAAGGGTGGCAAATTCAAACCCTTTTCGAGAAACAAACATGAAATTGAATTGTTCCAATTTAAGCAAACTAGTCTATACCTTGTATGCTTCACATAATAAATTTTAGGATTTATTAAATAATCAGAATAAGAACATATATTGTACATAAGAATCACATCATAATTAGTAGAGGCCGATCTTTGATCAGGTGAGTGGGGTGCTCATTATTGACCTTCCCCTCTCATACCTAAGTTCCCGAACCAAGACACTTTGGTAACGACGGACTAATGGCCTTTGGCACGAGTCACGGGTTTCCTAAATTTCCCATAAATATTTAGGTGGCGACTCTGAAATCTGGCAAAGCAGTCCATTTTTGGCATTTGATTCAAACATCGATTTTCCAAAAACAATTGCCGGATTTGGACTCTTTTTGTGTTTCCACTGTTTCACATTGCACTTGTGAAATCAGATTCAGAACCAACACAAGTGGAGTCCGAACTGTAAGGGCTATTTCATTCTTCCGAAAGGGGGCGCGAAAAGCCGAGCTACAGTTTGCCTCACATGTTGCTACATACTTGCCTATCCTTACATGTTGTCACATGTTCGCCTTGCATCCTTGAGCGTCCATGTTGCATCTTGCGTGCTTGTCTAGGTTGCATTGCACTTGGCATGTTTGTTACTTTAACAGGATCATGTTGCTTTAGTTTTTCTTACATATTTGTATCCCTTGCCTCTTGATCAATCATGATAGAGGTTAGGATCTATTGTGTGTTTGTGTGCATCTTATTTGATACCAAATTGCACACTCGACACCTTTGGCCATCATGCATTGAAATGCGTGATTGGTGGCCCGAGGGTCGAGGGCTACACTCTCTTGAGTTCATAACATGATAGGGAGGGTGGTCGTGCAAACATAGCTTTGAAAATGCATTGCCATGCCTTTTCTATCCTCTACTACAGCAAAACAGGATTCTGCAGGAAGAGATGGCCGGTCGGCCATCTTCAGTGCTGGTCGGCTATGTATTGTTGGCCGATGGCCCCACTTTTGGTCGGTTACCATCCTTCCATGGCCGGTATTCTTTTCTCTTGGCCGGTGACCTCCCATAGTGCTCAGGGAGTGGCTCAGAAGCAACCTTGGGACTTGTGCAGCTTTCAGAGGTATTAAAATAGTGCAAACAGAGGCAACATGAGCACGGCGATGGATTTCTGAGCGAAGCCGAGCATGCATGCATTCGTCCCTCTTCCCGAGGCTGTTTTACTGCTTTAGTAGCTTAATTAATTTGTTTAAATTAGTTAAGTGTTGTGTAATAATTAATTAGCTTGTTAGTTAGTTAATTTGTACTATTCATTCGGTCCCCCGTCGAGAGGGTGCAAATATGTAATAAGCATGCGTACGTGTGATGCATGTCTTCCAACCCCCACGTCTTTCTCCCTTTTACTTACCTGCTTATGATGGTTAGTTCTAAGGCACGTTTCAATTAGCATCCTTATGCTATGCATGTTTGCATTCATTCATCTGTATTGCATACACCAGGCTCGGCGTATCATACTAACTGCATTGTATTTCAATTCTGAGTTGAATACATGTATCGATTGTTGTATCTCACATGCCATCTTAGAATAACCGAGCCTATTCTAGCTGCATTTCAAATGTGTTGCATTAGCCATCTTAACATGAACTAGGATCATGCATGATTTCTAACTAGTTTCCTGTTTTGGCTCGGAGTACGCTATGAGTGCTTATGCTTTAGCATCTTGCATGTATGTGAGTGTCAACATGACAGCATGCTTGCTATGAGGCTAATTGCTTTGTGATATAACTGCCTGAATGCCTGTGGGTGAAGGTTGGTTTGCTTAAATTGGGATAATTCATCAAAATCCACGTCTTAGCCTATTTGCGAGTAGCACCTTCAAACCGTTTTTCAAAACGAATATGAGATGTTTTGTTCCAATTCAGGCGACCCAGTCTATACTTGTATGCTGTGCGCATCACATAGTAATTCTAGGCTAATAACCGGAATAAGAGCACATATGTTTTCAAAAATCGATATCATGCTTAGTAGTGGCCAATCTTTGATCGGGCGAGTGAGGGTGCTCATAGCTGACCTTCTCCAATCGTACCCAAGTTCCCGAGCCAAGGTAACTTTGGTGATGACGGACACGTGACCTTAGGCAACGAGTTAGGGTTTCCTAAATTCTCCCAAAATAAATATTTAGGTGGCGACTCTTTATCTGGAAAAGCAGTCCATGTTTGGCACTTCTTTCTAAAAATCTGTTTTTCAAAACAATTTGCCGGATTTGGACTCTTTGATGATTCATCAGTCTTGCATTGCACTCTGCGAGATTAGATACAGGACCGTGACATTGAATCCTGAACTGTAGTAAGCCCCAATGAACAAAATGGGATTTTCCCGGGACGTTCGGGGACGTCTACACATATCCAGTACAATGTTGTTTATGATAAAAAAGATGAGAAATTACACGGTACTGAAGGTATGTATTTACCTTAATCAACATCCTACAGTTTGTAGTAATTTCAATTAAGTGGTATTTCAAAATACAAAAAAATTAATTAGTATCTAAATTAAATTTATTTCAAAAAAATTATTTTCTTCAATTAATATAATATTTTGATTATACTAGAGACAAACACAAGATTCAAACATTAGGAGAGAAGTTTATATATGTACTCGCAAATTTTGTAAGGAGCATGTGATCAAGTAAATTGCTAAAAATTCATCCTTAATCCCATTACACAATTTAGTATTGATAACTGTGATGGAAAAATAAATAGACATTCTGTTGTTGCATGAACAAGTAAAAGTAAAGCAAGATGAACAAATCTATCTATAAGACAAAATATGTTGATTTTCATGTTTATACTAACACTTGGTACAACTCAAAAATTATTGATAACATTTAAAATATGAGATGTATAAGGATTATGAATCTCATAATTTTGCATCTAAAATTTCAATTGAAGTTTTTCTTGTACTGTGAAGTCATTGGGATAAAATATCTTTTAAAAGACTTATTACCATTTCTAGTCTAGAAACTAAAGCAAAGTAAGAATAAGTAACTCTGCCATATCTTAATTAAATTGATTGTTCATTAATTCTTCTAAATATCTTTAATTCTTAAAAGACTTATTGAAGAAGAAGAAGAGACAAACCAAAAGAATTGAAGAATTGAAAAAGAAAAAGAAAAAGAAAAAGACAGAAAAAGATGAGAAAGAACTAAATTAGAAAAATAAGCTTCGAAATAAAGATGGAGATGAGAAAGAAAAAACCTAAAATGGAGAGCTAAAAAACCAAAACAACAACCAAAAAAGAAAAAAAGAATAAGAAGAGAAAAGAAAGTATTGGAACACACATAGACACACATACACACACAGGGGGATTAAAATTCGAAAATGGAGTCTGAGTTGAGGGGAGGGGGAAACTAAGGGGGACTTATGTGTAGGTTTTAATATATGAATTTATTTTCTAATAGGTCCTATGATAATTATGTTGGAAAGTAAGATTGATAGCCACCACCTTAGACAGCTACCCTAGCCACTGAAAATCTGTGTTCAAAGATTACTGAAGCATGAAAATTCAAAGTTTGAAGGCTTAATGTCAAAATAAGATTGTATTGTTGTATATGCATTTAATGCCTTCACATTACTAGTTTTATCTATATATAGCTATTGTGTTTGGAGATTTCAGTGTGTGGAGAGAAGAAGAAAAGAGTGTAAGAGTTAGAGAGACAGAGAGAGTGTTTCTCTTTGTTCTATAATTTTGCTTAGTAAAGTCTATTTTTGGTCTCCAAATTTATCTCTCTAAATTTTATTTCAAGCTACCATAAGTAGTTTGAAGTCCTTCTCCCACCAACAATGATATCAGAGCACCAGGAGAGCCTATTTTTTTTTTTTTTCAAAAAAAAAAACAATAGAGCAGAGCATCATTTCAAATCTTGCCCAGAAATCAAAGTTGTTGAAATAAAATTTTGATCATACCAATGTGGAGGTCTCATTGAGACGATCACACTGAAAAAAACCACGTTGAAAACTGAGTCCTACAGAGCTCGCACGCATCCCACGCGCTGTCAACGCCGTCACTACGTGCCGTCACTACACTCAGTAACGCTCGGATTTGCAAAGTTTGACCCCTATGATGTATAATCCAATCCATTAGCTCGGATCCGGATCTGTATTTAGGAGCTGACGCCATTGACGACGTCATTGTTGACGTCAAGTTGAACCGTTAAATCGAATCGAGCCACAAACCGAGCCAAGCCGTAGAGGAGCCACGCCACCAAGCCACAGATCGAGCCAAGCTACACCGCTAACGTCACCCTGATGACATCCGATTCGGAGAAATTATCCGGTGTTTCTCACAAGTTCTAGATTCTGCCGATCTGAACCATTCAATTATTTTTGCTAGATCTAAGCTGTTTGAAGTTCGTTTTTGGTGATCCAATAGTGCTTTCCAACTATTTGGAATATTCCGGACACATCTGTACAATCAGAATTTGCAAATTACATCCTTAAAATTTGCAGATTTCTGAAAGTCAACCAATGGCTAACACAAAAAATTTCTTTCAACCCAGTTTTCAAAACTCAGCAAAGAGAACTATGAAAATTGGAGTATTCAAATGCAAGTCCTACTAGCCTCACAAGATTTGTGGGAGCTAATGGATCGAGGATATGACGAGCCAGCTACTGTCAAAGATAAAGGAAATTTAAATGAAACTCAAACGACGGTATTAAAAGATTCAAGGAAGAGAGATAAAATGGCCTTGTACCTATTTTATCAAGGTATTGATGAGTCAACCTTTGAGAAGATTTTAACAGCAGCAACCACTAAAGAGGCATAGAGTATTCTTCGCAATTCACACCGTGGAATTGAGAAGACGATCAGAGTTCGACTCCAGGTGTTACGTGGCGAATTCGAGATGTTGCACATGAATGAGAATGAGTCAATTTCGGAGTACTTCAACAGAACATTGACCATTGTTAATCAGATGAGAAGATATGGAGAGAAGATGGAATCTTTTCAAGTGATAGAGAAGATTCTACGATCACTCAGTCTCAAATTCGAGCACGTGGTTGTAGCAATAGAAGAGTCCAAGGACCTCAGCGTCATGACCATCGATGAGCTGATGGGCACACAAGAGATTCATAAACGAAGGATCAACAAGAAGACTCCCACAAGGTCTTTAGAGCAAGCTCTTCAAACAAAGCTGTCTTTCAGAGATAACATAAACGAGCAAGGGGGACATCACAAAGAAGCCAAGGAAGAGGCCGTGGTTACAATAATCGAAGTTCTTGTTTTCGAGGAAGAGGCGGAAAAGGTCCAGCCGGAGAAGGAAGAAGTCAACCACAATTTGCTCCAAGAGGAAGAGCAAGAGAAAAATGAGGTGATTACAACAACCGGCCAGGATTTGACAAAAGCAATGTTCAGCGCTACCATTGCTACAAGTTTGGGCATTACAGCAATGAATGTTGAAGTAGAGCAACAACAGAAGCTAGAGAGCAAGCAAATTTTGCCGACCAGGAAACAAACAAAGTCGGACCTACAGTTCCATTTGTCCACCATGGAGATACTGAAAACCAAAACAATGTTTGGTATCTAGATTCAGGAGCCAATAATCATATATGTGGTAAAAAAAGAGTTGTTTGTCGAGCTTGACGAGATTGTACAAGCACAAGTCTCATTTGGTGATTCTTCAAAAACTCCAGTGAAAGGAAGAGGCAATATTCTGATCAAGCTCAAGAATGGAGATCATGATTACATCTCCAATGTTTATTATGTTCCTGCCATGAAGAACAACATTTTGAGTATGGGACAACTCCTAGAGAAAGGATACAACATCAGCATGAAAGATTGTCATCGTACCATCAAAGACAATCATGGTAATTTGATCGCTCGGGTGAGAATGTCCAAGAATCGAATGTTTACATTGAACATCCAACATGATCCTGTGAAGTGTTTAAGTGCCATTATCAAAGAAAAAGACTGGCTATCACATTTGAGGTTTGGACATCTCAACTTTGGAAGCTTGAAGCTATTGTCAAGCATGAATATGGTGAAAGGGCTCCCTCATATTGCTCATACTAATGAAGTTTGTGAAAGTTGCATTCTTGGAAAGCATCATAGAACTAGCTTTGCCAAAGAAATGAAATGGAGAGCAACAAAGCCGTTAAAACTAGTGCACACTGATGTGTGTGGTCCTTTGAAGCCAATGTCAAATGGACAGAATAGATATTTTCTCACTTTCATTGATGATTATAGTCGGAAGACATGGGTGTATTTTCTTAAAAGAATGTCGGAGGTGTTCAGTATCTTCAAAGAATTCAAAGCTTTTGTAGAAAAGCAAAGTGGCTACTACATCGACATTGCTGTTAGATCAAGGTGGAGAATATACATCTAATGATTTTTAAAAAAATTTGTAAAGAGCATGGCATCAAGCATCAAACAACACCATCCTATACGCCACAACTGAATGGTGTTACTGAAAGGAAGAATCACACAATCTTAGATATAACAAGGAGCATGTTGAAAGGAAAAGGATTGCCCAAGCAATTTTTTGCTGAAGTCGTTTCATGTGTTATGTATCTACTAAATAGATGCTCAACTAAGAGCCTTCACTCTATGACTCCAGAAGAGGTTTGGAGTTCACATAAGCCAAGTGTCAACCATCTCAGAATATTTGGGTGTGTTACATACACCAAGATTCCAGAAGCAAGAAGAACCAAGCTCGATGATAAAGGAGAAAAATGTATCCTTGTCGGATATGGAGACAAAACAATGTGATACAAGTTGTATAATCCCATTACCAGAAAGGTGATCATGAGTAGAGATGTGATATTTGAAAAAGAAGAAGCTTAGAACTATAATCAAGATGAAGTTGTTAAAGATGCAGAACTCATTCTTGAAGATGAAACATTAAAAGCTTCAGTTGAAATCACAAGAGAAGTTCAAGATGAGCCACAAACTCCTCCACATAGAATACCTGCACCTAGATCACTAGTTTCTCACAAAAGTCACATAGAATACCTGCACCTAAATCACCAGTTTCTCACAAAAGTGATGCATCATCATCATCATCATTAGATGATAGTTTTTTCAAACAACCAAGACCAATGAGAAATTTGCAAGAGATATATAAAGCTACAGAAGAAGAATATTCGAATTTGTGCTGCTTACTCGCAGATAGTGATCCACTTACTTTCTCAGATGCCATCCAAGAAGATAAATGGAAGAAAGAAATGTATGAAGAAATTCATGCCATTGAGAAAAATGACACATGGAAGCTTACTAGTCTACCAGAGGGGCATAAAACCATTGGAGTGAAACGGGTATACAAGACAAAGAGGAACGCACAAGGCGAAGTGCAACGTTATAAGGCAAGATTAGTGGCAAAAGGTTACAAGTAGAGAGCTGGTATTGATTATGGAGAGGTGTTTGCTCCAGTTACCCGGTTGGAGACTATCAAGCTAATGATTTCTTTGGCTACCCAATACAAGTGACAGATCTATCAACTTGATATGAAATCTACATTTCTTAATAGTTTTCTTGAAGAAAAAATCTGTATTGAACAGCCCTCGGGGTATGTTCAAAATGGGCATGAAGACAAAGTGTACAAATTGAAGAAAGCACTTTATGGATTAAAGCAAGCTCCGCGTATATGGAATACTAGAATTAATCAGTATTTTCATGACAATGGTCTTGAAAAATGTCCATATGAGCACGCACTATATTTGAAGAAGGAAACTGATGGAAGCATATTGCTTGCTTGTCTTTATGTTGATGATCTAATTTTCACCAGAAACAATCCAGCAATGTTCAAAGAATTTAAAAGAAGCATGGTCCAAGAATTTGAAATGACAGCTATTAGATTGATGACTCATTTTCTCGGCATTGAAGTGGCATAAAGAAAAGATAGAATTTTTATTTCCCAAAGTGGCTATGCCAAGAAAATTCTCAAGAGGTATGGAATGGAGAATTGCAATCCAGTAAACACTCCTGTAGACAGTGGAGTGGAGCTCAAAAAAGGTACAAAGGCAGGTGATGTGGATCCAACTTATTTTAAGAGCTTAGTTGGAAGTCTTCACTATCTTACTTGCACCAAACTAGACATACTCTATGGAATAGGACTGATTAGCAAATATATGGAAACACCAGATTAGTTATACCTTTATACAGCACAAAGGATTCTTTGCTACATCAAAGGTACAGTCGATAATGGTTTATTCTATAAACCAACTGATAATTTCAGTCTTGTTGGCTATTCAGATAGTGATTGGAGGGAGGGATGTGACTTAGATGAACGGAAGAGTATTACTGGGTTTGCTTTCTTTATGGGAAATACAGTGTTCACTTGGTCGTCCAAGAAACAAGCTATTGTGACACTATCAACTTGCGAAGCTAAGTATGTTGCAGCCAACTCAGCTGTGTGTCATCCAATTAGGTTAAGAAATGTGCTGAAGCATTTAGGATTTCCACAAGAAAATCCTACTGAGATCTATGTTGATAATCGCTCAGCAATTGCATTAGCAAATAACCTAGTTTACCGTGAAAGAAGTAAGCATATTGATACCCACTATCATTTCATCCGAGAGCATGAGAAATAGAGAGAGGTGGAGTTACTTTCTTGCAAATCTCAAAATCAACTTGCTGATATTTTTACGAAGTCATTGAAAAATGACCTGTTCAACAAAATAAAGATAATACTTGGAATGAAGTAGCATGGAGAATCAAGCTTAAGGGGGATGTTGAAAAGTAAGCTTAATAGCCACCACCCTAGACAACCACCCTAGCCACCGAAAATCTGTGTTCAAAGATTGCTAAAGCATGAAAATTCAAGTTTGAAGGCTTAATGTCAAAATAAGATTGTATTGTTGTATATGCATTTAATGCCTTCACATTACTAGTTTTATCTATATATAACTATTGTATTTTGAGATTTTAGTGTATGGAAAGAAGAAGAAAAGAGTGAAAGAGTTAAAGAGACAGAGAGAGTGTTTCTCCTTGTTCCATAATTTTTCTTAGCAAAGTCTATTTGTTTGTCTCCAAATTTATCTCTCGAAATTTTATTTCAAGCTACCATAAGTAGTTTGAAGTCCCTCTCCCACCAACAAATTAATGATATTTTTCATCATACGCTATTAAAAAACGTCACACATTGTTAATTTTCAGTGATAGATTGAAATTTTGTCACAAAAAATGTCACTAATTATAAGTTTGGGTTAATTACACTAATAGTCTCTATAGTTTGGGACTTGTGTCACTTTGGTCCCTGACTGTTTAATTGTGACACATTTGACCTTGAATTTTGAATCTTGTTCCAAATAAGGACAATTGAAAATATTATTAAAATTTTCAAGGGTAAAATAGTCAATTTGATAAAATATAAACTAATTTGACAAAAATAAATGTCAAAAAAATATTTTTAATTTTTTTTAAAATTATTTTTATCCACCAATGATAAAATTATGTAAAATTAATAAAAATTACATGATTAATTTTTTAAAATTAATTTTGCATGATCATCATCCAAACACATAATAAAAATTAATTTGGTAAAAAAAAAATAAATGTCTAAAAGATTTATCAATTTTACATAATTTTATTTTTAGTAGGTAGAAATAATTTTTAAAAATTTAAAAATATTTGTTTCACATTTATTTTTGTCAAATTAGTTTATATTTTATCAAATTAACAATTTTACCCTTGAAAAATCTAATTATATATTCAATTGTCCTTATTTGGAACAGGATTCAAAATTCAGAGTCAAATGTGTCACAATTGAAAAGTCAGGGACCAAAGTAACACAAGTTCCAAACTATGGAGACTATTTGTGTAATTTTTCCTATAAGTTTTAACAACAGTTAAAAAAAACTGTCACTAATTTTCAACTTTCAACAATAGTTTGAAAAATTCGTTACAAAAAAAGTCACTAATATTAAATTTTAGTGACAATTTATAAAAATTGGGACAAAAAAAAGTTAATAGTTGTCAATTTTTAGCAACAAATGTAAAAAATTGTTATAAAAAATTATTTTTAGTGGCCATTTTAGTATAACTTATTTTTAATAGAACTTGATAAGAATTAGGTTTAACTATTAAGAGTTATTGATAGTTTACTCGAAAACTAAAACAATAAAGAATAAGAAGAGAATAGAAAGTATTGAAACAAAGACAAGGAGAGAGAGAGAGAGAGAGAGAGAGAGAGAGAGAGAGAGATATGAAAATGAAGTCTGAGTTGGAAATGAAAATTATGTCAAGTCACAAATCGCTTCATTATTGTTTTTTAATTGTTTGCCACTGTGGGTTTTGAACTTTAGTTTAGCTCAAGTAATTGTACCTCTAGGTTTTTGTGGGGGAGGTTTAGGGCTCGAGGTTTAGGAGAAGCATCAATCATCCAATTATGCTAGTCTCACTTAGAGCATCTCCAATGATGAATCAGATTTTTTATTAAATTTGAGTAAAAAATTACTCATTTTATCAAATCTGGTATTACATATTCCAACGGTTCATCTTTCACCAAATCTGTCCCAGGACAACCGGGTAGTCGACCGGCCGGTTGACCGGTTAGGCAAAAAAAAAAAATTTTTTTTTTTTTTTTGATTGTTTGAACTTTTTTTTGAACTTTTTGAACTTTTTTCGGGACGACCGGGTGGTCGACCGGTTAGGCAAATTTTTTTTTTTTTTTTTTTTAACGGTTTGAACCTTTTTTCTGAACTGTTTGAATCTTTTACTGGTCGACCGATTGTTATAACCCAACGGTCAGTAACAGTGATTTGGTGAAATGCTTCACCTGTTCTCAGTTTGATGAAATGTTTAGTGAGATCTCATTTTGATATCGATTTGGTACAACCGTTGGAGCAGTGAACAGTAACTTTTTCATCAAATTTTGAATTTGATACTGGGTTTGATGAACCGTTGGTGATGATCTTACTAATCTAATAATATTAGGGGAAGGGTATTCAATAAATTCTTAGGGGATACCTCCAATCCATCTTGGAGCATTACTACATTCATCCTGCTAAAGTATAGTTTTTAAACTAAAATGAATGGGCGTTGCCAGCTTACTAACGCAAAAATTTTGGACAGTTTTCGAAAATAAAATTTACAAGTGTGTAGCATGATTGATTTAGCAATGTAGTAAGACGATGATTGTTGCTTTCATTAGTCTAATAACCTTCATTTTTTAGTAGGAGTTGTTAACAAAAGGTTAAGGGTAGGTTAAGGGTTTCATTTCATATTATCAACCTCTTCTGATTCTAAAAAAAGGATCATATATGCTATCAATGCCATTCACTTTCATGCCTTTTGCCTACTATGATTGAAGCTATGTGCTCTAGAGATGGTCTTGCAAACAAAATAGTTCGGGAAGGATAGCATACCTGGGTTGAAAAACCAACGCCAACTCCGAGCATGACATGACCCAATATCAGCATGAACACATTAGAAGTTGCACCAGCAAAACAAGCACCAACAAGATATGCAGCTCCTCTGATAAGGATTGATGGCTTACGCCTAAAGGTTTTCGTGACCGATGAGGCAAAGAGGGAAGCAATGAGGCTGGCGACATCGAGCGAGGATGTGAATAAGGTCAACAATTCACTGTTAAATTTGCAGTAGTTGCTAACTTTGGTGTCTTCTTTCATCTTAGTATACACATTTGGGAAGAATTTCTTTAGAAATGCATCCGTGGAGGACACTCTACATTTCCATTCACTTACATATGTTAATAAATTTGCTACAAGTTTTTCTGAAATATTTTTAAAATCTAATCTATTTTAATTACACTATAATTTAGTAATCGTAGTAGTATTATCTTTTCAACAAAGTCTGGCTCCTTCAAAATCAAAATATATAGTGAAATATGAAGTAATTGTGTGACTGGGTCAGATTTGGTGGAGAAGTATCGTTGCTTTACTTCGTAGGCGATCCAGATCCGTTTGGTTTTCATTCGTGCACTCCTCTCCGGTGAGAGTTTGAGGGGTGAAGAAGAACTGCAGTGGGTCTTATTTTTGGGTGTTGTTCTGTGAGTAAGATAGTGGTGGCAGTGAAGAAGAAGAATTGTTGGGAGATGATATGTGGGGAGTTAGTGGTGGTAATGGGTGTGGATCTGTAGTGGGTGGAAATGCAAGGGAGTTGGAGCTGCAGTGGGTGTCTTCGGCAGTTATTGTTCAGCAGGGGAGTTTTCCGGTGGTGGGAGTTGGTAGTTGCAGCAGAAGAGGTGTGGTGTGGGCAGCAATGGTTGGTGTAGGCTTTTGGAGTAGGGAGTTGCAGCAGCTTAGGGGAGGCGTGGGCAGCAGCTTAGGCTTGGGTGGTGAGGACTTTGGGAGTTGTAACTGCAGAGGCGTGTAGGGGCTACGTGGGTTGTTTGATTTGATTTTAGTTTGGGCGGTAGGGGATATTTGGGTGTTGGAAAAAGAAAAATGTTTGAGAGTTTTAATTAGTGCTCCCACTAATTAGGTGGCAGTAGGTCTCGTCAGTAATAATGTGATGTTTTAGTCTTGGAATTGTATTTTTTTTTTTTTTTTTACTTTTTTAATGCATTAGTGCTATTAGTGATGGTGTTTTTAGTGGGATGAATCATTGTTATTGGAAAAATCAATATTTGGTGAGTTTTTGGTGGGTTGAATTTGTGGGATTTCTTGTATTTTTCTAAACTTTTTTTTCCTAGTTAAGTTCTTTTTAATTTTTTTTTTCAAATAAAAATAAAAATAAAAAATTGAGAGGCCAAAGGGTTGGTTGTATGGATGCGAGTAGCAGTAGTAGGGGTACTTTTGTACTGTCCGAATCTCTCTCGATGCATGTCGTCTTCCTGTACCTTTAATTTCTTACTGTTAAATGAAATTTTTCTTTACTGATAAAAAATTTAAAAAAAAAAAAAATGTGTGACTGGCGCACATTTTTGCTTGCCTATGATATGATAAATTCATCTACCTCATTTTGGGTGGGTTTGGGAAGTGGGTTGGCTTTTTGGCTTTTTGATTTTTTTGGTTATTTTAGCCTGGACTTAAAAGCTTGGTTTGGGAAGGACTTTTTGGCTTTTTAACTTTTTTGAGTTTTTTTGTGAGAGAAGAGTGTAATGATTATGGATTGGATGTGATGTTTTATTCTTTTAGGACTAAAATAGCCTGTTTTGTCTTTTGTTGCTATTTTAACCCCAACCCACTTGACAAACGGGGTTTGTTTGCTTTTTTACTGGTTTGAAACCACTTAAATCTTTGGACAAATTCAATGCAACTGTTAAAATTAACAAAATTTGTGACATCTGCATTTTTAGAGTGTAAAAATAAAAATAAACATAAAAGTCAAAGTCAAAGTCAATTTCAATAAAAAATGACAAGATTACCCTTAATGTCAACTTACTTTTAAACGATGTGAAAACCTATTCCTAAATCAGATGGGTGTAAAGTAGATTTTTTCTTAAATCGTTTTTAACGCCAACCTTCACAACGAAGAATTGGAAAATTCATATCTTTTTTTTTTTTTTTAAAACAAATAAGCTTCCTTTGTTTTGATTAAAAAAAAAAAAAAAAAAAAAATGTAGTTGCCATTGACTACCATAGAACCCCAACTTAATAGAAACGAATCTTGTAAAATTGAAATAGTTATAAATGTAAAAGTTAGAAATAAAATTAGATACAAGATAAATATAAATTAAAAAGATTTTACATGATTTTTTAGTGGGACCTACTTTTAAAAAAAATCTTATCGATGCCTATAAATTTTGTGTCTTAATTTGTGACAAATTTATGTGCTTGTAGACTTGGCAATACTCAAAATATATGAGAATCTATTGAAAATATTTACCATCTTGAGCACTTAGTTACTTAATATTCGATAATGGTATTGGATTACCCATTATCCATGTTTGGTGGTCTTGTAGTGAGAATTGAATTACCTGAAATTCCAATGTTGTAACCATAAAGAGATCCTCCCATGGCAGCCATCATACAAGATAACACCAAATATGATGTCATCCTCCCATTGTATTTCCCACTTTCACTCCTTATTTCTGATTTCTTGGCCATGGCTAGCTTCTACCAAGTTCACTCACAAAGGAGCCACTCGACACACACACACACAAACACACACACACACACACACACATATATATATATATATATATATATATCTAGGTCTACGGGATGTGTGGTGTTGGTGTGGATGATGCTCTCTTGCTCTCCTTTGCAAAGCTCCTCAACTGTCAAGTTCATAGCCTACCTTTGAGATTTCTGGGTCTACCTCTTGGAGCCAATCCCGGGAGAAAATCTACATGGAAACCTGTGCTTGACAAAATTAGATCCAAACTCTCGGGGTGGAAGAGAAAATTGCTATCTTTTGCAGGTAGATTAACTCTAATCAAGTCCACCTTATCTAGTTTACCAGTTTATTTTCTCTCTTTATTTAAGATGCCAGAAGGTGTGGTCAGAGAAATCGAGAGGATTGAATCAGCTTTTTTATGGGGTGGTAATGACCTGAAAAGAAAAGTTCATTTAGTGAAATGAGGGGAGGCCGCAAAAAGCATTAATCAAGGAGGTCTGGGCATTAGAAAAATCAGAGATGTTAATGCATGTCTATTGCTTAAATGGTGGTGGAAATTTGGAACTCAAATTAACCCTCTTTGGAGAAGGGCTATATGTAGCAAATACAAGATAGATGAAGCTTGTTGGAATCCACCGGTAAGATTCTCTTACAAACATTCTAGAGTTTGGAAAGACATCTTATCTATCGGGAATCATAGCAGTAATATTTTCAATTTTTATGTGGATAATTGTCAAATTAAAGTGGGGAACGGAAATAGAATTAAGTTTTGGCATGACAAATGGTGTGGCAACACCTGCCTTAAGAATGATTTTCCCATCATTTTCAATCTCTTAACTAATAAAGATGGTTTTCTTCATCAATACTTTGCAAGGAAAACCAGCCCAAACAATTGGAATTTTCCCATTAGAAAAGTGATGTTTACTTGGGAATTGGATGAAGAATCTAGTTTGCTTAGAGCCCTATCTTTAGCCCCTTCTCTGTTTCCTCACAAAGCTAACTGTTATTTTTGGGCTTGTGCTTCTACAAGCACTAGTGAGTTTTTTGTTTCTTCAATATACTCTTTCAGTAATTCCATCCTTGGTCCTCATCTTCCAATCTGTAATCATATTTGGAATAGAGCTGTCCCCCCTAAGGTTTCTTTTTTCTATTGGTTGGCTTGGAAGAACAAAATTAAGTCAGCAAAATTTATGCACAGAATTGGTATTTTAGACCATTCTGTCTCCACCAGTTGCACCTTCTGTGGCTATGACTCTGAATCTGCTTCCCATGTCTTGCTTCACTGCCCCTTTTCTTGGCTGATCTGGTCTTCAATTATTCACAAATGGGCTTTCTTGATGCATTCAAGATTCAATTGATGGCCTTCTCCAATGGTGGATGAGTGTAAACTTCAAGCACTATGATAGATTAATTTGGAGAGCTATCCCACTCATTGTTTTTTAGTCACTGTGGAAATGTAAGAACGAATGTATTTTCGAAGAGGCTCAACCAAAATTTTCAGATATGAATGGATCTATCAAAATCAGAGCAGCACTATGGCTGAAAGCAACCATTAAGGACCTCCCCTTCTCAGTTGATGACTTAACCTTCCATTGGAGACAAATCAGAGCTGGGTTTACAAATCATTAGATGGGCTGGTTGTGTGCCATTTTGTCTCCAGAGCTTTATCATCTTTCAATTGCAATTTGGACTGCTAATCTGTTCTGGGTTGAAATAGCAGAGGCTGAGACTGCACAATTTCTTTCTCTGGACTATTATTGCTGCTATTGTTTGCTATGGTTTTTGCATGGTTTTTGCTTGTGGTCTGCCCTAGGCTTTTGCTGGTTCGCTTGTTCTAGGTCCTTGCTGGTTTTGTTGTTGGTTTGTCCTGGATTTGCATCTGTTTTGTTCTGGTTCATTCTAGATTTGTATCTGGTTTGTCTCGTGGATTGCCGTCAGTGGCTGATTTGGCTGCTCTGCTGTTTGTGTCAAGTTGCTACGATCAGAAATGGGATGGTTGGTTTGTTGTTTTGATCAGGAATGGATTATGTGGAATGCAAATGGGTTAAAGGCTGAATTGTTTGGGAAGGTTATCTCTGTCTAAATGAAAGCAAAGCTTGTCATAGTGTGGAATTGTTTTCAGTCAATGGCAGTTGCTGTGTTCTGCTACTCCTTTGGCTACTGCTGTGTTTCAATTCTGGTATTTCGATTATGGTGTTGTCTTTTCCTTGCTCTCTTTTGTTGGTTTCTCACCAACTGGCGCTTGGTGCTTTATTCTAGCTCCAAGCTCCTCTTTCTTGATGTAATCTTTCATACCTTGTATGTATTCATCAATAAAGATTTTCTTTGCCGATAAAAAAATAAAAAAAAATTTAAAAAAAAAGGTCTACGGGATGTGTGAGTAACTAAACGTGCAATATTTGACGTGTTGGAGTTTCTTTTTGGTCCTTAGAGTAGCTTAGGTAACATTTGAAAAATTATGTTGTTGTGATTTTTTTTGAAAATAAAATTGTGTGATAAAACCTTAAGTGAATGAGTTGTGTAATATAATACATAATATACAGAGAGAAAGATGAGAGAGAGGGGTCTAGAAAGTGGGTCTAATTTTTGGGTCTAAATAATAATGTTTTATATTTAAATATATACTAATCAATCCCAAATGACTGGATTTTAAAAAGTGGACTCATATATATATATATATATATATAGGGCAAATTATCAACACCCCCTCGAGGTTTGACTAAAATATAGGTTCCTCCTGAGGTTTGGGAAATTATAAATTGCCCCTGAGGTTTGTATTTACATACCAAATGAAGAAGCAATTTGTTATGTAAATATAAATCTCAGGGGGCAATTTGTTATGAAAATATAAATCTCAAGGGGCAGGATATAATTTTTCAAACCTCAGGGGAATCCATATTTTAGTCAAACCTCGAGGGGGTGTTGGGGTGTTGGTAATTTGCCCATATATATATATATATATATATATTTAAATCACTCTCATAAAAAAATATTGAGAATTTAATGGAATTTAGAAGTGACGAGGTTTTGTACTTATTAAAAAGAAAAAGAATAAGCCCCATTCTCTTTAATATTGAGAATTAAATGGAGGTGGAATTTGGCATATCTATTGTTAATATTGAAGAACCTTCAAGTGCATCAGATGCAATCCCAGTTGCAACTGCAAGTTCAACTGCAGCTCATGCCAATTCAGCTTCAGCATCACTAACAGATCATATTCAGCTTCAACCCAAGGTTCACCAGCTCAAGCCTCACTGACAGTTATGTCTTTTAACTATTTCCATAGCTTATGGTGATTAGTTAGAAGTAGTTAGGATTTATTAATCAGTTAGATATCACTTGTATAAATACACTCTGTATCTTAGATACTTTTTAATGAGAATTGAATTCAATTTTTCTTCATGGTATCAGAGCCCCTCTGTAGCTCTCACGAGCATAACTCTGGGTCATCCATGGCTTCTTCTAATTCATCTCTATCTTCTTTATCTTCTAATCTCAAATTGTTGATCTCTAATCTCAGTTCATTCATTACAGTTAAACTTGATTCTGCAAATTTTCTGATATGGCGCAGTCAGTTCCAGAATGTTTTGCGTGCAATTGAGTTGTTAGATTTTGCAAATGGATCAGTTCCTTGTCCACCATTGCAAATCAAAGATTCAAATGGTGTTGAAGTGATCAATCCAGATCGAGCACGGTGGAACAAAATTGATGCTCATCTGCTAAGCTGTATAACTGCCACACTCACACCTCGAAATTTTTCTTTTGTTATTCATTTGAGCCATAGCTATGAGGTCTGGAATGCTCTCTGTAAACGATTCACAGTGTTATCTAAATCTCACATTCATGAAATGAAGAATCGCTTGAATCATTTGACAAAAGACTCATTGTCAATGAATGAGTATTTGACTCAGATAAAAGACCTTTCTGATCAATTAACTCTGGCCTCTTCACCTATTGATAAAGAAGATCTGGTACTTCTCACTCTTAATGGATTACCAGATGAGTTTGATGCTCTCAAAACCACTATTTGAGCACGTATTGAGCCTATTTCTATGGCAGAGTTAACATCTTTGTTGAGTTCTGAATCAATTCACATTGAAGCTAAATAGAGAAAGTTACATTCTCATGAGCCTTCCATTGCTTATACTGCACAACGTGGTTCATCTAGTACTGCTTCTAGAGGAGGACACTCATCCTTTCAAGGTTCCAGAGGTGGTTTTTGTAGTGGCAGTGGCAGATCTACTTCTCGTGGCTGAGGTCGATATTACTCCTCCAACTTAACTTGCCAAATCTATGGGAAAAGCAGTCACACTGCCATAGACTGTTGGCATAGACTAGATGCTAACTTTCATCCATCATCTTCCTCTAATTTTTCTTCTCCATCTGCTTCAGCATCTCCTTTATCTGGCTATCCTTCTCCTCGAGCTTTTGTGACTTCCACTCCATCTACTATTTTTGCTGAATCTTCTCCCTGGTACCTTGATTCTGCTACTTCCGATCATATTACTCATGATCTCTCTAATCTCCATATGTATCAGGATTGTCAAGGACCTGATCAGATTACTGTAGGCAGTGGTAAGTCCCTTCCTATTTATCATACAGGTAAAGGCCTACTATCCACTCCTTATTTTTCCTTTAAGCTTAACAAGCTTTTGCATGCACCTACCTCCTCCAATCTTCTTGCTGTGCATCAACTCACCAAGGATAATGATTGCACTATTACATTTGATGAGTCTTCATTTGTGATCCAGGACAAACACTCGAAGGTCATTCTGCACAAGGGCCATAATGCTCATGGCTTATATCACTTTTCACATTTGTCATCATCTTCCTCTACTGCTGTGCATGCTCTTCCTGCATCATCATCTCATACTATATTTTCTGCTACTACTAGTCCTGTATCTGAGGTTACTTGGCATAAAAGATTAGGTCATCCCTCACAACCGAAATTTGCAGCTTTAAAACAACATTTATCTATTGCTCATAATCACACCAAATCTACTGGTTTTTCTTGTACTCATTGTGGTATAGCTAAAAGTTATAGACTTTCTTTCAAGCTTTTTAATTCTACTGTAAATAAGCCCTTATCTCTTATTCATAGTGATTTATGGGGGCCATTTCATTCTTCTTCTTCTTGTTACAAATTCTATGTGTTTTTCATTGATGAATATAGCAAGTTTACTTGGCTTTATCCTCTCTGTTGTAAAAGTGAAGTGTTTTCAAAATTTTTGGAATTTAAAGCTTATGTTGAGACTCAATTTTCTACTAAATTGCAAGTGCTTAGGACTGATGGAGGTACTGAATTTGTTAATTCTTTTATGACTCAATTTCTGAAAGCTCAAGGCATTGTTCATCAATTATCATGTCCCTACACTCCACCTCCGAATGGGGTCTCTGAACGCAAACATAGACATATTATTGAGACCACTATTGCTTTACTTCATCACTCTTGTGTTCCCATCAAGTTTTGGTTTGATGCAGTCTTCACTGCTACTCATCGCATTAATAGACTCCCTAGTGACACTATTTCTCATAAATCCCCTTTATGCACTTCTTTTTCCTACTTTACCTGATTACTCTTTTCTCAGAGTGTTTGGGTGCCAATGTTTTCCTTGGTTGAAACCCTATACCACACATAAGTTCCAGCCTAGGTCCACTCTCTGTGTCTTTCTTGGTTATCACTCCTCCTATAAAGGTTACAGATGTTTGGACACAACCACAGGTAAAGTTCATATTTCTAGACATGTGAGCTTTAATGAAGATATCTTTCATTTTTCTGTTGTATCTTCTGTTTCTGCAGTGTCTTCATTGTCTACTCTTTAGTCTTTCTTTTGGCCTACTTCTTCTTTGACCACTATGGCTGTAGTCCCTATTTCTATGCCTCAGCCTACTGTTGCACACGTTCTGTCACGACCCGAACCCGCCCCCATGGGTTAAGGACGTAACCGGCCAGTAATCACGAGATTACCTACGGCCTCAAACCAAATAAGACAAAACTCATCAGAGAAAAAGGGGCCAAACGGAAGCAATTTAAAACTTTGTCCATAGAGCCGTGCTTATATGCACTTTAAAACAAACCATGCGCATACACGTTAATAACCCACAACGAAATACAGTACCAGAAAATCCTTTACAGACAGGATCATCTAAACTGGTTCAACTCATAACACAACTACATACCGATATACACAAGATCCTTGCCAACAAGACAAAATGGAAATACATAGCAGAGTGGCAAGGTTAGGTCTCGTGCGTGAGACACAAGGCTGACTCTCCAAACTCATGTTGTTCCTGGCAGACTTCACTGGGGCTGGGTTTGGACTTCTCTTGGCTCACCTACAAACACATGAATGAGTGTGAGCGATAGCCCAGTGAATAATATCAAATACAGAGTTCACATAACATTGTAGAACAACATATTCCAAATGGCCTTGGGCCCAATTCATATTTCTATTTAACAGATATATAACTAAACACAAATCAAGTGACTGTAATTCCAAACATTCTGGCCTTTGGCCCATTCAGATCTCCATTCTTGTCAAAGCGGCCTTCGGCCCATTCGATTATGTCAAAACGGCCTTTGGCCCAATCATTTATGTCAGAACGGCCTTTGGCCCAATTATGTACGTCAAAACGGCCTTCGGCCCATTCGATCATGACAAAACGGCTTTCAGCCCAATCATTTATGTCAAAACGGCCTGCGGCCCATACATTCGTATCGAAACGGCCTTTGGCCCATTCATGTACGTCAAAACGGCCTTCGGCTCATACATTCGTGTCAAAACGGCCTTTGGCCCATTCACTTATGTCAGAACGGCCTTCGGTCCACTCATTCATTTCAAAACGGCCTTCGGCCTACTCATTCATGTCAAAACGACCTTGGGTCCATTTATGCTCATCAAAACGACCTTGGGTCCATTCATATTTATGAAAACGACCTTTGGTCCATTCATGTTTATCAAAACGACCTTGGGTCCATTTATGTTTATCAAAACGACCTTGGGTCCATCTATGTTTATCCATGCCAGACCTACGTCCACAATCCCAATTAGCAATTCATAAAGCTTATAAAGGAATAGACAATTGGACATTCACAAGCATTCAAACATCGATAATACTCACAGTGATCGGCTTGTGGATTTGCCCTGGAGCTTGACCCTACATATTTCATGAACACAGAAGGGTCATTAACAATTCAATCCGTTCTTTAATTCACATATTCCTCTTTAGGCTTTATTATTATCTCATTAACTCATTTACAATGCTTAACATATGCCTAAGAGTGCTTGCAAGTGAAAGAGAACGGAAAACAGAACACAAAATGCAAGAACAGGATTTCAGAAAATAGGGTCCCCGCTCGAGCGTGGACTTCCCCGCTCGAGCGGACCCTCAGGTCTGCAAAAGTACTGGCTACCTCAAATTCACGCTCGAGCGTGAACTCGGCCGCTCGAGCGGACTTCCTGACTACATAGCTCCCCGCTCGAGCGTCAACTTCCCCGCTCGAGCGAGCACCATGTCTGACAAAAATGCTGGGAGCTCGATTTTCCCGCTCGAACGGCACTTCCCCCGCTCGAGCGGACATCAAAAATCTGGGAATTCCAGGTTGTGTTCTTGAGCTTCAATTCAATTTCCCAGCTACCATTCTTGCATGCAAAGGCTCAAATTTCAAATATAGTCATACTAACATGGTTCCCTTGCAAGATTATAGCATTATGAAGTTCAATTTCTTGATTTGATTACATGCATGTCCCAAAACATGACAAACCCATCACCAATATAACAAGTTCGTGCATTCAAGCTCATATCTTTAATTACTCAAACATGCAAGGCCATCTTGACTTCATTTCCATCCCAAATAATGCCAATGGTGTTCATTCTCATGGAACACAACAAAAACATGCTTGCATGTAGGATTTAACACTCATATTTCCACATTCAACTTAATACATGCTTGTTTATGTAAAATCATGGTGATCCTATACATGCATGTGCATTTCAACTTCAAATTCATCAATTATAACACAACTTACAAGTTCAATCTCATGAATTTACTCACCTAGGAGTTTAATCTTCCAAACTCTAGTTAATTCTTGGACTTAATCTTCAAGATTCCCAAGTCTTGAGCCAAAACCACACAACTCTCTCCCTTCTCTCTCTAAGGCCGACTCTCTCTCTCTCTCTCTCTCTATTCTTGAGTTCAATATCAGCCAAATGAATTAAAGAGGGGAGTTGGGTGTATAAAGTCTTGACAACAAAACCCACTAAGGCCATTTTAATAATAATAGAGTAGTTGGGCTCTAATTCATCAATTTAATCCATTTAATCTGACTAGAGTCAATTTCTAATTAAATTTCACCGTAGGCTCTAAAAATTATGCCAATCACAATGGCGTAATCAATTTTGGGTCCTGTGGCCGATAAGGCCCTCAATTTAATTTCTGAAGCGGGTTATCAAACAGATATTCCTACGGTGAACAGATAAAAACTCAAAATTACATACATTCACATAATGACACATAAAATCATGCTAAACACATAATCATACTTAAATTAAGGACCAATTAGCATAATACGGAACAGGGGTGTCACACGTTCAGTCTGTTTTATCAGCTTCTGAATCTGTTTTGCCTCAGCAGCTCTCTGGTACTGTACCAATTCAGCCACCTATTGCACCACTAGTTCAAACATCTGTTGTCCCAGTTGCTTCAGCCAAGTCTTTTGCCTCTGTTTTTGCTGTCCCAGTTGCTCCAGCCCAGTCTTTTGCCTCTGTTTTGGCTCAGACCTCTGCTGCCCCAACACAGATCCCTGCTGTATCTGTCCCAACAGAGTTCACTGCTACATCAGCATACCCTACTGTTGTGCCAGCTCCACCTCCAACTATAGCACATGCTACTACTGCACCAGCTCAACCTACTGATGCATCACCTCAATCTATTCCTACTACAGCACATTCTACTGTTGCACCAACTCAACCTATTGCTGCATCACCTCAGCCTATTCCTGTTTAGTCTATTTTTATTGATTTACCTCCTATTTCATCTCCTACAAATATTCATCCCATGGTCACTCGTTCAAAAGTTCAAGGTTCCAAAGTTCATGGTCTTGTGACAAACACATCCCCCTCATTTGTTAATGTTGAACCTTCTACTTATCAACAGGCCCTTGCCTCTCCATATTGGCATGCTACTATGCTTGATGAGTACAAGGCTTTAATGGCTTAAGGAACTTGGTCTCTTGTCCCTTTTCCAGCTTCTAAATAGGATATTGGTTGTAAATGGGTGTTCCATATTAAGCGAAATAGTGATGATTCCATTGCTCGATACAAGGCACGATTGGTTGCTAAAGGTTTCTTACAACAAGAAGGTATAGATTATAATGAAACCTTTAGTCCTGTTGCTAAACATCCCACAATTCGCATTTTGCTCTGCCTTGCCTTGCATCATCACTGGCCCTTAAAGCAACTAGACATTAGCAATGCCTTCTTACATGGTATCTTGGATGAAGAGGTCTATATGATACAACCACCAGGTTTTGTCAATTCTTCTTCCCCTTAACTTGTATGCAGATTACAAAAGGCTATCTATGGATTGAAGCAAGCTCCCAGAGCTTGGTATTCTACTTTTTCCAAGTTTTTGCTTTCTCAGGGATTTGTCAATAGCCACTGTGATAATTCTTTGTTCATCCACAAAACTTCTAATTCTATTACTATTCTTCTAGTATATGTAGATGATATTCTTCTTACTGGTAGTAATCCCTCTCATCTTCAAACTCTTATTCACCATATGCATTCAGCTTTTGCCCTGAAAGAGTTAGGTGATATTTCTTATTTTTTGGGAATTTCAATTCAATCTCTTGGGGATTCTTATTTCTTATCTCAATAGAAGTATGCCTCTGATATTCTTGTTAAAGCAGGAATGACTTCTTGTAAATCTTGTCCTACACCTAGCTCCATGAAACCTCCTCTCAATCCTGTTGCTTCTCTTCCTTTTGCTCAACCTTAGTTATATCACAGCTTAGTTGGAGCTCTGTAATATCTGACTATTACACGTCCAGATCTTTCCTTAGCTGTTAATCAAGCATGTCAATACATGCATGTTCCTACAAATGGTCACTTTGCTTTGGTCAAACGAATTCTTTGGTTTGCTAAGGGCTCTCTCTCTCATGGGTTGGTTTTTCGTCCTAGTTCTTTCACCTTACAAGCCTTCTCTAATTCTAACTGGGCTGGGGATCTCATAGATCGCAAATCTACTTCAGGTTATTATGTCTATCTTTGTTCAAATATCATCTCTTGGTCTGCAAAGAAACCAACTATTTCTCGATCAAGTACTGAGGCCGAATACCGCTCTCTTGCTCAGGCTACTGCTGAATTGAGCTAGTTACAAATGCTTCTTTATGATCTTTCTATTCCTACTACTTGTTCTCCTATTCTTTGGTGTGACAACTTATCAGCAATTGCACTTGCTTCTAATCCAGTATTTCACACATGTTCAAAACATATCAAGGTGGACTGTCACTTTATCTGTGAAAAAGTTGCTGGGAAACACCTTGTTCTCAAATACATTCCCTCTGTTGATCAGATTGTTGATATCTTTACTAAGCCTTTGTCAGCCTCTCGGTTTCAGTTTCTTCAGTCCAAGCTTATGGTCTGCTCTTCTCCCATAAGCTTGAAGGGGGCTGTTAATATTGAAGAACCTTCTAGTGCATTAGATGCAATCCCAGTTACAACTGCAAGTTTAGCTGCAGCTCATGCTAGTTCAGCTTCAGCATCACTAACAGATCATATTCAGCTTCAGCCCAAGGTTCACCCGCTCAAGCCTCACTGACAGTTATATCTTTTAACTATTTCCGTAGCTCATGGTGATTAGTTAGAAGTAGTTAGGATTTATTAATCAGTTAGATATCACTTGTATAAATACACTCTGTATCTTAGATACTTTTTAATGAGAATTGAATTCAGTTTTTCTTCATCTATCTATAAAGAAAATGAAATTTCTAAAGAAAAGAATTTCGTGAAACTCAAAACTCTCATAATATTTGTTTTATAATTCTTATTTTTTAAATAATTAAAAATATTTTATTGGTTAATTAATATTAAATTATTAAAAAAATCTTATTATTTCTTGATTTACACATTTTAAAAGGAAAGTTAATTAATTTATTTAGAAATTTAAATTTAGAAATTTGAAAAGAAAAATTAACTAATCAATTTTAATTTTTAAATTTTTTTTTATTATGCCTTACTTTACACGTTTCAAAAAGAAAGTTGATTAATTTATTTATAAATTTAAATTTAGAAATTTGAAGAGAAAAGTTAACTAATCAGTTTTAAATTTAAAAAAAAAAAATTTATAACTTTTATTGAATCATTTGAAAAAAAAAAATATTATGCCTTAATTTACACATTTTAAAAGGAAAGTTACTTAAGCTATTTATAAATTTAAATTTAGAAATTTGAAAAGGAAAGTTAATTAATCAGTTTTAAATTTTTTTTAAAAAAGTTATTGAATCATTTAAAAAAATCTTATTATGTCTTGATTTACATATTTTAAAAGGAAATTTAATTAATCCATTTAAAAATTTAAATTTAAAAATTTGAAAAGGATCAGTTTTAAAATTTAGATTTTTGTAACACTA
Source organism: Camellia oleifera (assembly GCA_022316695.1). Lineage (NCBI taxonomy): Eukaryota > Viridiplantae > Streptophyta > Magnoliopsida > Ericales > Theaceae > Camellia > Camellia oleifera. The sequence goes on from CM039314.1 coordinate 59,844,696, forward strand.
AAATATAGGAATCAATTCGCATATCCCATTGTTTATTTATCTTAATGTTTAATTTTTTAAATATTTAAAAAAAAATCTTTTATTGGCTAGGTTTTATTTCCTTATAATGTGATTGTTCGTCCATTTTAAGAATTTGCTTCTCCCACCAAATATTATATAGTTTTTTTTATATAGTGTATATCAATACAATAAAAGATCCAAAACTCCTTTTAAACATTGATGATGTTTTGGTTTATGGTTTTGGGTAGAAATTTTGGAAGGAAGAATAAAAGTGTGTGTGAAATTAGGTAAAATGTAATTATATTTCATTTATATTTCACTTATCTTTTTCCTTTCTCATTCCAAATTTCTACCCAAATGAATCAAAACATAATGTAAAGTTGGGTACATATTTTTCATATTAGAAATTTTGAATTAATATTACTTTTTAAAATTGTGTACTATAAATTCTTATTACATATATCTCTCCATATAATAATGATTGAAATTTATTTTAGTTGCTATATCAAAAATTAGTTATAAAGTCAAAGAAAATGTAAAAGTCTTAAAGTTTTAATGTAAAAAGTTTATGTTAGAATTTGTTCAAATGCAATTTTCTTAATATTTATAATTTTTTTTGTTAAAAATATGATGTATTATAGCTTAAACCAAGAATTGTCGAGAGGAAAAAATCGAGATTTTCTAAGTTAATTTTTAATATTGAATCAAATATTATAACTCTCAAACTAACTTATATTGGTCACGTATCAATAAACACAATTTTTAATAATTAAGTGAATGTCAAATTAACATAAATATTGAGTCAAGTAATTTCTAGGTCACTTCTAATATTTAGTCTAACACCACAACTCAATCCTAATTTATTTTTACGTAAAGTCTCATTTTGATAATTTAAAATGTTTAATTTCTTAAAAATCTTTGTTAATATCATCGACGAAAAAATTATAGTGATTTAATAATCTTAACCTTTTCATTTTATCATATTTATCTCTAAAAAAATGATAATTTATTTTTAAAAACATACTTATTGTCTGTTTTTTTCAAATAAATACAATAAAATAAAAAATATTACGAATCGACTAATTTTTTTCAAGAAAAAAAATATTCATTAGGATTCTGCAAAATAAACTGTTCAAATTATCAAAACGGAAAACATGCAGTCAAGTCGTCTCAAGTTTATATTTAAATATATAATGAGTATCTAAATGCAAATGATGTTTAGATATAAAAATAATATATATATATATATATATAACATGCATTTTAATGTAAAAAATACTAATATGATCATTTGTCAAAGATTGACCTGGTGTAAATTGGGCCTGGCCCACTCGAGCTTGAGCTCAGGCAGACCCATGTTGGCCGCCCAAGCTCCCGTTAAAATTCAGGTCGGGTTGGCCCACAAGTTAGAAAATTAGACTCAAGTTTAGGGGTATTCAAGCCTTAGACGAACTGGCAGACCAAGCCTTGGGCTGGGGCAGCGAGCTTGGGCCTGGGTGGGCATAAATATTTTTTTTTTTTAAAATTTCTATTTTTTCTACTAAAAATGATATTAGGCCATAGGGGGGGCCATGTCATGACCCGAACCCGCCCTCATGGGTTAAGGCCATAACCGGCTAGTAATCGTGTGATTACCTACGGCCTCAATTCAAGTAAACCAAAACTCATCAGAGATAAAGGAGCCAAACGGAAGCAATTCAAAAACTTTGTTCATAGAGCCGTGCTTAAATGCACACCATAACATATCAAACATTTATATGTTAATAACTCACAGCAGATTATGTACTAATACAAAACAATGTACATACAGGATCCCACAAAAGTAAGTCAACCCAAGGTAACTATATACAGACATATACGAAGGCTTGCCAACATAATAGCATAAATAAAATGGCAAAAGGCAAGGTCAGTCTCATGCGCGAGACCTTTGGGCTGACTCCTCAAAACTCTAACTGTTCTCACAATTTCACCGGGGCTGATTTTGGACGTCCCTTGGTTCACCTACATGTACATGAATGAGTGTGAACGAATGCCCAGTGAATAATATCAAGTAAGACAGTTACATAAACAATTATTGAGACAGTACAACAATTGGCCTTCGGCCCAATCATTTATGTCAATCGGCATTCGGCCTAATCATTCATATCAATCGGCTTTCGGCCCAATCATTCGTGTCAATCAGCCTTCGGCCCAATCATTCGTGTCAATCGACCTTCGGCCCAATCATTTATATCAATCGGCCTTCGGCCCAATCATTCATGTCAATCGACCTTCGGCCCAATCATTTATATCAATCGGCCTTCGGCCTTCGACCCAATCATTCATGAACTCAATCGGCCTTCGGCCCAATCATTCATGTCAATCGGCCTTCAGCCCCATCATTTATATCAATCGGCCTTCGGCCCAATCATTCATGTCAATCGGCCTTCGGCCCAATCATTTATATCAATCGGCCTTCGACCCAATCATTCATGTCAATCAGCCTTCGGTCCAATCATTTATATCAATCAGCCTTTGGCCCAATGATCTATATCAATCGGCCCTCGGCCCAATCACTTATATCAATCGGCCTTCGGCCTAATCATTTATATCAATCGGTGTCCACTGTTCAATTTAATGATCTTGCAAAACTTACATGGAAGTAACAATTGGACAATAACATACTACAAATATCTTGTTAAGATATTACTCACAGTGATCGGTTGATTGGTTCGCCCTGGAACTCGACCCTACACATGCCATGAACATAAAAGGGTCACTAACAATTCAATCCGTTCAAAATTCACATTTTCCTCTTTAGGCTTCATTCTTATCTCTCTAACTCATTTACAATGCGTAACATATGCCTAAGAGTGCTTAGAAGTGATAGGAAACGGAAAACAGAACACAAAATGCGAAAACAAAATTTCAGAAAACAAGGTCCCCGCTCGAGCGAACCCTTAAGCCTGCAAAAGTTCTGGTTACCTCAAATCCACGCTCGAGTGTGAACTCGGCTGCTCGAGCGAACGACCTGCCTACGTAGCTCCCTGCTCGAGCGTCAACTTCCCCGCTCGAGCGGGAGCCAAGTCTGCAAAAAGTGATGGGAGCTCGAATTCTCCGCTCGAGCGACAGTTTCCACGCTCGAGCGGGAATCAAATTTTCTGGAAATCCCAGGTTGAGTTCTTGAGCTCTAATTCAATTTTTAATCAACAAATCATGCATGTCATGGCTCAATTCTCAAATATATTCATACTAACATGATGTAGACCCAAAATCACAACTCAATGAAGCTCAATTCGCAATTAATTCACATGCATGCAAACAAATTCATGCATTTAAGCTCATATCTCAATTATTTAAACATGCATGCTAATCTTGACTTCGTTTCCATCCCAAACAATGCAAAAGGTGTTCATTCTCACGGAATATAACAAAAGCATGCTTGCATGTAAGATTTAACACATTCACTTCCATGTTCAACTCAATACATGCTAGATTATGCAATTCCACATCAATTATGTATACATGCATGCCCTCAATTGAACACAAACAACTCAATTTCCTCATAATCAAGCTTAACTCATGTTATTGACCATCTATCAAACTTAAATTCACGAATTTACAAACAAAAAGCCATGAGTTTTCTTACCTAAGAGTCTTAATCTCCCCAATTTGTGATCAATTCTTGAGTTAGACTTCAAAATCACCAAGCTTGAGACCAAAACTCCAACTTCTACACCCTCTCTCTCTCTAGCCGACCCTCCTCTTGTTCTTAGAGTCTTTCCTCAGTCAAATGAAGTTAAAAGGAGAGATATTGAGTGTGTAGTGCTCAAATAAAAGCCCCACTTGTTATATTATTTTGATATATATATATATATAATAATAGAGCACTAATTCACTAATTAAATCAATTTAATTTGATCCGAATCGATTTCTAATTAAATTTCATCGTAGGTTCTAAAAATTATGCCAATCACAAAGGCGCAATCAATTTTGGGTTCTGTGGCCGATAAGGCCCTCAATTTAATTTCCAAAGCAGACTATTCAAACAGATATTCCTACGGTGAACAGATAAAACTTCAAAATCACATATATTCACATAATGGCACATAAAATCATGCTAAACACACAATTATATTCAAATTAAGGACCGATTAAACATATTACGGAACAGGGATATCACAGGCCAGGACTCGGGCTGGGTTTTGAGTGAGCCTTGAACGGGCCCACAAGCTGGATCGTGAGCTCGATCGAGCTTCAAAATGGCAATCCAGGTCCAGGCTTAGAGTTATGAACTGGGCTCGAGCCCGGGTCTAACTAGGCTGGACCCACCTCAAACCGCCCACGGATCACGGACCATTTTTACAATCTTCGATTTAACTAACAAATGGCTAATATATAGACCCATGTGTTATAAATTTATATTTAGATTAAAAACATAATATATGTCAAAAGTATAATATTAATTATAATTTTTATTCATTAGTAGAGGAAAGTCGCAATTAAGTGTAGTATAGTTAACATTCACTTAATTATTTTTATGTCTGTTTTTGTTTTTTATAATTATAAAAATTGTGAGGTCAAGGAGTTTGTGAACTACGGGTGAACAAACGTCGAGTAGGGCCAAGTTACTACATAGGCCTTGTTTGGGATAAACTAAGAAATTCAAAAAGTTACTAAAAAAAGTTAAAAAGATCTATACTATTCAAGAGTAGCTTGTGGAGGAAGCCACTAGGAAAAAATTATTATTTTGCCTTTTGAATTCAACTATTCAAAAAGTCAAAAAGTTAAAAGGTTAAAATGATAATTTTGATTTTACTACAATATTTTATTACGCATTTTTTCGTAAAAAGTTAAAAAGTTATCCCAAACATACATATTTTTTTCTCTTTACTTTTTTAACGAAAAAGTCAAAAAGTGCACTTATATAGCACATCCTAAACAACTACATAGTAAGGGATTTTGTGTCTATCCAAACCCGACCCGGCCCTAATATCAGGCTTCTATATTTGTCCAAGCCCGGTCCAAAAATTAATTATAAATTTCAAGCTCACCCATCGAATTATATGTTAAAAAAAAATTTAAACATTTCATAATTAAATTCAGTCACACATTATATTTCTTAAATAAATATATTGATATCATTATAGATTGAAAGGTTTTGTACATAAATTGAAAATTTTCTTAAATGAATTAAATTACATATCATCACAAATGTGGGTTTAATAAAATCAACAAATATAGAGTTTAGATCCTAACAAAAAAATATATATATTTTAATATATTATAAATAAATAAATAATTAATTAATTTCTTAACATTTAATTTTTTAACAGGTCGGACAGAGTTAAGTTGAAAGGATAAATTCAAAAACCAACTTATTAATATTTTGCGGGGCATTCTATTTGAACCCAAAAAATATCTTAGTACGCCCAATTTAAATTTATAAATTTTAATTTCTATTATATTTTAATGTGAATTTACTAATAAGGGCAATCCATATTAAATCCTAAAATAAATTTATTTTTTCTTCTCATAGTACACCCTAATCAATTATTCTTATTCAAATCTCTACATCTATTCCCCCAAGAAATCAAAGTTAGTATGTCTTCTTCTTCGTCTTCTTCTTTCTCACTCCAAAACTCCAATCCACCTTACCAAAACTCACCATTAACATTAACATCATTGTTTTTTATTATTTTGAAACCCTAAACTCTAGAAAAAAGTTTGAACAATCAAACAATGGAGGAAAACAAGTTTTGAAACCCCAAGTTTTTGAAACCCCAAGTTTTGAAACCCTAATCTACCATTGTTTGATTGTTCAAACTTTGTTCTAGGATTTAGGGTTTCAAAATAATAAAAACAATGATGTTAATGATAATGGTGAGTTTTGGTAAGGTAGATTAGAGTTTTGGAGTGAGAAAGAAGAAGAAGAAGACAAGCTAACTTTGATCTCTTAAGGAAGAAGATGTAGAGCTTTGAATAGGAATAATAGATTAGGGTGTACCATGAGAAAAAAAATAAATATTTTAGAGTTTAATATGAATTGTCCTTATTAGTAAATTCATATTAAGATATAATAAAAATTTAAATTTATAAATTTAAATTGGGTGTACTAAGATTTTTTTTTTGGTTCAAATAGAATGCCCCATATTTTGCATTTAAAATATTAACTCAGTCCAGCCCAAAACAATCTTTCAATTTTCTTGAAAAAACGAAGGGGCCGGCCCAGCACTCACCCTATTGGGACACTGTTATGCAGCCCGCGCTGAAATTAAACGGCGCCGTTTTGATCGAAGCACAATATTATTCCCGTTTTCATTAAAAACATATTTTTTTGTCAATGAGTTTTGAACATTAAACCTCCGAGACAGAGACATCAAATCCCAATTTTCCTTTGAACACTAAGAGCAACTCCAACCACACTCTCTACTTTTTACTAGTTAAAGTACAAAAAAAGTACACTCTTTATTTTACCTAATTACTTTAGCTATTGTGTTCTCCAACCACGCTCTTTATTTTAACTAATCATTTAAACTAACTTAATTAATTTTTAAAATAAAAAAATACTAATTGTTAATATTTTACTAATATAAATTTGCAATAATAATAAATTTGCTCATACAAATATAAAAAACCTATAGAATGAGAAAAAAAAATACAAAATACAAAATAAGTTATTCCGTAATTTATCAAACAAAATTGAAAGAACATATAAAATTACTACATACACACACACACACATATATATATATAATATATAAAATCCAAAATCCAAGACATAAATATACAAAAATCTAAAATATATACATACATAATTATTTGGAGAGCCTCTAGGGCTCTTCAATTGTAGCCACCAAAAAAATAGGATGGTAAAGTAACTAGTCCAATAGCTAGCCCATTGGAGCTCAAAATTAGACTTACATTAGCTAAAATACCTAACAAGCCTTGTTTAACTATCCCCTTGGAGATGCTCTAAAATAGGCAGCGTAGCTCTTTTTCAATAAACATTAAGCGATTTTCCATTCAACATTAAACGTCCGTGACAGAGACATCAAGTCCCAATTTTCCATTCAACATTAAAATAGGTAGCGTAGCGATTTTCCATTCAACATTAACATATTAAAAAATATTATAGATTCTAAATTTTTTATTAAATAAATGATTAAATATCTTACATAGATGTGGAGTCCATAAACACCCAAATATTTGATCTTTTATTTAGTAGAAAATTTGGTATTCCTAACATTATCCTAAGTGATTTTCCATTCAATATTAATTGTGCAACTTCGGTTGGTAGCTCGAAATATCAGAGGGTCGAATGGCTCGAAATCTCAAAACGACGTTGTTTTAGGTTTGTTTTGTATTCTTTTACCGGTAAGAGAATATTTTCGACCCTTCACTTTCGAGCTACCAGCTATTTTCCTTAATTGTGGGACCTAATTTTCCATTCAGCATTAATTGTGGGACTTGATGTACTTAATCTGGTTTGACTATTATTTTGGAATTAAAAAAATATAAAATGATAAAGTAAGTTAAATAAGTTAATAAAATAAAATATCACATCTAATTAATAATTATTATATTTTTCTCTTACAAAAATTAAAAAATTTAAACTAAACAAGGCTAAAAAAACTAATGAAAAAAATTTTCATATAAAAACGTTGACTATATTAACCAAGCGAAGCTTTAATTTTCCATTCAACATTAAACCTCCGTGACAAACATATTTATTTGTCAATGAGGTCATTCAACATTTAAACCTCCGTCACAGATACATCAAGTCCCACAATTAAACCACCACGCTGCCAATTTTCCATTTAATATTGAGTACATATATATTATTTATTACCTTATTTAAGTACAATTATAAATATAATGGTACTTTACTTTTTATCATGATTTTAAGATAATAGTACCTTTTTTTTTTTTTTTTTTTTGGGACATTGGTGACTGTATAATTTGTAAAAGTTAATTACAATTTAATACGTGGTACGAAGAGGACAATTTGGGGAGTTAATATAAGTTGCCAACCAAAGTCAGACACGTGGCAGTTCGTATTGGTAATAATAGATCTGTGTAGCATTTGAACAATGGAAGGATACAAGATGATGTGGCTTAACGGTTACTCACAAAGTTTAATTTCAAATCAAGAGAGAAGCCTAACTGTAAGAGTGGCGTAATAGGACTGATTATGAGAAAGCATGTTCAACAATCATGAGAGGACATTTCGACGGTTGGAAGCCCACTTCGACGGTTATCATTGAAGAGTATAAATAGCAGAAAAGGCCCTAGAATAAAGCCCCTAGACTCAGATCAAAAAACTAGTTTATTTACTTCATTTTCTTTCCAGTTTTACAGTTCTTTACATTTCTGCACTTCAATTCTTGTACTGCACTTCATTTCCTAAGAGTAGTTTCAAATAGTTTGTTGCTGTGAACCTCTACGAGACTGGGTCAGATCATTGTAAGTTTTCATTTGCTTAATGAAATTCAGATTCTGAAATTATTCTTCACTCGTTGTTATTTACTAATTTCTCCTAAACAAGTCACCAGTAAAAGTCCTCTTTATTTAGGCCGAGAGAACTATAACACAATCGTCTGATAATTGGTTGGCAATTAATATTTTTTAAGGACTAATTGATCATTACTAGCACGCTTAAAATTACCTTATTAACCTTTGAAAGCCAAAAAGTCAACATATATTTTTGGCATGCCCAGTGGGACTGTAAAATGGCTAGACGTAGAAGATAAGGAGAAAGTGAATGCTTAGAAGAAGGTGTGAAGGGAGTGGTAGAAGTACCTGATCCAGAGGATAATGTAATACACATCCTGTGGAAGCACCTGATGAACCTATGGTCGAACAGACCAGCACCTCAGAGCATGTACCACATGTTCAAAATATTAGACAAGGCCATGGAATTGAACCATCCACTATTCCATTTACCCAGCCAATGGATCCGTGGGAAGGCTTGGTAGATGCCATGGGACAACAATTAATGTATAGAATGGAAAGATGGGCAACATCCTTCATGGATCGAATGAATTCCCATTAACCAACTATTATAAAGCATATAGAGGAAAATTCAAATGTTCTTCAGTAAAGATTGGTTATAGATAAGCAGCCTATGCAAATTAATGGACATACTAATGGTCCGAATAGTAGTCAAAATTATGAAAGACGATCACCTGTACCTCAGTCATGGTATGAGCCTTCTTCGAGGCCTTTGGTAAATTAAAATGTCTCATTATCTAACAGCAAAGCGATACAAATTGGTGGATCTGGACCAACACAAGAAAATGGCATGAGAATGTTTCCAAATCCCATATTCGAAACCATGCTTGGCATAAGGGGGTTCGTTAACCCTCTGTTCAAAATCACACCTGGGGGGTTGGAAGGGTTTCCTACGGCTGGGAGAGAAACAACACATGTTCCTCCTATCGCAGGTCCTTTCGCAAGATAGGCTCAGAGAGGTCAACCATACCCTCAACAGTAGCCAGTACCACAGGGACAACTAGTCCCAAATATACCTCCCTATGGACCAAGAGGACCTCAAGCACATGGGATTCCACCAAACCCTGTGTTTACTCCTCCAGTAGTAGTCCAACAAGCACAAAATATGGTTCCTAGAGACCAAATTGCTGATATTGTTAGAGAAATGTGTGGACCTATGGCTCGGGGGGTTCAGACTCTTGTGTATAGGAAGCCATACCCAAAATGGGTAGATAGGGTGCATGAATACTCAAGGGGGTTTAGAATACCAAACTTTTCTCTCTTTTATGGAAATGGAAACCAGTCAATAGTAGAATACATTGCCAGGTTTCCAGGCCAATGTGCTGAATTTAGCAATAATGATTATATGAAGTTAAGACTCTTTCCAAATTCTTTAACTGGGGCAGCCTTTGTATGGTATATTAACCTTACACCTGATTCTATCCAAACTTGACAGCAAATGGAGGAGGCATTTTATGCCCAATTCTTCCAAACAGATCCTGAAGTTTCCATGGCAGATTTGGTAAAGTTGAGCCAAAGGCCTGATGAGAAGGTTGTTCAATTTATTGCCAGATTTAAAAGGGCACGAAACAAGTGTAGAGTCATTCTACCAGAGCTCGAATTTGTGAGATTGGCTCAAAATGATTTAGAGTTTAGGCTTCGAAAGAAGTTCGATTCAACTGAGTTTCGAAACTTAGTGGAGTTAACCTATAAGGTATCTAGATATGAATCTTTACTTGAGGAAGAGCATGATCGAAGTAATGCATCATATAAGATTTATTATAGGGATCGTAATTATGAAATTGATGCAGCAGAAATCGTAGGGAAAGAGCCTATGACTTGTAAGGCGTTAATTCAAAAAAACACCACCATAGACCAGCAATTTAAAAAGAAAGACATTCATAGGAAGTATTCTTTTGATTTAACAAAAGCAGATGATATTTTTGATTATTTGCTTGCAACAAATTTCCTAAAGTTACCAAAGGGAATTAAGATCCCTACCCCATAAAAACTTAAAGGGAAAATGTACGGTAAATGGCACAATTCTTGATTTCACTCAACTAAAAACTGTATTATTTTTCAAGACAGCATCCAAGAATAGATTTGAAAAGAGAGTTTAAAGTTTCTAGCCAAAGTAGAGAAAGCCATGGGGATTGACACTAACCCATTCCTAGAGATTGGGGAAGTTACAGCCAATGTTGGTGTGCCAGATTTCCAAAACCTATCCTTGAAGGAATTGGAGGAGGTTAATGTGCAGATGCATGTTGCCAACCAGACTGCTTTCAAGAAGGATACCAAAAGTTCACTAGCAAATAGACAGAGCTTTGTAGACCAAAAAGGATGACTCTAGTGAGGAGGTGCTGGATAATGACTCTCTTGAGGTAGCTGTCATGCAAAGGATGTGTCCCAGATGCAGGTTAAGTTACAAATGGTTGAAAGGCCTCCCAATTGATGAGAAACAGTATTACAAGGATGTACAAAGACACCCTAAGTCAACCAATACCTACAACAAGAGGCCATACCTAACTGGCCCCAGACAACAGCCATTCTTGGCTGGACCACCAGCAACTAGAATACATTCTAAAGGTAAAAGACCTCTGCATGAGTTCAGGCCACTCAATTACTACAGGATGAAAGGAAATTATCTTGAGAGAAGGCCTGAATTGGGCTCAAGTAAGGGAATCAAAGCCAGTAATTGGCCTCCAAGGTCAAATTCGAACAAGAGGCAAGGCAATTACCCTGAAAGAAGGCCTGAATTAGGCTCAAGATAGGGTGCCAGAGCCAGTGAATGGCCTCAAAAGTTAGCTTTGAAGGTGGTTTCAAAGACTGGGAAAGCAAGTTCAACAACTGAACTAGTGAGTTCATGGGTACTTGGGGTGCCAGACTAGTTTGTCATACAGAACAAGCCTAAGAAAATACCTGCATAGAGAAGTGTCTTTGGAGATTAGGGCAGAATGATTAAACCTCCCTTGGTGGCTCCAAATAATTTGGTATTACTCAAGAACCCAAAAAAAAGGAGCCAGATATGGTTCCAGTAATCTCTAGGTCTTAAAGGAGAAAGATCCAGTGAAGGTACACCCTGTACCAAAAGGATCTGAAGGAAAGTGGAGAGAGTTCTTCATTGGCCCAGTCAAAAGGCTAGACAGAGGAGAAAGAAAATCCAAAATTGGCTCCTCAGAACAAAAGGAGTGTCAATAGAGAGCAGTTGGCTAAGGTTCATACTGAACTGAAAGTGAAAGAAAGATCCAGCTTAACAGGTCTTGAAAAGGCCTTGATGGAAAGTGATAATGAGACAGCAGAAGAAGTTGAACTAGGCCAAAGGAAAGAAATTGCTGAAAATGAGATGTTTGAAGCCTTCATGGTTGAATAGACCTTGTTGGTCGAAAAGCCAACAGGAGTAGACCACAAATGAGTTGATTCAAAAGAAGTCACCAGTACTGAGGTATCGGAGTGCAACATGGAAGATGCTTTCGAAATAACTGAACAAGTTAGTTTGAAAAAGAAATAAGTGCAAGCAGCAGTTCAGTTTGGCTCATTTCCTTCAGTATCAGTAAACATGGTATATATATTGCCACAAGAGTTCCAAGTTGAAGATGGAAACCAAGAAGGCCAAGAAGATGATCCTATTCTAGTTTCTAGTGAAGATTCACAAGTTAGCATGATTCAAGATGAGTCTGAAGTGGCCACACCAATGGAAACTGAAGATGAAAGTGAGGAGGTGAGTATTAATCTTTTGTATCCCTTCGAGTATCCTACAACATCTATGATGCAGCACGTTAAGCCCTTGTATATCAAGGCTTATTTCGATGGGATACAATTAAACAGGGTTTTAGTGGATAATGGGGCAACAATGAACTTGCTTCCAAAGTCCTCTTTGAAGAAATTGGAGTAAAGAAATCCCATATTAATCCCAACCAGCACAACCATTGCTAGCTTCATTGGGGATAAGCATATGGCTCGGGACATCCTGCTCATCAACTTGAGTGTGGGAACTAGAGATTGCATAACGACATTCTTTGTTATCGATAATAATGCCAAGTATAGTGCTTTACTTGGCAGGGATTAGATCCACACCAATAAATTTGTGCCTTCCTCTCTACATCAAAAAATAATGATGGCCCTACACAATGGAGAGACAAAGGAGATCAACACAGACCCTTAACCCTTTATCGCTTGTGCTGACTTTGCAGAGGCCAAGTTATATACTGAAGGAGTGACACCACTCAGTATATTGAGGAAACTTGATGGAACAGCCGAAGTGACGACTTATGAGGAAGTAGCACACCTGAAGTATTTAGTGCAAGAAAGTGCTAATGAAGAGTTCGTCACCAAGGATAATAATGATGCCTGGTTGTAGGCAAGAAGATGAGACCCAAGAAGCCAGACCCTTGGCTTTAGTCAAGTTTTTAGCATTGGATTTAAAATCAATAGTCTAGAAGGTTCAGGAACAAGAGAGGGAAGCCATAGTGGTTGGTTGTAACTGTAGACCACCCGAACTTCCTCCGCGCGCCCCCTTTTTCAGAGAGGGCGCGGATTTGGGTTCTAGCTACTACAGTTCGAGCTCCTGTCACAGTTCTGAATCTAATCTCACAAAGTGCAATGTAAGACTAATAAATCACCAAAGAGTCCAAATCCGGCAAATCGTTTTGAAAAATCGATTTTAATCAAAAAGTGCCAAACATGGACTGCTTTGCCAGATTTCAGAGTCATCACTTAAATATTTTATTTGGAAAATTTAGGAAACCCTGACTTGTGACTAAGGCCACGTGTCTGTCATTACCAAAGTTGCCTCGGCTCGGGAACTTGGGTACGAGAAGGGAAGGTCATGAAATGAGCACCCCCACTCACTCGATCAAAGATCAACCTCTACTAAACATGATATGTTGTTTTGAAAACACATGTGTTCTTATTCCGGTTATTTAGCTAGCTTACTAAGTGATGCGCACAACATACAAGTATAGACTAGATCGCCTAAATTGGAACAAAACAATTCAATGTTTGTTTTCGAAAATGGTTTGAATTTGACACCCTCAAGTGGGCTTAGAAATGAGGATTTGCCACCAAACAAGGTAGGCTTAAAACATGATGATTTGCCACTCCAAGTGGGCTTAAAACTCACATTTTAATGAATTGTTCCAATTCAAGTAATCAAGCCTTCATCCACATGCATTTAAGCAGTTATAGCAATTAAGTACATAGCCTCATGGCAGGCATGCTATCATGGCAACACTCATGCACATGCAAGTATGCTAAAGCATAAACACTTACAGTGTACTCCAAGCCAAAACAAAGAACTAGTTAGTAATCATGCATGATCCTAACTATGTTAAAATGCCTAATGCAACACATGCAAAATGCAACTAAATAGGCTTGGCTATCTAAGATGGAATATGAATGCAACACTTGATAACATGCTTTGAAACACGTATTCAAGTAAGTGTATTGAAATACAATGCAGTTGGAATGATGCGCTGAGCCCAGTGCATGCAAGACAAATGAATGGTGCAAACATGCAAACATAAGGTATGCTAATCGAAAATGACCTTAAACTAACCATCGAAAGCGGTTAAGTAAAAGGGAGAAAGACGTAGGATTGGAAGACATTCACACACACACGCACACTTATTACAACATTTGCTCTCTCGATAGGAGGGTCCGAATAAATAAGCTAAGCTAAGCTAATTAGAATATTATGAAACAAATCAGATGGCTAGTTACACGAACTAAACATAAGCAATGAAATGGCCTCGCGGGCGAGGGAGAGATGCATGCTCGTTAGCGTCCTCCTAAAAATCCACTACCTTGCCTCTAGAAGCCTTTGTTTGTACATCTTTGGACCTTTGAAAATTGTGCCAACCTCCAGATTACTTCTTTTTGACTTCAAGAACACACTGAGGGATGATCGGCTAGAAATGGTGGCCCTCGGCCAATATTGATGGTCGGTCGGCTGATTTGGTGGCCGGTCGACTAGAACATGTGGCCGGTCGGCCACTTATTCTTGAAATTTCTCCTTTTGCTGCAACAGAGCACAAACAGAGGCATGACAGTGTATTCGCAAGGAAATGTATGCACTGCCATCCTCCTTATCATATCTCAAGCTCAAAGGAGTGTGGCACTTGGCTCTCAAGCCACCAACCAAGCATTTTCAATGCATGGTAGCCAAAGAACCAAGCTTGTGCAAGTTCAATGAATGCGCACATAAGACTTGAAAGGCCTCCACTCTATCATGCACAATCAAGGGGGACGGCGACTAAGAAATGTGACACGTTTTATCACTTTGAGTATGAAACGTCTCACATTCCTTGTGTTTGGATTAACGTCTGATCCAAACACAAGCAATGCAAATAACATGCAAACACTTCATGTATAACATACTAAGGGCCAAGTACAATGAAACTAGTGAAGGACACAACACTAGAGGCATGCAATATAATGCTCAAATGATCAAGCCAGCCATGAACAAAGCTTAATCATGCCAAAATAAAGGCCTAAAATATGCTGAAATGATAGCCCAAAAGCTTAGAGAAGCGTGCATACGTATTGGCTGACAAACAAGGCATAAGGTACATCTCTCAAAAGCATTGAAAGAGTGGAACATGTGAGAGTGTGACCATGCTATATTTACTGAAATCATGTGAGAAATGTGGTTAAGGCATGCAATCATCACATTCAAAGCATGTTAGGGACCTCAAACACAAAGCTAGTGAAGCCCAACTACACTATAGCTATACAAAGCTAAGCATATATGACCAAGACCACTTAAAACAGACCTCAAGCATGTTAAATCAGTGGCAAAAATGTGCTGGAGCAAAGCTAACACATGTTAGAATGATGAGCTAAAGCATGAAGCATGTTAGGCCAACAAGCATGATTGCACTAGAGGTATAAGATGCAAGCAACCAATGACCAAACCAACTAAAAACAGAGTTATGACAGGTCCAAGAAGTCACTAAAACACGCTTGAACTTAGCTTAGAGAAAGGAGAAATGCATGCTCATTTGGTAGGCCAACAACTCAAGCAAGCAAGACAAGAGGAGAGGGGATCACCCCCTCCCATTTGGGGCCTCAAAACCAATTTTTCACCACTGAAATTCCTCTGGAATTCAGTGGTTAAAAGGCCAAAAAGAGATAGTTCCAAAAGCTTTAAAGGATGGCCCAAAAGCTTAGCAAATAAGGCATACAAAAACACTCCCAACTCCAAAAACACTTTGAACTACCATTTTTAACACTTAAAAATAGAGCTTGTTGTAGTTAACAACCAAGCCTAGAACAGCATGCAAAGGTGGCTAAACCAATGTACAAAAACAAGCTTTAAAAGGAAATATACAACTCTGAGCTAAAACCAGCTTTTTAAGTCCAAACAAAGCCTTCAAGAATCTTAGCAAAAGGGTAGTGGTGTTTGGCTAAGAGGTTGTGTGCAAAAATGTAAAGAACACTCACTTTCAAGCAATATATATATATATATATAGAGAGAGAGAGAGTTCTAGAGAGAGAGTCAAAATTTGTCTCTAAATTTTCTGAACCGTCTACAAGGGGGAGGGACCTCCCCTTATATAGAAATACAAGTCTCAAGCTTGTTTGACAAGCTTAGAGCTTGTTCCAATCCCTCTATACACGTGTATGAAGGATGGCCTCAATACCCAACAGCTGGAACAACTGGTACCAAAAATATCTGCGAAAGTAGAAAAAAAAGCTTCGGCCAACACAAGTGGCCGACCGGCCATTAACGAGGCCGACCGGCCACCACTGATGGTCAATGGAAAAAAGGCTTGGTCGATGGAAAAAAGGCTTGGCTGATGGGCATAAGGCCTGGCCGATGGGCTGTAGGGATGGCCAACATGCCACCCTCTTCCCTCAGAAACAAAGCCACAAGCTCTTGGTACGCAACCAAGCACAAAACAAACAAGTTAAAAGGTCCGAAGGCGAGACACTCTACCAAGACCTTCAGGTACTCAAAACGAACACGAATATGGATAATCATCGAGTGCTCAAATAATGACGTCTAAGTCTTGAGGACGGTCAAAAATAGAGTGTCTATAGTTGCCCCTCTTTGACAGAACTCGGAAGTCACGAAATGACGGGAGTAAATGCAAAGCCCAGAGACGACCCATTTTTGACAAGGCCGAAGACTTAGACAAACATGCAAGGTAACAATTAGATAGATGTGCCCGTAGCCCGGGGCAAATGCAAATAGTATACAAGAGTATAAATTATGATCATGCAAAGAAAGCTGTAATGGAACATCTAGATGCAAATGCCATGCAACGAAATGCTACAGCAAACTCGTACATAAGCAAGTAAACACGAACCAGACTACATCTCATGCAGAAAGGATGTAAGAAAATTATATGCAATCTTAACTACGGCTCACACAGGAAAGCCTAAAAGCGACTATCAGGAACACCTAGATTCTCAAACGAAACACTTCCTAGTGTATCAAACGTGAGAGGAGAAAAGTAACCAAACGCATGTCAAACGCAAGAGAAAAGAGGCGCCCAAACACGTATCAAACGCGCGAGGAGAAAGACGTCCAAACACGTGTCAAACGCGTGAGGAGAAAGGCATCCAAACGCGTGTCAAATACATGAGGAGAAATACATCCACACGCGTGTCAAACGCACGAGGAGAAAGGTAACCAAACGCATGCCAAAGCGAGAGGATAAAGGCGTCCAAACGCGTGTCAAACGCGAGAGGAGAAAGGCGTCCAAACACCGGAGGGTGGTATGAACATCAGGCACACATCCCAATGTTTCTAACCAAAAACAAGAGAGTTCACCGGGGCAGGAATGATCCTACCCAGAGTTCTTCTGACTGAAACACACACATACAACATCGTTTGGTTGCACCAACTTCGAATGGACCGTACATACAATATCGTGTGGTTGTATTAGCTTTAAATGAACCGTACATACAATATCGTGTGGTTGCATTAGCTTCGAATGAACCATACATACAATATCGTGCCTGTACAAAAGAGAAACTCAACAGGTACAATACAATACAATGCATATTCTACATAGGATTGACAACACGTTCTATGTTTAAAAGCCAAATACACGTTCCATGCGAATACGAGAAGTGCATATTCTATGGAAAAGTGGCAAATGCATGTGAATGTAAGATTAACAAATGCATACTCCATGCAACATTTGAGATACATATTCTATGCAAAACAAGAAGTGCATAACAACGCAAGTGAAGCGTGCATAACAATGCAAGTGAAAAGGTGCATAACAATGCAGGTGAAAAGGTGCATAACAATGCAAGTGGAGAAATTGCATATTTTATGTAAAATTGAGATACATATTCTACGCAACGAATGCATGTTCAATGCAATGCAACAAGTGTGGACAACTTCCACACGAATGTAAGAGCATGTGTAATACAATACAACACGACATGCATATTCTATGCAATGATGGTGATGTACGTTTTCACGTAACGATTCGAAACGTGTATTCAATGTAACAACAAAACAATGTATACCCTATGCAGCGCCCGAAGCGCATATCATGGAGGCAACTCAACGGTAGTTTTTGATTTACCTCTCAAAGAGTTACAACATGTTCAAAAGGATACATCCCACACGCGCTGAGCACCACATACTGAAAACACAGTTCAAAGCTTCCGCGGAGGCTATTCAAGCTTGGAAGCGCACTTTCCTTGTATTCTCTTGATAGATGAGGGAACAAATCAACAAAAAAAACCTCAGAGAAGAGTATAGGAGGTCCATCGGCCACAACATGGAGCCATCAGCATGCCATCGGCCACTAAATAAGTTAATCGGCCAACAATGTGGCTGATCGGCCAAATATGGCAGATTCGGGGTAGTTTGGTTCATTTGCCTCGGGTCTTTAAGTATGGGGTTTGAAACCCCATTTCTTCACTTCCTCAAGGCCAAAAACATTTCTCCTCTCATTCTAGACCATTTCCCCCTTCCGATC
Organism: Camellia oleifera; assembly: GCA_022316695.1. Taxonomy (NCBI): domain Eukaryota; kingdom Viridiplantae; phylum Streptophyta; class Magnoliopsida; order Ericales; family Theaceae; genus Camellia; species Camellia oleifera. The sequence continues at coordinate 59,863,112 of CM039314.1, forward strand.
CGCGCTTTTTACGCGTCACAAACATTCGAATCGCAAAATCCTCATTGTTCTCAACATTTTGAACCGATTGAAAAGTGGTTTCAGTCTTTTTCTTGATTTCCATCATTTGGGGTTTATTTCCCCCAAGTCACCCTTGATTTCCGTGCCCTCTTTCGAGCCTTGACCTTTTCTTCAATTTTTCACCCCTCGGAGTTGACTTTTTGTTGACTTTTGGCATTCTCGCCCATTTTCCACATCTTCGACCATTTTCTCATTCTTCTTGAGATGGCGGATAACATTCCACATGATGGGGATCTTCTGGGGATGGAGATGGATCCCGAGTTTGAGCCTTTGCCGCTCAGTATTCGACCCTTCGATCCAACATCTTATGACCCTGATGTACACGTGTTGTCCCCCGACGGCATCCGCCAGTTCAGGAGATTTGCGCGAGGTGCACCAAAGGACCTCCTACTATGCGAGCCGGAGTTACACTTATCCTATGGCGCCGCTGAGGTATACTCTTCCTCTTTGCTTTCTGCAATGTAGGTCGTATGTCTTGGATATCTCATACTGCTCTTTATCTAATTATCCCAAACACATTTGTACACCACATGCCTTGTTCATTCTGAGCACATTTACACATTATACCTCTATCAATTCTGAACACATGCGTACACTGTATTAATGAAACTGCCTTGCATCTTATCTTGGACATTAGGAGATTCTCATGCCTTCCGGGGCTATGGGAACACCATTGCTCGAGACTGGTACATGGAGCTACCCGATGCTGCTCGATACATCGTCGATGAGGCTGGTTTTGGTGCATTCTGTATAGGACTCTTGCGCCTTACTGCGAGTCGGTCTCTTCTAGTCGCTTTGGTGGAGAGGTGGTGGGATACCACCGATTCCTTCCACCTCTCTACAGTAGGGGAGATGACGACGACTCACTTCGACTTCTCCATTCTCACCAGCATAGGAGTAGGAGGTGATCCGATCCCTTACGACACTGATATGGGGGAGTGGGACGCTGCTCAGATCTTTTTGCTAGGGACTCGCCCACCTCTCTCCTAACTATGGATGATGCGAGATTCGTGGTTTGCCGACCACTTCAGGGGGAGGATGCCAACGACCCACGAGGAGACCGAGCACTACATCCAGAGATTTCTCATGGTCTTGCTTGGCACCACTCTTTTCGCCGATTGGGCGAACACCGTTGGCCTCTACCTCTTGAGTGCACTAGTGGACTTGTCTAGCGTCCGACTCTACGACTGGAGCGGCGCATGCTTGGCCACCTTGTATGGATACATGAGTTCTTCTTCCCGTCGGAGTGGGCACCTACTAGGACACTACTAGAGAGCCTGGGAGGTACATCTTTCCCTTCTGCTTTACAGTCCTGCTTTACATTATCTGCACACCACACAAACTACATAACACGTAATCTGCTTTACACCAGTTGTACACTGCACACACTGCACAAGACACTGTACATCATTATTTGATTTCTGCTTTATCTGTATACTGCTTTACTGATAAACATACTCATTTTTACCCTTTCACATGTAGTTGTGGGTATATGCCTACTTCCCAAGGCTTGCCTTAGAGCTGGAGGTAGAGATGCCTCCTATGGTCCCATATTCACATAGGTACGATGTGAGGTGTGAGCGGAGGCCCCGAGAGTCTTTCTCATTCTTCCGCCGATATTTCAACACTGTAGCCGCAGCGGAGGTATTTCAAACCTTATAGTTTATCTGAGCTTTGCTTCATATTACACTTTCAATAGTAGCTAACAACCTGTATAGCCGTCATTTGCAGATCACCTGGTAGCCCTGGGCAGTGCTGCCTGACGCAGTTAGGGATCAATTTGCTGGCGCTCGGGAGGCCTTACGCTTCCGAATGTTGTTTGAGGGCCTAGTCTATCAGGCGTGGTACTTGGAAGAACGTTTCTTGCGACAAAGCCTTGGCTTGCCTGAACAGATAGTCCCAATGCCACCCCCCACCTATATGAGGATCACAGAGAGGTATACTGAGCAAGAGATGATCAACTTTACTAGAGGCTGGGATGCTGACTTCTTCAGGCTCAACGACGACTATACCATCTTTTTCTAGACATATCTTATGCCGCCTCTGGTCGGTGTTGGCCAACGTGAGAGAGACAGACGTATAGCTACAGCAGGACGAGTGGGAGGATCTATGGCGACTCAGGCCCATGGTAGGAGAGGTTCCCAGAGGAGACAGAGGGCGGGGTGGCCAGACCTGCCCACTACTGTGACATACCGAGGATATACTGGAGAGGCTTATCAGATTCCCATCGCTCCTGCCCCAGCTAATCACGAGCTCGTTGGAGTTCGAGGCCCGACCCCGGTATGTACCATACTTTGCATTCTGCACATTCATTTCATTCCAGTCTATGCTTCGCAAATTCACTAATCATCTCAACACTCTTGCAGGCTTCCATAGAGTACACCGGGCAGGCTCTAGAGTTGTCGGCTTCTCTGATGGGGATGGTGCAGACGAGCATGGATCTGCTCAGCATTTACGGTATTCCAGTAAGTTCTTTCAACCTCCGTTCCAAAACCCTTTATAATCTGCTCCATACTGATCTGATGCATCACATTATCAATACTACATTTGATATACCGCACTCATATACCGCTCATGGCACCAATACATTGTATCCCATATACTGGCCACGGCTTTCATACACTGCAATCATTCACCACTCATGGCGCTCATATACTGCTCACAATATTCATACATTATAATCATGTACTATTCAAGGCATTCATATACTGCATTTGATACCATACTCAGCTTCACATATCATAACTGATGCATTTGCCAAATTATTCTTTTCAGGTCCCATTCCAAATGCCAGTCACAGTGGGCGCCCTAGCGAGACCTTCAGTGTCTTCCTAAGCAGCAGGGACAGAGAGAGGAGAGAAGCCGGCGCACAGCCAAAGCAGAGCTAGGCATACTCACGCCGGGAGTAGTTCTCGGGAGCCTGCCCCAGATGATGATGAGTCTAACGAGGAGTCGGCAAGCCCACAGTCAGTGCCGTCTCAGGGCGGAGAGGAGACTGGAGATGGCTCCGCAGAGGGGAGCAGAGATGGTTCGGGAGCCGACTCCGGCTCAGATGCAGACGACGACGCTGATGGTGATAGCTCCGAGGCCACGCCCAGGAATAGGGCGAGGACGACCTCTCGATCTTGAGGCGGCCAGGGATGATTCAGATGCTTCTTTTTAGTTCCTTTTCTTTTTTACTGGGCTTTCCTTTTTGCCAGTAGTATTAGTACATTGTACATCTTCAGACAGTTTTATTTTCTTTAAAACTTGTACTCTTTTGCAAAAGAAACCATGATGGAATGAAAACAGCTTTTGTTTTAAAAAAAAGTGTTACATTTTGCATTCAAAGCATCGCATAACATCGCACAACATGAAAATGAGATTGAGCTTTGTTTGAAAATTGCAAATTCAAATTGTATTGTCTTAATCAGGTGGTTAACCAACCGACAATTGAAAGAACAAAATAACTCGATAAACAAAACTAGGACTTGATATGCTACTTAAATGTGAATACAACTCGGTAAGCAAGACAAGAACTTAATAATCAATGCAAATGCAACTCAATAAACAAAATTGCAACGACTCGATAAACAAATTGTAACAATACAGGTACGACTTCGCAAAATCGTCACAGAGATGCATCCAAAGTGGAACAAGACACAAGTTCTCAACACTTCCAACACATAGACAACTTAGAGAGCAAAAGGAGAGGCCATCGGCCAAAGTAGGAGGCCACCGGCCACCATAACTAGCCGATCGGCTATAAAAATGGTCGGTCGGCCACAAAACTTGGCCGGTCGGCTACCTATGCAGAAAGTCTCTAGATTGTTGCCACCTGTCTTCCACTCAATATCTTATCTTCTATAAAGGTTCCAGCTTCATGGTTTCTCCATTTTAACACTGTTTTTGCCCCAAATGGAAGCATTTCTTGCCCAAAACCTCACAAATTGGATTGGAAACTTGGATGGCTTGGAAAAGTTGAATTACTGGAGTTTCGGAATAAATGCATTATTCACGCTGAGCCGCACCCCGCTGCGTTTTCCGTTCCTCCATGCCGGGGCTAGATGTTGGAACCCGATAACTTACGTTTTTAGCTTTGGCAAACAAGAGATGTGCCCCACTTTTGAAAATTTTCAAGCTTTAATGGAATCTCAACGCGATGAAGAGATCTTGCCCCAATTCCGTTTCGGCCACATCCAAGCCTTAGGACGGATGTGTGGGCTTACTTTACATGATGCTCGGTCTATGATTCGCGATGGAGAGTTGGACATCCCCAGCTTGATTCATTGATTTTTTGACGCCAATGACCGCGGCGACCATCTTTGAAAATTTTCACTTTCCTGAACTAAAAGTAAATAAATAAATAAATAAATAAAAATTCTTGAAGTTCACATAAGATAAATAATGAAGTTAGAGCATCCACAATGAGATGACTAAAATTGTTTGTTAAAGTATGTTATATGACAAAAAGTGATAAAAGTGGGACCCCAAAATGTGTATTAAGAGTTTCTTAATTTTATAGAGTGAGTGGTGATGCAATGGATGTGTTCATGTGTGTGTTAAGATGTGTGTTAAGTGTATATATATATATATATATGGATGTATGTATAAATAAATAAAATAAATGAATAGCTTTCAAGCCTACAGCTCGTCTTCTCAATTGAGAATATATATATATATGACCATGTTTGATTAAGGCCGAAATGTACATTATTGAGGCCGTTAATTAGAATCTCTTAACTTCAATTGCTGGTGAAACTGTATACTTTATGTGTGTTGAATGTCAATCAGGTTGTACATCGTCGGAGCATAAAATAGGCAAAAAGACAGAATTTGGACAGAGTTGACTTTCCCGCACATGCGTTGACTTTCCCGCACGTGCGTTGACTTTTTCTAGGAAAGTCAAACCGACGTTTTAAACCTGTTTGGAAGTGAGTAGAAGTATAAAAAGGCAAGGAAAAGGCTTTTCTAGGGTTCTGAACTTGTTTTGACCTAAAGGGAGAGGCTAGGGTTTAGAAGGGAAGAGAAACAAAAAGCTTCAAGGATGTCTCCTATGGTGGTTCCTTCTCCATCTACCTCCTTCCACTCCTCCATGAGTGGCTAGTCTCATTTTCTAGGGTTTTGATGAAACTCTAGCCATGTAATTATTTTGCTTTCTTTTTGATTTTTAATTATGTAAAGGTTTGAACATTTGTATGGTGATTTAGAAGTTTCTTTTATATATTTTTCATTATTTCTTCGAATATTTGACTTTCTGTGATTGTTGAATGTTATCCATACATGAGTTTTCTATTCCTTCATATTCAAGGTATGAGACGAACCATGCTACGAGGAACGAGTCGTATCACTACCTTAGTTCAGAGTGAACGATTCGTATTAATTGAGATGGTTCGTGCTTGTACATTGAATGTGATGATCTTCTTGTTAAATGCTTTGAGCTTGTAGTTGCGGAGCATTAATCCGTTCAAACCATAGCATAATTGATTTCAATAGGAAACCCTAATTACGTGGCTAGTGGTGGACTCTTTGCCCTAGTTTTTCTCCCAATTCAGTAAACCCAATTTCATTTATTATTGATAATTTAATTCCTTAGTTTAATTTATTCGTTATTAAATTAGGTTATGATCATTCAATCTTTTTATCAAAATTAATTTAGGAATTTAACAATTAAATTAGTTTAATTTCACAATAGTCCCTATGGATCGATACCTAGACTTGCCATTATTCTAATTGAATTTGGTATAGTTTATTATTTAATTTTGGTGTGTTCAACGACCCATCAAATTTTGGTGCCGTTGCCGGGGACTTCTGACGAAATTAGTTAATTTAAAGTTACATTCTTATTTTAATTTTTAATTTAGAATTTTATGCTTTTGTGTTGCTAAGGGTGCAGAGCGTTTGAAGTTGGAGCTATCATTGAAGTGCAAGCGGAGTGCAGCCGAGCTTTAAAAAAAAAAAAAAAACTGCAGCACTAAAGTGAGTAAACAGAAGCAAACACTCACAAGTAAAGCACCAAAGTGCTAAAACGAAAGTCAAAGCTCAATTGGGAGTTGGAGACAATGTCTACACGTCAAGCACCCACAAGACGAGTAAAGCGTTTTCGTTAAACCGCTGTGAGTATTTCTCCTTTAGCATTTTATTTTCGTAACTTAGTGCACCGAGTCGAACTTTTTTTGTGTGTGTGTGGGTAATGTATGCACGGGCCCCGTTCTTGTCGCCCTGAATTGTGGAGTTTAGACCTTGAACTAGAAATGACCCTTAAGAGACTTAGGGCCTCTGCCCGTGTTCCTAAGCTTGAGTATTCGTATTCATACATTGAGCCATTAGAGATGGCGAATCCTGATGTCCCGAATGTGCCTAACCGGACCCTTAAAGATTATTTTACACCCACTGCATATGCATCACCATCATGCATCCAATTACCCAACACCACTGCTGCTCATTATGAGATTAAGTCCAGCACCATACAAATGCTTCCATCATTCCATGGACTAACTCATGATGATCCTTATAAGCATTTGAATGAATTTCTGGAAATTTGCTCGACAGTGAGGATCCAGAATTTCACAAATGAGGCCTTAATGTTGCGATTGTTTCCATTCTCATTAAAGGATAAAGCCAAACACTGGCTAAATTCTTTACCTGCTAATTCAATCACAACTTGGGACCAATTACAGCAACGGTTCTTGGAGAAGTACTTTCCCATAGGTAAAACCAACCAACTTAGGCGAGCCATCACAAACTTTGCTCAAATGGATGGCGAGCAATTCCATGAGACGTGGGAAAGACTTCGAAACCTTCTCCAACAGTGTCCCCATCACCAAGTGCCTGATTGGCAACTTGTTCAAACATTTTATTATGGCTTAACTGAGCCGCACTGCCAAATGGTGGATTCATCCTGTGGTGGGACATTCATATCTAAAAATGATGCCAAGGCATGGCAATTGTTTGAGAACCTAAGTGATAATTCCCTTCACCATGCCTCCGCAGCCCGGCAAGTCCGGCAACCAGTAGTTGGAGCCCCAAAAAGAGGGGGCATTTATGAGGTCGGGCAAAACTTAGAGTTAGCCCAACAAGTAGAGGCACTGTCCCGCAAGATGGACCAATTGTTAGCTACGGGACATGCCCCTACCCAGCAAGATCAGCCTCAATTTCATGAGGCATGTGTTATTTGTGCGAGCCCTGCTCATGACTTGAGTGAGTGCGCTTCGACATCACAATTTCCGGAGTTAGTCCAAAAGCATGTGAATGCGGCTTAAGGATTCTCCAACCCGGGTAATGACCCATACTCCAACACATACAATCCAGGATGGAGAAATCAACCTAATTTTTCATGGAGACCCCCTTCACAAGGCACTTCTTACAATCCTCCACCACCAAGGCAAAATTTCAATAATTTTTCCAACCAATCATTTTACCGACCACCGCAACCTTATAGACCCCCACAACCGTACCGACAACCACAACACCCGCCTGTTCCTCAGGGCAACTATGCCTTTGAGACTCAGGTGTTGGAAGTTCTCTCAGAACTTAAGGGGTTAGCACCGGTAGTTCACTCCCACACTCACTCTATTGCCAAGCTAGAGACCCAATTGGGTCAAATGGCTAACAACATGAATCAGAGAGAGGAGGGAAAATTACCAAGTCAAACTGTGGCCAACCCTAAAGGACAATACGGAGCAGAGAGGTCGGGTGGGAATGGAAAGCAACATGAGCAAGTGCATGCGGTGATTGCTTTGAGAAGTGGTAGGGAATTAGAGCCTCAGTCAGTTGCGTCTGATACAACTAGAGTTAGGAAGGGTGACCACGGTGGTACACCCAATGAGAGCAAGGGTGAGGGGGAAACACTTAAGTGGGATGACTTATTCCCTAGCACTTCACTTGAGCCCAAGGCACCATATGTGTCTAAGGCACCCTTTCCCCAATGCCTTGATACACCGTCCCCTTTTAATAAGAAGGCAGCATCTATGGAGGCAATGATGGAGGTCTTTAAACAGGTAAAAATCAACCTCCCCCTATTGGAGGCGATTAAGCAAGTACCATCATATGCCAAATTTCTGAAGGACCTTTGCACGCAAAAGCATAAATCTAGGACACATGTCTCCCAAAAGGTCCTATTCACGGAGCAAGTAAGCTCCATCTTGTTGAATGACACTCCTCCTAAGCTTAAGGACCCGCGTGCCCCAACCATTGCATGCATTATAGGGGACCATTTCATTGATAGGGCCTTATTAGATTTAGGGGCTAGTGTCAATCTGTTGCCGTACTCTATGTACGAGGAATTTGGGCTTGGCAAGTTGAAGCCCACTACTGTCACTCTTCAATTGGCTGACCGGTCCGTCAAAGTGCCATGTGGCATGATTGAGGATGTGCTAGTTAAGGTTGATAGGTTCTACTTCCTTATTGACTTTTTGGTGTTAGATATGGAACCGGTAGCCAGTTCTAAGAAACAAATCCCGGTGATCTTAGGTCGACCTTTCTTGGCTACGGCCAATGCATGCATCAATTGTCGGACCGGGGTTATGGAAGTTTCATTTGGCAACATGCAAGTGAAACTTAATGTTTTCCAAGCATCCCAACAACCTCATGAGAGAGAGAGATGAGTGTTTATTAGTGGATGTTGTGGATGAGATTGTGGAGGAGGCTTTGCCCTTCATTCTTGTAGATGACCCTTTAGAGGCTTGTCTAGCTCATTTTGGGTTTGAAAATTTTGATATTGATGGGTCAGTTGAGGAGGTGAATGTCTTTCTTAATTCTTCTTCTACACCGGATTTTCCTTCATGGAAAGCCTGATTTGAGTCACTTCCTCCTCTGTCGAGAGAGCCTGCCATACCATCTTTGGTCACACCACCTACACTTGAATTGAAGCCACTCCCGGCCACACTCATTTTGCATGATTCGTTTCTAGATGAACAACTCTTTGAGCTGTCACAAGCGAGTCCCCCGTGGTTTGCACATATTGTGAATTACTTGGCCATTAGGCAAATTCCGCAGAATTGGTCTAAGCAAGAGAAAGACCGATTCTTTTCACAGGTCAAGTATTACTTTTGGGAGGATCCGGAGTTGTTTAAATATTGCTTCGACCAAGTGATCCGACATTGTGTGCCGGAGAGCGAGGTGCATAGCATTCTTACATTTTGTCATTCTTTTGCATGTAGTGGTCATTTTCGTGGGCATAAAACGACCGCCAAGATTTTACAGAGTGGGTTTTATTGGCCCACAATTTTTAAAGATGCCCATCAATTTTGTAGAACTTGTTTGTGCTGTCAGCAAATGGGTTCGATGTCTCAGCGTGACATGATGCCAATGTCCCCTATTCTTGTGGTAGAAATATTTGATGTTTGGGGGATTGATTTTATGGGCCCTTTCCCGTCGTCATTCGGGTTTGAGTACATTCTCTTGGCAGTAGATTATGTATCTAAGTGGGTGGAGGCAATAGCTACCCGAACAAACGATCATACAGTGGTAATCAAATTTTTGCATGAAAACATCTTTAGTTGTTTTGGGTTTCCTAGAGCCATAATAAGTGATCAGGGTACACATTTTTGTAACCGGTTCTTTGAGTCGGTAGTTAAGAAATACTCTATCACTCATAAAGTTGGCACTCCATACCACTCTGAAACTAGTGGCCAAGTCGAAGTCTCAAATAGGGAGGTAAAGCACATAATTGAGAAAACGGTGAGGCCGGATAGGAAAGATTGGTCACAAAGGTTAATTGATGCATTATGGGCTTACCACACTTCTTATAAGACACCCATTGGGATGTCACCATATAGAGCGGTGTTCGGCAAAGTTTGCCATCTCCCAGTTGAACTTGAGCACCAAGCATTGTGGGCCATAAAGAAGTTTAACTTCGATATGGCCGTGGCTGGGCTCAACCGGAAATTGCAACTCAATGAGCTAGAGGAAATCCAGAATGATGCATATGAGAGTTCGAGAGTTTTTAAAGCTCGGACTAAATAATTTCATGACAAGCACATTAATAGGAAATTCTTTGAACCTGACCAAAAAGTGTGGCTTTTTAATTCAAAATTGAGACTCTTTCCGGGTAAGCTAAGATCAAGATGGGATGGCCCCTTTGTAGTTGTTGAGCCATTTATTCATGGCGCCGTTGAGGTGCGAGATCCAAAGACTGGCCACACTTTCAAAGTGAATGGCCAAAGATTGAAACCATATATATAGGGGATTGGGAATGGGGATATGATTGAGTCCATTGCTTTGATGGACCCATTTTACTATGATTGATTTCTTGTTCTTTTTTCTTTCCCTTCTATGCTATTATGTTTTGCTTTGTTCTCGTTATGCTTTATTTGCGTCTAGGAGACTTTAAATCCTCTAAAGGTGTAATTTTTTTGGTGTTTGTCGTGCCCGAACGGCATCTGACGGTCTGGTATAGCCACCTAACCGTGTTTGTAGTGAGTTCCTAGGAGACCAACTGAGACGGTGGAAACTAGAGTTCGAATGGCAAAGCCTAGAACACAAAGGTTTGGAATTTCCGAGACTAGAGTCTGGTTTAAATACCCAGGGGTGTGGAGATTGCTTCAAAACTACCTCGACTTGAACTCTGTATGGCAGCCCCATAGGTTGAGGTAGCTTTATGCTCCTCAATTCTGGATACCGAATCAACCTAGTCTGTCACCCTGTTGGAGAATAGGGAAAGTTACAAGCACAGTTAGGGAGAAAAGTAGTACTCGTGATTTTCACGTGAAGATTATACTTTAGTGGGCATTCCGTTATGTTCTTATGTGCTATATTTATTTCGGATGTCAATTGAAAGTAGAAATGGTTAAGTATATTTGGGTTGTACTAACCTGAAGGCTATAAACTACGCTGGATTTTATTACTTGGGGGATTCTGAAGTGGCAACTTTATGCCATAACTCTGGTGCCTTTTGTTAGGTACTGAGAGTTAGTTTTCAATTCTCTTGAAGCATGTACGCTTGCGAGTGCTTCTTGTTTTTGTTAAACTATGCTATTGCAATGTAGCAGAAAAAGGTCATTGCATGCGTGTGGGTGGAAGGTACCCTCCCTAGCCTGGGTAAGACCTTGATTTCTGCTTTGTGGTTTATGAAAAATCAAGTATTTAACCACATTCATTCATTAAAAAAAAAAGAGAGCATGTTTTCATGTTTATTTTCTGTTTTTTTTAAAAAAAAAATAGTTGTTATACTTGTTCAATTTTAAAAATAAAAAAATAAAAAAATCTGTGTTGTAAAAAAAAAAAATTATTTCCTGCACGGGCGGTACTGTGCACGCAGGTGCGGCAACATATCACAAAATCAAAGTTGTGCACTGCTTAATAAGCAGGTGCGGGGTAGACAACGTTGACCAAGCCGTACGTGCGGCTTGACTCCCGCACGTGCGGGACGCCGATTAAATAAAAAAATTTAAAAAAAAATTCCGCGGAGGGGTGAAATCGCCGCACGTGCGGCCTGGGCCCCGCACATGCGGGAAACTGTGCATTTGTTGGTTTGCACCCTGCTTAATAAGCAGGTGTGGGGCCAAGTGCGGAATTTATTTTTTCTTTGGTTTTGAATTTGGTTTGCACCCTGCTTGTGAATTTGGTTTTGTTTTGTTTTGTTTTTTTATTTATTTTATTCCATTTTTAATTTGTTTAAGTTAACAAATTTTAAATAAATACATAAATAAATTTTAAAAATAAATTAATAAATATACAATTATTTTATTTATAATTATATATATATTTAAAAAAATTCGTTTTATTTATTTTTATTTTCTATTTTCTATTTTCGTAAAAAAAATAAAAATAAATAAATAAATAAAATCATGGTGCTAACAATAATCCTAATGTAGTTTTTTTTTTATTTGCTATATTTGTTTAGTTTAAATTGTTTCGTTACTGATTCTCATTCGTTTAATTAGTTTGTGGATTGTTTTATTTTTATTTTTATTTTTATTTGTTTAGTTAGTGATGTTATTTTTATTTTTTCTATTCTATGACGTAATTGTTCCTTTAATAGTAGTTTAGTTTTTATTTTATTTTATTTTCTTCTCTTCTATTAATTTATTCTATGCTTTAGTCTCTTTTGTAGTTTACTTAATTTATAATTTAGTTTCGTTTAGTTTATTTTATAGTTTAGTTAATTTAATTTAATGTCATTTTTATTCATTTATTTAATTAATGTCGTTTTCAAAAAAAAAATAATTTGAAGTGTGTATATGTTACTCTCTGCCTACCTGAATGTGCGCCTACAATCCTGGTAATTTTCTCTCATTTCTCATAACTTTTCTATTGAGGACAATGTCATATTCAAGTTGGGGGATGAGGGTTATATTTTCTTTTGTGCATTTCTATCTAGCTCATAATTCATGCTTATACCTGTTTCACTTTATTGCATTACTTCACTTGATGTGACTTTTTGCTAGTAGGGTGATGATATTTGCATATGTTAATTGGAGAGCATAGTAGACTTGTATGAAAAGGGTTTATTGGGTAGATACTTGCATGCGATGTTTACACGAGGAGAGTTGTCTGTATTTGTGGTATTAGTACACTTGTCATGAGTATACCTTAATTCACATGAACACACTATCATAGCGGTGATCTTTTTATTATAATCCCTGGTGTATATCATTGATAATAGCTAGAGTTGCAGAAAAGAATAAATGAGGAGCCAATATTTAAAAAAAAAAAAAAAAACCACTTGATTAGTTTGGATTCGTAGCCTTTTTAACTCGAGTTATTAAGCCCGTAGGGGTGTCTCTACACCTAATGTCCTAAAACCGTCTGGTTTGGGAGTCATTGGCCCAAAATTTGCTACATGGGTTAATTAGAAAGCTTAAGGGACTTGGACATTGCACAGTTAAGGAAAAATAAGAAGAATGACTTGTTTGGATTCGTAACCTTTTCAACTCGAGTTATTAAGCCCGTAGGGGTGTCTTTATACCTGGTGCCCTAAAACCGTCTGGTTTGGGAGTCATTGGCCCAATGCTTGTTACATGAGTTGATTAGAAAGCTTAATGGATCAGGACATTGCACAATCATAAAAATATATATATATAAATAAATAAAATAAAATAAAAAAAAAACAAATAAAAAATTTTTTTTTGAGAATCTTGGCTACAACAGGTTAGTTTTTCTGTAAATGTTGGGTGTTATTATGAGTTACACTGGGCTATTATAGTGGATAGTTAATTAATATGGAGATTGCACTTTACACCGAGCGTACTTATGACTTGTCTACTAGCATGCACAAGTACAAGGAACTTTACTTTTGTATGAACTGAATTGTGGTTTTGACTCAATAGGTTCCTTCATGCTTGTCCACTGTGCCTTTAATGACTCATGATGTCTCAATATCACACTGTAATGGCACATAAGTTGATTGTTAGGTGGAGTAGTGTGATCATTTGTTGTTGAGTATATATGAATATGTTAATGTTTGTGGGTATCATTTCTGGAAACCCTCACGAAACTTTACTCGTCCACTTGGGGTAACCTTGTGGTTTAAAGGCTTGTTGCATATGCTAAATGCAACCGTTTTCCCACGAAAGAGGAAATAAATAGATTTTGTTTAATTTTATTTTATTTTACCCTTGAGCACTAGCAAGTAGTAAGTTGGGGGATGTGATTAAGGCCGAAATGTACATCATTGAGGCCGTTAATTAGAATATCTTAACTTCACTTGCTAGTCAAACTGTATACTTTATGTGTGTTGAATGTCAATCAGGTTGTACATCGTTGGAGTATAAAATGGGCAAAAAGACAGAATTTGGACAGAGTTGACTTTTCTGCACGTGCATTGACTTTTTTTGGAAAAGTCAAACTGACGTTTTAAACTAGTTTGGAAGTGAGTAGAAGTATAAAAAGACAAGGAAAAGACTTTTCTAGGGTTGTGAACTTGTTTTGACCTAAAGGGAGAAGAGAAACAAAAAGTTTCATGGATGTCTCCCATGGTGGTTCCTTCTCCATCTACCTCCTTCCATTCCTCCATAAGTGGCTAGTCTCATTTTCTAGGGTTTTGATGAAACCCTAGCCATGTAATTATTTTGTTTTTTTTTATTTTTAATTATATAAAGGTTCGAACATTTGTATGGTGATTTAGAAGTTTCTTTTATATATTTTTCATTATTTTTTTGAATATTTGATTTTATGTGATTGTTGAATGTTATCCATACATGAGTTTTCTATTCCTTCATATTCAAGGTATGAGACGAACCATGCTACGAGGAACGAGTCGTATCACTACCTTAGTTTAGAGTGAACGATTCGTATTACTTGAGATGGTTCATGCTTGTATATTGAATGTGATGATCTTCTTGTTAAATGCTTTGAGCTTGTAATTGCGAAGCATTAATCCGTTCAAACCATAACATAATTGATTTCAATTGGAAATCCTAATTACGTGACTAGTGGTGGACTATTTGCCTTAGTTTTTCCCCCAATTGAGTAAACCCAATTTTATTTATTATTGATAATTTAATTCTTTAGTTTAATTTATTCGTTATTAAATTAAGTTATGATCATTCAATCTTTTTACCAAAATTAATTTCGGAATTTAACAATTAAATTAGTTTAATTTCACAATAGTCCCTGTGGATTGATACTTGGACTTGCCGTTATTCTAATTGAATTTGGTATAGTTTAGTATTTAATTTTGGTGTGTTCAACGACTCATCAATGTTTTAACAAGATTCAGAGCTTCGTCTCTCTCTCTCTCTCTCTCTCTCTCTCGATTGGGTAGAAGCATTGCTGTAGTTAACACACAACTTAACAGCTGATACTAACACATCTCTTAATAGCTCCATTGCAGCACAAAACAATATTTTTAGTTGGCCAAAATTTAGCAACTGACACTAACAAATACACTAACACATTTATTATGCATGCTCTTAGTTATATTGCTTTCATTATCAAATACGAACCAAGAATCAAATTTGATTGATTTTGTTTTGTCTTACTTTGAACTTGAAGTTCCATATAACAACCTTAGGCTCCGTTTGGAAAAGGCTTTTAAGCCACTTTTCTCCTACCTTTTGTTGTAGTTAATTTTTAAGATAAATTATAAATACCTCCACCCACGTTCTGAAAATTAAAAAATTTTCTTTATCAAAATTTTTCTTACAATTGACTTAAAAAAAAAAAACTAAAACTAAAAATAAAAATTATACCAAAATAAAATTATGGGTAAATTATAAATAAATTCCTTAAGATTTGCTTAAAATACGAATTGCCTATTGTAATTTTGAAAATTACGTTTTACCTTTGAAGTTTCTAACTCTTTTTATTGATAATCGTCAAGTCAATTAATAATTTTTAATAGTGTCAGAAATACATTTCAATTAACAATTTGAGTAATTTTGTTATTATATAGAAGACAAGTTAAGAATTTTTTTTTTTTAGTTAATTTTGTTAAACAAAAATTTTTAACAATGAAGTATTTGTAATTTTCCAAACTACATAAGACAATTTGTAATTTAAACAAATCCCAAAAATGTACTTGTAATTTAAACTTTATATTATTGTCTTTTCATCCACCTACCACCAAATCCCCCTCTCTCTACTATCAAAATATTCTTCAATACTCCTCGATAGGGATGGCAATTTCAACTCAGCCCGATGGGGACCCGACCCTCTGACGGGCTGGGGATGGTATTTAAAAACAAATCCCCGATGATATTCGGGCCGGGGACAGGGATACATTTTCCAACCCCGGCCCCGACCCCGACCCCGCCCCATTCAGCCCCCCGACCTTGTTTATATATATATAAATATATGAGTGTTGTGTGTTCTGAACACAGTGTTCATATATATAAATATATATATGTGTTGTGTGTTACACAGTGGCCTACCCTATCTCTCTCTCTCTCACACACACACACACAACCAAAGCTCCATTACAGCCGGCTCCTCTCATCTCACCGGCAACTCCCTCACCGCCGGCTTCTTCTCTCATTCTCTCATTCTCATGGTATCTCCGTCTCTCTCTCTCTCTCTCTCTCTCTCACACACACACACACACACACACACACACACACGAATCTCCTCTTTCTCTCTCACACGAATCTCCTCTCTCTCTCTCTCTCTCTCTCTCTCTCTCCCTCTCTTGTTTTTTGCTTTTGTTCTTCAGATCTGACAAATGATGGCGATGAAGATGAAGATGTTGCTTTCAAATTTGTTGGTGATGAAGATCGTTTTCTGATGAAGATGAAATTGATCTCCTCTCTCTCTCTCTTACAGTTTTTTTTTGATGTTCTTGATGGTGATGAAGATCTGTTCTTGATGCTGCTTTTTTGATGTTGTTGAGATGTTGATGTTTTTTTTTTTTTGATGTTGTATTTTTTTTTCTGGGGATTTTCGGGGTCGGGGAAACCCGATTCTCATTAGGGGGCGGGGGTGGGGGTGGGGGCGATAGTTGGTTCCCCATCGGGGATGGGGACGGGGATGGAAGGAAGTTCTGCCATCGTGAATCAGGGACGGGGAGGGTGATCCCCGACCCCAACCCGTTGCCATTCCTACTCCTCGACAACAGACAAAATGGTTGTAGATAATAATAAGACGATGCTGCTGATGGAAAGTAGGTAATGGTAATGCAATGATTAGGCCAAGTGGGGAATAAAGAAAGCGAGATAGGAAAAATAAATAAATAAATAAAGTGTTTAATTTTATAAAGGTTAATTTAGGTATTTAAAAAAAAAATTATTACTTACGTTATACACTTTATTAATTTGACGTATCGGTTGATTAATTAATAAAGCCATCCGCTATGTGATTGAAAATCTTAAGAGGTGAGATGTAATTTTTCAATAGTAGTGCTACACGCACTCATTGATATATCAATTAGAGAATCTGTATTTTTAATCTTTGTAACTTATCCTAATTTTTAAGAAGAAAAAAGAAAAGTCTTTTTTTTTTTTTTTTTATAGATTTTTCTAGACTAGAAGCTCCAGAAAAAAAGAAGAAGAAAAAAAAATCGATCAAATTTTAAAAAAGGGTAAATTACATCAGTATAGTTCTTACATTTTGGTCGTTATATCAATTTGATCCCTCCATATTTAATTGGTTTGATTTTGATCATTAATTTAGAATTTTGTAGTAATTTGGTCTAATTAATAATGTCAATTAGGATTTTTGAAAAAAAATAGCCATTAAATTAGTTGTGATTAACTCAATAAATTGAGCAGATTTATAATTTTATTCTTGAATGCATGGTACATGCCACTCACGTGAGCATTTTTATAAAATAAAATATTAACAGGCATAATTTAATGGACAAAATTAAGAAAAAAAATATAAATTTAAGATCAAAATCAAATTAATTGAAATTATAAGAATTCAAATGATAAAATTATGGTTTTAAAAGTTTAATAAAAAAAAATAATAATAAAAAAAAAAAACGGAAATCTTCTAGAAAGCAAAGAGTAATATAAACTAATGCTAAGCTTTAATTCAAAAAGTTACATCTGAAAGAGATTTAAAAAAACCAATATATAATGCTTGGACAGCATCAAGTCACCAGGAGCATGAAGTTTAAGATTGTTGGTTCAATCTGCATTGTGAAAACAAAAGCAAAAGTCAAAAGTTATAGATACAAGACCTTTAACTTTAAGTCTAAGAGGGATGTTTGTAATGTCTTAAATAAGTATATTTTTTGAATTTTTAGATTAAAAAGTTAAGGAAAAAAAATATGATTGTTTGGGATAACTTTTTGACTTTTTATGAAAAAATGTACATTAAAAAATTGTATAATTTAATGTATAGAAGAAAGTAGAGAAGAATAGACAGGCCTTAAAGCAGAGTAGTGGGCGGACTAGTGAAAATGTTATGCTTGTCTTCTTTTCGGGTGTTGAATTAGACGGTGATGTTCGGCCTGTGGGAGCTCACCACGGGTCTCATTTGGTAATCGGAACCGTTTAATGTGTAAAACTTGTCGAGTACTATATGCTTGTAAAAAATCATGATGATCGGATATCGATAGCTATCTGATCGGATTAATTTTTTGTCAACCGTTAACTATAATACTATCTATTTTTATACAAAACTGATTTGATCATATAGTTAGGGATATCCGATTAATGTGATTTTTTACAAGCATATAGTACTCAACGAGTTTTACATATTGAATGATTCAGATTATCCAAACAAGACCCATGATGGGTCCCTATGGGCCAAATAGCATCATCCTTAAGCTTGCCTCCGCCTGTGTAATTTCTTCTCACCAAACTTAGGTAAAGGCAACTCACGTTAGAGTGAGTTGTACATTTTTTGTATAAAAATAATCTTTTTATAATTTTTTTGGATGAATAGTGATAACTTTTTAATTTTTTTAATAATTTTTTGAGTTTTTATCTTTTTTTGAAGATGCCAAACCAAGCTTTAATTTTTTAATGTTAAAAAAGGCATCTTAGCAATTTTTAGTGAATAAAATCCCTAGATCTAATTTTTAAATAGTTTAAGGCCTTGTTTGGTAATAAGTAATTTTAGTAATTTTTTGACTTTTTATAAAAAGATATAAAAAAAAAAATAGAAAGAGTGATGTGACAACTTATAATAATTTTTGGATTTTTTGACTAAAACACATAATTGCCAAACCGAGACCTAAGTACACATTATTTACTAGTATTATAATTATGGACAAATTTATCCTTTGATGTATTTAATTTTTTGTTCCATTGTGTTTGGTTGAGAGATTTGGAAAGGGATTTGAAAAATGAAAGGGAAAAGTTAAGTAAAATGTGAATAAAATACATATTTTACCTCGTTTTACACACATTTTTTTTTTTCAAATCCCTTATCAAATCTCTCAACCAAACGCAATGTTAATAATTTTGGGTAAATTATATTGACACCCCTTGAAGTTTGGGTTTAGTATTGATTCTCTCTTCACATCTTAAAAATTACAATCCCCTCTCCATGGTTTAAGTAGGGGTGACATGGTTCGGATTGGTTCGGATTATGATAAAACTAAGACCAATCAGTTATCTATGGTTCTTGGCAAATTGGAACCCATCCAATTCGTTTAAATTGTGGAACCAATCCATTTAACACGGATTAGATCGGTTTAAGACCACGGATTCACATAATTAAATAACAAAAAAAAGAGAGAATATTTTAATTTCATAAAAATATAAACATAGCATCAAACAAAAGCAATAAAACTAGATACACATTACACAAAGCAGAGTTCTCCTCTGTATTAAACCTAAACATAGCATCAAACAAAAGCAATAAGAAAACTAGTTTAACTTTTATATCAAATAAGAAATGATATTATGTTGGAGGGTCTATAATATAAATATAGACTATTTGTACACAGTCCGGATCAGTTCCAAGCTGGAACTGTGGGGTTCAATCTGGAACCGATCCGTGGCTTATAGATTTTTAAATTTTCAATCCCGAACCAAACCACGAATTCAAAAAATCAATCCAAACTTACCAGATTAGACTAGACCGGTACTAATTATATGAATTTTTTACACGGCCCTAATTTAAAGTGAACATACAAATCACTCTCCCTGTTAGTTTACCGTTAAATAAATTACCATCTATTGCTTAGGTTAGCCATTAATTGTTTTTTTGATACCAATTTTACCCTCATTTGTTGCCCTTTCTTATTGTATTTCCTTATTCTCTTCTAATAAGCATTTGACACACATCAATCATTTTATGAACCACCTACTTACATATGAATACAGATCTTTGGTAGCACTTTCCTGTCACCCTCCCTGTCGCCCTCTCTGTCGCCCTTACTGAAACGGCGTCATTTTGGTCAAAACGACGTCGTTTTGCTTATTATTATTATTTTTTTATTTTTCCCCAAAATTTGAAATTCCCGCTTTTTTCTACTCAACTCTGTGTTTTGTTTTGTTTAGCCTTAAGACACAGACGGTAGCACGAAGAGAGAGAGAGAGAGAGCTGAGCTGAGAGATGAGAGACATGGTGGAGGGCGCTCGACGGCGAGGGCGAACGAAGGATAGTGGAGGGGCGCGACGGTGAAGGACGAAGGATGGTGGAGTGAGGAGACTACCATTGCAAATGACGAAGGATGGCGGAGGGACGAGACTGCCATGGCGAAGGACGGAGCATGGCAGAGGGAGGAGACTGCCATGGCGAAGGAAGAAGCATGGCGGAGGGACTGCAAGCGACGGCGAGGCAAGATTGCGGCCCTGAGGAGGTAAAATAACTGAATATCTGTAGCTAATATTTTTTAGATTATTGTAGCTGATATATACATATATATATATATATATATCTGAATATCTGTCTGAAATTTTTTATAAATGTTTCTAGAAGTTAAAAAAGATTATAGCAAATATGAATTCTGGGTTTTTCAATTTTTTTTTTCCATTTTTTGTTGTTATGTTCTTCAATTTTATGTGGCTTTCAGCTTCATATTTGTGATGGTGACCCAAATATTGTTTCAGTTATTTTTTCAATTCTGTTAATTTTTTCAGTTAATTTTTTGACCCAGTGATGGAATTGTTCAAAAAGGTATATTCCACTACCAAACATTACAAAAATGTTAAGAGAATTCTGTTAATTGAAAAAAATTTTGACCTAGAATTCTGAAATTTAACAGAATTCTGTCAACTGTTATGTGTTAAAAAAAAATTTCAGTTAATTCTGTTAATTGGTCAAAAATGAAGAACATAACAAGTACCAATTGATTTAATATTTGTGTTATGTGTTTGTATGACTTGGGCAAAAGGTATATTCCACTACCAAACATTACAAAAGAATGGAATTGGTGTTATCTGGAATTCCAGGAATTCCAGATAAAACAAATATGACTTGTGCTTCATCCTGCTGAATTGGTCTTGGAAATGTTTTTTGAATCATCTTGCTGAATATTTCACCACTAAAAATTTATGTAATCTTTTGACTTGGGCAAAAGCTAGACATGGAATATTGGATAAATGGGTAGCCCTGGTTAGGCATGACAAAACCAATCTCCATCGAATAAAAAAAGAGAAAAAGAATTGGTAGTGTTTGTTTTGTTTTGAACCAATCTCCACCCAATTATTTCCTTGTTTCTAGAGTTGAAGAAAAATTACATGTTTGAAGCTATTAATCGAGTGCATACATTCTATACAGTAGTGTTTGTTTTGAAGGATTGGACTATGGGATTGGCCTATTAGTCTCTCCGAATTAATAGTTCATTATTTAGTTGAATTTTTTTGCTCCGGACTATTAGTCCCTCATATGAGGGATTATTCTATCCTAGCGGGGTGCGATTAATTCTATGGGATTGGTATCTCATGAAACTAATGTGTGAAATGTCCATTTTACCCTCATACTATTACTTAGTAAACAATTGGAAAAGGGTAAAATAGTATTTTGAATATTTATAAATTATTTTTTTAGTGTTGTTAATTTAAAATTATATATTAAATATAAATTATAAATTATAAATTAAATTTAATTAAAAATAATAAATTAAAAATTATGGCCTTATAAATTAAATTTTTTTAGTGTTGTTAATTTAAAATTATATATTAAATAAAAAAATATAAATTATAAATTATAAATTTAATTTAATTGAAAATAATAAATTAAAAATTATGGCCTTATAAAATAAAAAAATTTAGTATTGTTAAATTATAAATTATAAATTATAGATTATAAATTTAAAATTATATATTAAATAAAAATTATAAATTACGAGGGTAAAATAATCTTTTGAACATTTTTCCTTATCCAGTTCGTCAAACCAAATATTGGATTTACTAAAAATAATCCAATCCAGACATCTAATTCCATAACTAAACAAATCCAGAACTAAATGAATATAAGATATAAATCCAGTTCAACCAAATAGTCTTGACAGTTCAACTAAATAGTCTGGGGATAATGTATCTCAAGATTAACAGTCCGATGAATTCTAATCTCCTTCATTCAGTGCATCCAAAAAAACATGTGAACTGATACAACTGTGATACAGACCCCCAGTGAGGTGGCGAGCCGCCACTGGTTGAAACTCAAAAAAAAAAAAAAAAAAAAAAAACAGATTTTTTTTACCCAATCAGGACGCGCCACCTCACTGGGGGTCGACCCCCAGTGGGGGTCCGAAGCAATTTTCTTATTGACCAAGACAATTACACTCGTATGTGACATTATTGTCTCTAAACCCAGTTGCTAAATCTCTCATGCTCCATCTTTCATCAAATCAATCACTGGGCACTGTGAGCCACCATGGCCTGTAATCGTCGTTGACTGCTCTCGATGAGCTTGCCTTGGGTGGACATCATCTCCACATCTTTCTTACTACCATCTTGCCATCACTGGCCATCGTCTCTACTTCTTTTCCAATTTTCCATCAATGAAGATTGATATTAATTTGGTAGTGATGGGTTTAGTAGTTATGGTAGAGATGAACATGGTGTTGTGGTAGGATTTGGGAGTTGATGTGTTTGGTGGCAATGAGAAAAAATGGGGTGGGTTATAGTGGTTTGTTTGAGAGAGAAAGAAGTGGTGAGTTGTAGCTTGGAAAAAAGAGTCAAGAATTAGAGGTAGAGTTACTTAGGGTAATTAGGTAATTTTGTTATAGTGTGTAAGGATAATAAGGTAATTTGATATTTTTCATTAACTCAGTTAAAAGACAAAAATTGACAAGGGGGAGCAATGTAATTTTTAAAAGGTGAAAGGAGAATATGTATTAAATCCAAACATTAAAAAGTATCAGTGTAATTTATCTATACATATTTTGTCGAAGCTATGTTTGGGAAGTGGCTAAAATAGCCAAAAAATCAAAAAGCCAACTAAAACACATCACATCACCTCTCTACTTTTCTGCACATCTTTTCGTAAAAAGTCAAAAAGTTACTAAAATAGCCTGTTCCCAAACCAAGCCTGAGTGAGCTATGATATCAGGGAGGGAGAGAAAGATACAGATAGAAAAGATTTTGTGGACGAAGAGACAATAACATTAGTCCGATGTAAGGTTAGTGAGATAATGACCCTGATAGTGGTAATAGTAAGAGTATAGAGGGATTGCTTTGTGTTTTTGTCCTGAGCATCACTACAGTGAATTTAGTGTGAGCATGTTTGGTTTAATTTTTAGCAAATTAAATGTCAATAAACAAGAATTAGAAATTAAAAGTACCCTTCCATATGTTTCTTAATAATAATTGGCACAAATTTTTAAATAAAAAGTTATATATATATTTTAACTATACCAAACAGTCCATTGTGAATGCTTTTATATAATATGATCTCAATTTTAGTAATCTTGTTTTGGGCCTAGTTTTGGATGAACGTCTATATATTATTTGTAAAATGGTTGCACTTTGTAAA
The DNA here is from genome assembly GCA_022316695.1 of Camellia oleifera. Classification (NCBI taxonomy): domain Eukaryota; kingdom Viridiplantae; phylum Streptophyta; class Magnoliopsida; order Ericales; family Theaceae; genus Camellia; species Camellia oleifera. The sequence goes on from CM039314.1 coordinate 59,886,407, forward strand.
ATTGAAAAGAAAATTAAATGTAACAATGACATCATTTTATATTATCTCAATTAATAAAAAAATTGCAAAAGTTATTAGATGAAGAAAACTTATCTCCCACTAATCTAACCAATATAACTCCTACCGTAAAATAAAATTACTCATTAATTAATGATATCATAGCATAATGCCACCATTATACCTAATAAGTTATTTATTCGTAGAATTGGTGTGCTAGGGAGTTTAGTTCATTTTCCACTATGATTTGTCATCTTGAGTAGTGGTAGTGGTTGGTGTGCTAGGGAGTTTAGTTCATTCTCCACTATGATTTGTCATCTTGAGTAATGGTAGTGATGACATCATCATCTACTAGTTGGTTGGGGTTTGTGTTGAGTTGCTCCACTATCCTCCTGTCCAGCGAATTGAGAGTGATTTCTGTCGATTATTATTTATTATTTATCTATGCTAGGAATGTGACCTTTGATATTATATATATATATATCTATATATGTTTATTTTTTTGCAATTTCAATTTTGTTTTGGCATTTTTTTTTTAATCCTAATATAATGATATACGTTTGCAATTTTCTAGACCCCAATTTGGGAAATTGAAATTAAGTACTATAAATCCTTGGGGGATTTGGTGATAGCCTTCTTACTATCTAATTTGTCTTTCAAAAGGATAAGAATTATATAAGTATTTTTAAAACCTCCTAATATTTTAAAATTTGTTTCTTTTATTATATTACCCTCATATCTATCAGCTCTCCTATTAAGCCATCTTCACTGTGTATTTCAGAGTAAAATGTTACACTCTGAAACTAAAAGTAAAATTTTACTCGGTATAAAAGTAAAATTTTACTCTGAAAAACTAATAAAATGTTAGACTCTACACAAAAATAAAATTTTACTCTGTATAAAAGTAAAATTTTACTCTGAAAAACAAGCAAACTGTGAGACTCTGAAGCTAAAAGTAAAATTTTATTCTGTATAAAAGTAAAATTTTACTCTGAAAAACTAGTAAAATGTTAGACTCTACACAAAAGTAAAATTTTACTATGTATAAAAGTAAAATTTTATTCTGAAAAATGAGTAAAATGTGAGACTCTGAAGCTAAAAGTAAAATGTTATTCTGCACAAAAGTAAAAAAGCGAAGGCAGTGTTTGTGGCGGCTGAAGTGTTTAGCAATGACTACCTCTTGACAGTAAAATTTTACTGTCATTTTAACATTAGAGTAAAATTTTACTCTAATTCTCTCAAGCAAAAAACAGAACAATAGAACAAAAGTAAAATTTTACTCTCATTATCTGAAACAAAAAACAGAGCAATAGAACCAGAGTAAAATTTTACTCTGGTTCTGTCAAATGAAATTAGATAAAAAAACAACAAAAATAAATCCAAAAAAAAAAAAAAACAAACAAACAAAAACAAAACAAATTAATTAATAAATCAACATATCTAACTGAGAAGAAAAACTTCTAAAACTCGATTAATAATCACAAATCTCAATGAAAAGAATACATGTGTTCAACAACACTCATACACACAAACACACACACATATATATATATATATACATATATTCAAAACTCAAATCTGTATTTAAAAAAATATGTATAACCAAACAACTCCACCAAACATGCTTTAATTTAGAGACGATCTGTTTCTCCTCGTAGACGATCTCCTTCGATTCCAGCACCGGAGAACAATTTTCCGGCCTGTAGTTGATTTCGTTCCCGATGTTCTTGCTGAGTTCATCGTAGAGATCGGTTTCAGCATTGTTGATCGTCGGAGTTTCACCTGATAACTGACCGAACTTGGCTAGGAGAGTGATGACGATAACGTTGCTATCATCGCCGGAGAAGAAGAAGTTACCAAAATTGTCGAGAAACAGAGCTTAAGATCTGGAAGGGAATCATCATAGCCGTTGTTGCTATCATCGCCAGAGAAGAATCTAGAAGTTTCCGATGGTAATCTAATCATGTCACGGCCATTGACGGCGATCGAGGCAACGAGAAGGAGGAGGAGCACGTTGGCGGAGAACAAAGTTAGAAGGGAAAGAAGGAGGAGAGAGACAGAGAAGGTGGGGAGAGAGTGGGTGGAAAAGGTAAGAAAATTTAGTTGAGGGTATAATAGTCTAATAAAATATTTAAATAATAAATTTTGTCTTTTATGCGAGACTTTATAATTATGAGAAGGTTTAGAAAGTATAATTTTTTTCTTAGTCCTTTTAACAATGAAAGGAAGGTAAATGGGATTTATAGCCAAATTTCTCTAAATCCTTCTACTTTGGATTTTTTTTTTTTTTCATTTAATTTAATTTGAGTTTATTTTTGTTTGAAAATACAGTAAAATTTCATTGTCTATGGGCTGAGATATTTTATCGTTTGAAGATAGCAAATACAGTTAAATTTTGTCTTTTTTCTTTCTTCAAAATTTTATATTGAACACGAGTCTTATTTGAAAGTTTTCGACGAAAGGATTTCAAAAGTATAACTTTTTTTTTTTTTTTACAAAAGAACAGTAGAAGGTAATGAAACAATGTGAAAACAAATTAAACTACTAAGAGTATTTTCATAATCTAACTGTTTGTAATACATTTTTTGTCCTTCTCAAAACAAATCTCTGGATCTTATCCTTCTGCCATAAAAATCTCAACAAAATGCTTAAATCCTCCCTGGCATCCATTGAATCAGTGGCTTCACCTGTGAAAGCATATATAGAACTCTACATAGTTTTAAGAATTATAGGATTTTGGAATGCTTTGTCATTTTTATATAGAAAAATATTATATGGTCAATTCAGGCTAGTTTTAGATAAATTTGCCATTCATACTTGTAGTTAATCCACTATCGCCTCTATAAATAATTTATATGTTTTTTTAGCTCAAACTTGTCCCAACAATTTTTTAACACGAACCAACTCATTTATTAATGAATTGAGATGTACAAACTTTTAAATCAATATGATTACGTATTTACTTATGCTTTGAATAGAACTTTAAAAAGAAAAAGAAAAATGAAGAAAAAAAGTAAATTTATATTTCAATCACATTTATCTCAAAATTTTCCTTTTCTTTTCCTATTTAAACTCAAATCTATAACTAAAACACAGTTTTAAGTTGTGTTTAATAAAATTGAAAACTAAAAACCGAAAATTAAGTATTAAAAACTAAATACTGAATATTGAATTTTTTAAGCTGAAACCTGTTTCATAAAAATTTAAGTGATGAAGTAAAAATAAGTTGTTTGATATGTATAAAGTGAAATTTAAAATTTAATTTTTTTAAAATAGTATATTTCAATTTTTATATTGTATGGTGGTGGTAGCTGTGGTGGTGACAGTTGTGGTGGTGGTACTAGTAGTGGTGGTAGTGGTAGAAATGGCGGTAGCGGTGGCATGATGGTGGTGGTAGCCTTGATGGTGGTTGCGGTCGCGGTCGTGGTTGTGGTAGCATCAACGACGGTGCTAATGGTGGCATGGTAGCATTGGTGGTGGTGGTAGTTGTAACGATGGTAGTAGTAGTAAAATGATTGTGATACTTATGAAAATAATGACAATAGTGATAAAGATAGTTATAGTAATGGCGGCGGCGGCGGCGGCGACGGTGACGGCATGATGGTGATGGTGGTGGTAGTGGTGGTGAGCGATGGTGGTGGTGGCATGATGGTGGTAGCGGTGGTGGTAGTGAGTTTATAGTGGTGTATTAGTATTTATAAATTCAATCAATATTAAGTAAGTTTCATATGATTTAAAATTTCTTAAGTTTTAGTTTTCATTTTAATAGATACTTAAATTTTTAAGTGATATCAATTATGGTTATCAAATGAGCTTAATTGATTATCATATAATACATTTAGTTTTAATTATTGAATCATATTATCAAGCACTCCTTAGTGCCATTCTCAATTATCAGCAATTATGATACATAACAAAAATGTAATGCCCAATATTTTGATCAGTATAATCATCAACCCTTTTTGTTCTTATATCTATCCCATAATAAAAGTTAATATTAAATAAGGACATTTTGATCAATACAATCATCAACACTTTTGGACCATTCAAATTACTTGTGAGGTAAATCTCTAGATATTATAAATAGGCAACACCTCCACGGGTTAAGATACACAATTTCTATCTATGAATTTGTACATTAAACATTTTGATAATATCGGAGGATTGACTTGGGCGTTTGAGGGCCCTCGGCTATAGCTGTGGGTGTTTTGTCTTGCAGATAGCGATCGTGTAGTGGTGTTGATCATCTCTTTCGCTAGATTTCTTTATATCAAATATGGATTTTATTTATTTATTTATTATTATTATTTTTTTTATATTCGTACAATTGGTGCCGTCTGTGAGAATGACTAACTCAACGAAGAAGACAACTATCATAGATTATGAAGCTTTCTAGCAATTGCAATCCACAATCAACAATGCTATTAATTCGCAAAAATGGACACTCCATGTTCATATACACTTTCAGGATCAATGATTGGACTTTATCTTCTTACTATATGAAGAACCAAATGACCAGCATTTAAACAAAAAGTTCAACTAGCTTGCGATTGCTGAAGAGGAGCACCATTAGAAGCAACGCATTAAACACTATCACGCAATAAACTCGGTGATCAAGGTCAACGTGCTGCAACTTGGAATCCCATGACGAAGATATTATTAGCAACTATTATGTCGGATCTTTATTATCTGCGGAGCACAGAGTTTATGCACTATTATTTCGACCACGAATATATAGAAGATTAATTATTAACTACGAAGTATGAATTTTATGTACTATTATTCCCAGCATGGAAATATTATTATTTCGTGGATTTTATGCATTGAGCTATGAGATATTACAATCAATTATTGGATTTTTAATATCAGCGAAGTACGGAGTTTATGCACTATTATTTTGACCATGAAGATATAGAGTAATAATTATTACAACGAATTTTTATACGGTCATGGAGGTATTATTATTATCCACAGAGCATGAAATTTTATACCGAAGTAGATGTAGATTGTTATTTTGGTCTGATATGCCACTGAACCTAAATAAAGATAGTCATTTTGGTTAGATATGTTGCTGGATTTAGAATATATTTGAATTAATTGTTTAGGTCAAATATGCTGAGATGAAGTCTGTGATACCCCTGTTCCGTAATATGTTAATTGGTCCTTGATATGAATGTGATTATGTGTTTTGACATGATTGTGTGCACCATTATGTGAAAATATATGGTTTTGAATTTTTATCTGTTCACCGTAGGAATATCTGTTTGATTATCTGCTTTGGAAATTAAATTGAAGGCCTTATCGGCCACAGAACCCGAAATTGATTGCGCCATTATGATTAGCGTAATTTTTAGAGCCTACAGTGAAATTTAATTGGAAATAGATTCGGGTCAGATTAAATTGATTTATTTAATGGCTTTGTGCTCAAATTGTTGATATTTGTAATTTTGGTTAGTGGGAATTGTGGTGTAAGAGCACTATACCTCCCATTCCCTCTTGTATCTTCACTTGGGCTGATCAAACTCTAAGAAAGAGAGATGGGCCGGCTGTTAGAGAGAGAGAGGGAGAGAGAATTGTGTAATTTTTTACTCAAGCTTGGGAATTTGAAGTCTAGTTCAAGAATTAACCATAGATTGGGCTTCTAGGTAAGCAATTGATTCTTGAATTCATGAGTTTAAGGTGTAATCTTGTGTGTTCAAAGTTAATTAATGGTCAAGAGCATGTTTTGAATTTGTTTTGTTGAATTGGAAGTCCATATATGCATGCATGTATGTAATTGTTTGGAATTTGCATAACTGAGCTTGAATTGCATGATCCATGTAAATTTGTAGTTGAAGTTCATGTATAATCACCATTGGTATCATCTAAGTTGAGAATGAGAGCTAGACATCACATGCATGTACAATCTGTAAAGATAAGAACTTTGAATGCATGATTGTGTATGTTAGAATTGAGTTTGGTGTCAATTTGAGCCATGCATGTGTTAAATCTTTGAAATTGAACTCCATGATGATGTGTTTTGGTGTTTATACCATGTTAGTACAAGTATGTGTGGAATTGGAGCTATAAGATGCATGAAATGTTGGTTGAGAGTCGAATTAGAGCTCAAGAACACAATTTGGGAAGCCCAGAATTTTGATGTCCGCTCGAGCGGGGGAATAGCCGCTCGAGCGGGGATTTCGAGCTCCCAGTATTTTTCTTGCAGACATAGTGTCCGCTCGAGCGGGGAAGTTCACGCTCGAGTGGAAATCTTGTAGGATGAACTTCCGCTCGAGCGTCCAAGTGCACGCTCGAGCGTAAAAATGATGCATCAAGTACTTTTTGTAGACATAGTGTCCGCTCGAGCGGGTAAGTCCACGCTCGAGCGGGGAGCCTTGTTGAGAGGCCTTCCGCTCGAGCGCTAGAGTGGACGATCGAGCGTAAATTCGACCTAACCAGTACTTTTGCAGGCCTCAAGGGTCCGCTCGAGCGAGGACCCTGTTTTTTGAAATTTTGAAAATGCATTCTGTGTTCTGTTTTCCGTTCCCTTTTCATTTCTAAGCACTCTTAGGCATACATTGAGCATTGTGATTGAATTAAAGAGATAAGAATGAAGCCTAAAGAGGAATATGTGAATTAAAGAACGGATTGAATTATTTGTGACCCATATGTGTTATGTGATATGTAGGGTCAAGCTCCAGGGCAACTCCACAAGCCGATCACTGTGAGTAATATCTGACATATGTTATTGTCCAATTGCTACTTCTATGTAAGTTTTGTAAAGTTCATTAATTTGAATGGTGGACATAGTTTGATATGAAAGTCTGAAAGGCCTATGAGCCAGTTTGATCTAAATGTCTGAAAGGCCTATGAGCCAGTTTGATATGAAAGTCTGAAAGTCCTATGAGCCAGTTTGATCTGAACGTCTGAAAGGCCTATGTGCCAGTTTGATATGAAAGTTTGAAAGGCCTATGAGCTAGTTTGATCTGAAAAGTTTGAAGGGCCTAAGAGCCAGCTTGATATAAGGGCCTAAGAGCTAGTCTGATATAAAGGCCTAAGAGCTAGTTTGATATACAGGTCTAAGAGCCAGTCTGATATGAAAGTTTGAAAAGGCCAAAGGCCAGTTGACATGAATGAATTGGGCCCAAGGCCATCTGTTGTATAATGTTTCAATGCATTTCCCTTACTTGATATTATTCACTGGGCTTTCGCTCACGCTCATTCATGTGTTTGTAGGTGAGCCAAGAGAGGTTCAGACCCAGCCCCAGCCCCAGTAAAGCCTAAGTGGATCAACATAGGTTTTGGAAAGTCAGCCCTCGTGTCTCACGCACGAGACCCATCTTCGCCCTTTTGTTATGTATTTATATTTTGTCGTGTTGGCGAAGTTTTGTATATGTTTGTATATAGTTCCATGGGTTGACTTAGTTTTGGATGATTCTGTCTGAACAGAATTTTATAGCACTGTATTTCAGGCGTGAGTTATTAATATATATATATATGTATGGTTTGTTTTGATGTGCCATGTAAGCACAGCTCTATGGACAAAGTTTTGAATTGCTTCCGTTTGGCCCCCATTAACTCTGTTAAAAGACGTTTGGTTTGGTTTGAGGCCGTAGGTAATCTCATGATTACTGGCCGGTTATGTCCTTAACCCACGGGGGCGGGTTCGAGTTATGACAGAGTGGTATCAGAGCACGAGTTAATAACTCACACACTTGTTGAAAACAACAATAAGTGTCTAGAAAAGATCTAGGATGCATTCATGTGATAAGTCTGAATTTGAAAGCATCAAGTATATACTTAAATGTTTTGATGTGAACAACTATGTGTTATAAGTTAGAATTTGCCTGCATGGCAAATTATCTGAATATGTGTGCTCTTTAATATATGCATACTTGTAAATCTTTTGTATGAAATATAATGCAAGTCTAATTAGATGGTGAGAACAAGAGGTGATGAGATAGAGGAATCTTCTACTGCCAGACAAGATAGAATGGAAAGATTGATTCAGGAAATGGCAGAGACATTGAGGCAACAACAGGAATGGCAACAACAGTGGCAACAGCCACACCCTCCACCTCCACATCCACCTCCGGCACCTCCTGTGCCAGATAATCAGAATGATGATCGAACCATAGCTCTCACCAAGGAGTTCAAGAAAATGAAACCACCACAGTTCCATGGTGGATTAGACCCGTTAAAAGCCGAAGCGTGGGTTCTCGGCATTGAGAAATTATTTGAAGTGTTCCCTTGCTCAGAGACACAGAAGGTGCTTCTAGCCATTTTTATGCTAGAAGACGAGGCCCGAAGATGGTGGATGTTAATGCGTGAGAATCATAGGGATGTTGATTGGGCAAAATTTCTAGAAATATTCTATGACAAGTACTTCCCGCAGTGTGTTCGGGATAGGAAAGTGGCAGAATTTATGGAATTAAAGCAAGATAGTATGACAGTGGCTGAGTATGAGGCCAAATTCACTGAATTGGCCAGGTTTGCGCCACATGTGATTGATACAGACTATAAGAAGGCGAGGCATTTCGAAGGTGGGCTTCGAAGTGACATCCTTGAAAGAGTGAATGTCTTAAAGCTAGAAACCTACATTGGAGTGCTAGACAGGGCCATCATATCAGAGGCCAACATAGCTAGACAAGCCAAGCCAACAACAGAATGGAAAAATAACAAAAGACAAGGCTTCTTTTCGAAGAAGAAGTTTCTGAAAAAACAAAACACGGGCTCCTGAAGTACCTCGAATTCTTCCCAAGACACATCCCCCATGTGCAACATTTGCAGCAAAAGGCACCGTGGGGTTTGTTACCGTGTGTCAGGGGCCTGTTTCAAGTGTGGTAAACAAAGGGCACATGGCTTGAGATTGTAATCAAAATGGAGGAAAGAAAGCTGCTAGTTCCACTGCATCGACCCCAAAGCCAGGAAACACTTTGAGATCCGCTACCACCGGGGATACCATGAGACATGGGAGAGTTTTTGCGCTTGTTCCGAGCGATACACGGAATGCCAATGCAGTCGTCTTAGGTACTATTTCTATATGTAATCATGATGCTTTTGTGTTAATTGACTCTGGATCCACACACTCTTTTGTGACATGTGCATTTGCATCTAAACTGAATAGACCCTTAGAACCACTGCCATATCTGCTGTGTGTGTCTGCTCCATTTGGGGAATTTGTATTGTGTGAATCTATATACCGATTTTGTGAGATGCGTGTTGAGGATGCTACCCTGTATGTGGATTTGTTGCCCTTGACTTTTAGACATTTTGATGTAATTTTGGACATGGACTGGTTGACCAAATATTGTGCCACCATTAATTGTGTGACAAAACAGGTTGTGTTTAAACCACCCGAACAGAAAGAGATTGTGTTTGTGGGTAATGGGGTAGTGCCTCCACCTTATTTGATATCTGCAATGAAAGCATGTAAATTGATCAGGAAAGGGTGCCAGGGTTATTTGTGCTATGTGTTGTCTAAACAATCTGTGAATATTGAATTGAATGATATCCTTATTGTTAAAGAATTTCCAGATGTGTTTTCGAACGAATTGCCAAGGGAATTGGTAGACAGGGAGATATAGTTTACTATTGAAACTGTGCCAAATACCCAGCCCATTTCTAAGACTCCTTACAGAATGGCTACCGCTGAAATGAAAGAATTGAAAGAACAGTTGCAAGACCTGCTTGACAAGGGGTTTATCTGACCTAGCACTTCGCCTTGGGGTACACCAGTATTATTTGTGAAAAAGAAGGATGGAACCTTATGCCTGTGCATTGATTATCGGGAATTGAACAAGGTAACAATAAAGAACAAATATCTCCTACCCCGTATTGATGATTTATTTGACCAGTTGCAGGGGTCACGGGTGTTTTCTAAGATTGACTTGAGATCCGGGTATCATTAGCTAAAGGTTAAGGCAGAGGATGTTGAGAAAATAGCGTTCAGAACAAGGTATGGTCATTTTGAGTTTCTTGTTATGCCATTTGGAGTGACTAATGCTCCGGCAGCATTTATGGACCTAATGAACCGAATTTTTAAAACCTACCTTGATAAGTTTGTTGTAGTTTTCATCGATGACATTTTGATATACTCTAAAGATAGACTTGAACATGAACGTCATTTGAGAATTGTTTTACAAATACTTCGGGAAAGGAAATTATTTGCTAAACTAAAGAAATGTGAGTTTTGATTGGGTGAAGTTGTTTTCCTAGGGCATGTGATCAACAAAGAAGGAATTTCAGTGGACCCACAGAAAATAGAGGCAATTGTGAATTGGCCTACACCAACCAATGTGACAGAAGTTCGCAGTTTTATGGGCTTAGTTGGGTACTACCGGGGGTTTGTGAAGGACTTTTCGAAATTAGCTATGCCTCTTACCCAATTGACACGTAAAGGGCAGTCGTTCGAATGGAATGACGAAAGAGAAGCTACCTTTTATGAATTGAAAACGAGATTGACCACGGCACCAATTTTGACACTACCTTCAGGTACGGAAAATTTTGTGATTTTCAGTGATGCGTCTTATAAAGGTTTGGGTTGTGTGTTAACGCAGAATGGAAAGGTTATTGCTTACGTCTCCCGACAATTGAGGCCACACGAGAAGAATTATCCAACACACGACCTAGAATTGGCTGCAGTTGTTTTCGCTTTGAAAATCTGGCGCCATTATCTGTATGGAGCAAAGTGTGAAGTCTACACGGATCACAAAAGTCTGAAATACTTCTTTACGCAGAAGGAGTTGAATATGCGACAGAGGAGATGGCTGGAATTGATAAAAGATTATGATTTAGAGATTCAGTATCACCCCGAGAAGGCTAACACAGTTGCTGATGTCTTGAGCAGAAAATCAACGGGGAGTATGGCTTGTTTTCTTACCGAATAGACAAAAATCTTGCAAGATTTTGAAAAATCCAAAATTGGAGTGGTAATGTGTGAACAGGGCAGGTTGATAGCCGCTATTACAGCCGAGCCGGCAATCATCGACGAAATCAAGCAAAAGCAGAAAGAGGATGAATTCCTCAAGAAAGTGATTGATGAATTCGAGACAAGTCCGAAAGCAGAGTTTGGCATTGAGAGTGAAGTGTTGAGATTTCGGAACAGAATATGTGTCCCACATATTCCAGAACTAAAGAAGAGGGTTTTAGATGAAGCCCACAGATCCGTATTTGCTATGCATCCGGGCAACAATAAAATATATCAAGATTTGAAACAAACCTATTGGTGGCTTAAAATAAAGAAAGAGATTGCAGAATATGTGTCTAAGTGTCTTTAGTGTCAGCAAGTTAAGGCTGAACATCAGAAACCAGGCGGTCTACTTCAACCTCTCCATATTCCTGAATGGAAGTGGGAACATGTGACTATGGATTTCGTTGTTGGCCTACCTCGGACTTCTCGAGGTATGGATTCTATTTGGGTTGTAGTTGATAGATTGACTAAATCTGCACATTATCTGCCTGTCAAAACTACATTTAATGCTTACAGATTGGCTACTATTTATGTTGATGAGATTGTTCGTTTACATGGAGTTCTGGTATTTATTGTGTCGGATAGAGATCCAAAATTTGTGTCCAGATTGTGGAAAAGTTTGCAGGAAGCCATGGGAACGGAACTAAGGTTCAATACTGCCTTCCACCCACAGACAGATGGGCAATCAGAACGAACAATACAGACTTTGAAAGATATGCTTCGAATGTGTGCATTGGATTTTCAGGGGAATTGGGAAGACTATTTGCCACTTGCAGAATTTGCATACAATAACAGCTTCCACTCCAGCATCGGTATGGCACCATACAAGACTTTGTATGGTAGAAGGTGTAGATTACCAAGTTATTGGACAGAGGTCGAGGATAGAGCTTTACTTAGGCCTGAAATTGTGCAAGATACTTCTGAGAAAATCAAAACCATTCGGCAAAGGCTCAAAACAACTCAAGACCGACAGAAGAACTATGCAGACGTTCGAAGAAGGCCTCTTGAGTATGAGGTCGGTGACCACGTGTTCATCCATGTGTCCCCAATGAAAGGCCAAGTCAGGTTTGGGAAGAAGGGCAAATTGTTGCCCCGTTACATTGGGCCGTTTCAAATTTTGGAAAGGCTTGGTCCAGTTACTTATAGAGTTGCTTTGCCATCGGGATTTGAACAAATCCATAATGTGTTTCATGTGTCGATGTTGAGGGGTTACCTCCGAGACCTGTTTCATGTGATTGATTATCACCGGGTAGCTATAGATAAAAATATGGAATATGCTGAATGGCCAGAACGAATTGTTGACCGGCAAGTGAAACAATTGAGAAACAAGTCTATTCCAATGGTGAAAGTGGAATGGAAAGAACACTATCGGACGGATGCCTCGTGGGAAAAAGAGGACGAAATGCGACTACGCTATCCACTTTTGTTTCCTGACAAAGGTAAATTAAGTTTGAAGGACTAAACTTCCTGAAGGGGGGAAGACTGTGATACCCCTATTCCGTAATATGTTAATTGGTCCTTGATATGAATGTGATTATGTGTTTTGACATGATTGTGTGCACCATTATGTGAAAATATGTGGTTTTGAATTTTTATCGGTTCACCGTAGGAATATCTGTTTGATTATCTGCTTTGGAAATTAAATTGAAGGCCTTATCGGCCACAGAACCCGAAATTGATTGCGCCATTATGATTAGCGTAATTTTTAGAGCCTATAGTGAAATTTAATTGGAAATAGATTCGGGTCAGATTAAATTGATTTATTTAATGGCTTTGTGCTCAAATTGTTGATATTTGTAATTTTGTTTAGTAGGAATTGTGGTGTAAGAGCACTACACCTCCCATTCCCTCTTGTATCTTCACTTGGGCTGATCAAACTCTAAGAAAGAGAGATGGGCCGGCTGTTAGAGAGAGAGAGAGAGAGAGAGAGAGAGAGAGAGAGAGAGAGAGAGAGAATTGTGTAATTTTTGACTCAAGCTTGGGAATTTGAAGTCTAGTTCAAGAATTAACCATAGATTGGGCTTCTAGGTAAGCAATTGATTCTTGAATTCATGAGTTTAAGGTGTAATCTTGTGTGTTCAAAGTTAATTAATGGTCAAGAGCATGTTTTGAATTTGTTTTGTTGAATTGGAAGTCCATATATGCATGCATGTATGTAATTGTTTGGAATTTCCATAATTGAGCTTGAATTGCATGATCCATGTAAATTTGTAGTTGAAGTTCATGTATAATCACCATTGGTATCATCTAAGTTGAGAATGAGAGCTAGACATCACATGCATGTACAATCTGTAAAGATAAGAACTTTGAATGCATGATTGTGTATGTTAGAATTGAGTTTGGTGTCAATTTGAGCCATGCGTGTGTTAAATCTTTGAAATTGAACTCCATGATGATGTGTTTTGGTGTTTATACCATGTTAGTACAAGTATGTGTGGAATTGGAGCTATAAGATGCGTGAAATGTTGGTTGAGAGTCGAATTAGAGCTCAAGAACACAATCTGGGAAATCCAGAATTTTGATGTCCGCTCGAGCGGGGATTTCGAGCTCCCAGTATTTTTCTTGCAGACATGGTGTCCGCTCGAGCGGGGAAGTTCACGGTCGAGTGGGAATCTTGTAGGATGAACTTCCGCTCGAGCGTCTAAGTGCACGCTCGAGCGTAAAAATGATGCATCCAGTACTTTTTGTAGACATAGTGTCCGCTCGAGTGGGTAAGTCCATGCTCGAGCGGGGAGCCATGTTGAGAGGCCTTCCGCTCGAGCGCCAGAGTGGACGATCGAGCGTAAATTCGACCTAACCAGTACTTTTGCAGGCCTCAAGGGTCCGCTTGAGCGGGGACCCTGTTTTTTGAAATTTTGAAAATGCATTCTGGGTTCTGTTTTCCGTTCCCTTTTCATTTCTAAGCACTCTTAGGCATACATTGAGCATTGTGATTGAATTAAAGAGATAAGAATGAAGCCTAAAGAGGAATATGTGAATTAAGGAACGGATTGAATTATTTGTGACCCATATGTGTTATGTGATATGTAGGGTCAAGCTCCAGGGCAACTCCACAAGCCGATCACTGTGAGTAATATCTGACATATGTTATTGTCCAATTGCTACTTCTATGTAAGTTTTGTAAAGTTCATTAATTTGAATGGTGGACATAGTTTGATATGAAAGTCTGAAAGGCCTATGAGCCAGTTTGATCTGAATGTCTGAAAGGCCTATGCACCAGTTTGATATGAAAGTCTGAAAGGCCTATGAGCCAGTTTGATCTGAACGTCTGAAAGGCCTATGTGCCAGTTTGATATGAAAGTTTGAAAGGCCTATGAGCCAGTTTGATCTGAAAAGTTTGAAGGGCCTAAGAGCCAGCTTGATATAAGGGCCTAAGAGCTTGTCTGATATAAAGGCCTAAGGGCCAGTTTGATATACAAGTCTAAGAGCCAGTCTGATATGAAAGTTTGAAAAGGCCAAAGGCCAGTTGACATGAATGAATTGGGCCCAAGGCCATCTGTTGTATAATGTTTCAATGCATTTCCCTTACTTGATATTATTCACTGGGCTTTCGCTCACGCTCATTCATGTGTTTGTAGGTGAGCCAAGAGAGGTTCAGACCCAGCCCCAGCCCCAGTAAAGCCTAAGTGGATCAACATGGGTTTTGGAAAGTCAGCCCTCGTGTCTCACGCACGAGACCCATCTTCGCCCTTTTGTTATGTATTTATATTTTGTCGTGTTGGCGAAGTTTTGTATATGTTTGTATATAGTTCCATGGGTTGACTTAGTTTTGGATGATCCTGTCTGAACAGAATTTTATAGCACTGTATTTCAGTCGTGAGTTATTAATATATATATATATATATGTATGGTTTGTTTTGATGTGCCATGTAAGCACAACTCTATGGACAAAGTTTTGAATTGCTTCCGTTTGGCCCCCATTAACTCTGTTAAAATACGTTTGGTTTGGTTTGAGGTCGTAGGTAATCTCATGATTACTGGCCGGTTATGTCCTTAATCCACGGGGGCGGGTTCGGGTCATGAAAAATTTGGCTCTTTATCGATCATGGTGGCAAAACGAATTACATTACCTCTTGATTAAAACTTGGAAAATCTTTGCCGAGCGGGTTTTGCTTAGGAAAGTAGGTTGGTAGGTTTGAACAATTTTGAAAATATTTGCCGAACAGCATTTTGGTCGACAAAGTAGGTTGATAGGTTTGACTAACTTGGAAATCTTTCTCAAGTGGGTTTTGCTCGACAAAGTTGGTTGACAGGATTGACCAACTTGGAAAATCTTTGTCGAGCGGCATTTTGCTTACAAAAGTAGGTTGGCAGGTTTGACCAATTTTGAAAATCTTTGTAGAGCGGGATTTGCTCGGCAAAGTAGGTTGACAGGTTTAACCAACTTTAAAAATCTATGTTGAGTGGCATTTTGCTTGGTAAAGTTGGTAGGTTTGACCAATTTTGAAAATCTTTGAAGAGTGACATTTTGCCTGGTAAAGTAGGTTGGCAGGTTTGGCTAACTTGAAAAATCATTGTTGAGCAGGTTTTGCTCGACAAAGTAGGTTGGCAAGTTTGACCAATTGTGAGATTCCTTATCGAGCAGATTTTGCTCACTAATAAGGAAATTGGTGGTTTATCCAACTCTAGGATTCCTTACCGAGCGGATTTTACTTGCCAAGAAGCAAGTTGGTGTTTTGATAAGTCCTAATAAGGTTAGGCATTTTCAGAATAAATTCTAACGAGGTTAGGCTTTTTGGAATAAGTCCTAGCAATGTTAGGCACTTTCGGAATAAGTCCTAATGAGGTTAGGCTAGGCATTTTCGGAATAAGTCATAGCGAGGCTAGGCATTTTTGTAATAAGTCAGAGCAAGGCTAAGCATTTTCGGAATAAGTCCTAGTGGTGGTAGTAGTGGTGACGGTGACGAAAGTGGTGGCATGGGAGCGTTCGTGGTGGTGGTGGTTGTAGTAATGGTAGTGGTAGTAAAATGATAGTGGTACTTATAACAATAACGACAATAGTGATAAAGGTGGTTGTAGTAGTAGTGGTAACGGTGGTGGCGGCATGATAGTGATGGTGGTGGTGAGCGGTGGTGGTAGTGAGTTTATAGTAGTGTATTAGTATTTATAAATTCAATCAGAATTAAGTAAGTTTTATATGACTTCAAATTTCTTATGTTTTAGTTTATATTTTAAGAGATACTTAAATTTTTAATTGATATAAATTATGGTTGTCAAACGAGCTTAATTGATTATCACGCAATACATTTAGTTTTAATTATTGAATCATATTATCAAGCACTCCTTCATTCTTAATTATTAGCAAGAACCACTAGATTGTTTATGATACATAACGAAAATGTAACGCCCTGATATTTTGATCAATATAATCATCAAACCTTTTTGTTGTTATATCCATCCCATAATAAAAGTTAATATAAAATAAGGACATAAATTAAAAAATATCTGTAAGGGAATAAAATTAACCACAAAAACTATATGAGTCCAGACACTGCCACGTGATGTAATTATGGATTATCAAGTGTATGACAGTTGTCAAATCCTTATCAAACACTGTATTAGTGTTTTATGTTATGCAAAACTTCTCAGGAGATGAAATCTTACAAATATGGAAGTCTTAGACAAGCAGAGATCATTTGGGATAGGACTTCTGGAATATTCAAGCCACTTGTGAGGTAAATCACTAGATATTATAAATAGCCAACACCCCCATGGGTTAAGGTATGCCATTTCTCTCTATGAATTTGTCCATTAAATATTTTGATAATATTGGAGGACTAACTTGGGGGTCGAAGGGCCCCCGGCTATAACTGGGGGTGTTTTGTCATGCAGATAGTGATCGTGTGGTGGTGTCGATCACTTCTTCATTGGATTTCTTTGTCATCAAATATGGTATTTTTTATTTTATTTTTTATGTCCATACAATTGGTGCCACTTGTCAAAATGACTGACTCAACAAAGAAGACAACTATCACAGATTACGTAGCTTCCCAGCAATTGCAATCCACGGTCAAAAGTGCTATTAATTCGCAAATATGGACACTCCAGGTTCATATACACTTTCAGGATCAATGATTGCACTTCATCTTTTTGCTGTGTGAAGCACCAAGTGACGAGCATTTAAACAAAAAGTTCAACTGGCTTGAGAGTGCTGAAGAGGAGCACCATTAGGAGCAACAAATTACGCACTATCACACCATTAACTCGGTGATCAAGTTTAACGTACAACAACTTGAAATCTCATGATGGTGATATTATTAGCAATTATTATGTCAGATTTTTATTATCTGCAAAGCACGGAGTTTGTGCACTATTACTTCGACCACGAAGATATAGAAGATCAATTATTATATCGAATTTTTATTATCTGTGGAGCATGAATTTTATGCATTATTATTCCCGGCACAAAAATATTATTATTGCATGGATTTTATGCATTGAGCTATGAGATATTATTATCAATTATCATATTTTTAATATTTGCAGAGCACAGAGTTTATGCACTATTATTTTGACCACGAAAATATGGATTATCAATTATTACAATGGATTTTTATGCAGTCATAGAGATATCATCATCATCATCATCATCATCATCATCATTATTATTATTATCATCATCATTATTATTATTATTATTATCCACAGAGCATGAATTTTTATACTGAAGTGGATGGAGACCTTTATTTTGGTCTAATATGTCACCGAAACTAAATGAAGACTGCTATTTTGGTTAGATATATTGCAAGATTTAGAATATATTTGAATAAATTATTTAGGTCAAACATGCTAAGATGGAGTTGTCTCTTTATAGATCACAAGGACAAGACGAATTACGCTACCTCTTGATTAAAACTTGGAAAATCTTTGCCGAACGGGTTTTGCTTGGCAAAGTAGGTTGGCAGGTTGACCATTTTGAAAATCTTTGTCAAGTAGGTTTTGCTCGGCAAAGTAGGTTGGCAAGTTTGAACAACTTTGAAAATCCTTGCCGAATGACATTTTACTCGGCGAAGTAGGTTGGCAAGTTTGACCAACTTGGAAAATCGTTGTCGAGTGGGTTTTGCTCAGCAAAGTAGGTTGGCAGGTTTGACCAACTTGGAAAATCTTTGTTGAGCGGCATTTTACTTGCCAAAGTTGGTTGGCAGGTTTGACCAACTTTGAAAATCTTTGTCGAGCGGGTTTTGCTAGGCAAAGTAGTTTGGCAGGTTTGACTAATTTTGAAAATCTTTGCCGAGCGACATTTCACTTGGCAAAGTAGGTTAGCAGGTATGACCAACTTTGAAAATTTTTGTCGAGTGGCATTTTGCTCAGCAAATTAGCTTGGCAAGTTTGACCAATTTTGAAAATCTTTGTCGGGCGGCATTTTACTCAGCAAAGTAGGTTGGTAGGTTTGACCAACTTGAAAAATCTTTGTCGTGCTAGTTTTGCTCAACAAAGTAGGTTGGTAAGTTTGACTAACTTTGAAAATCTTTGCCAACAAAGTAGGTTGGCAAGTTTGACCAACTGTGGGATTCTTTATGAAGCGGATTTTGCTTAGCAATAAGGAAATTGGTGATTTATCCAACTCTAAGATTTCTTACTGAGTGAATTTTGCTTCCCAAGAAGCAAGTTGGTGTTTTGATAAGTCCTAGCATGGTTAGGCATTTTTGGAATAAGTCCTAACAAGGTTAGACATTCTTGGAATATGTCCTAGCAAGGCTAGGTATTTTTGAAATAAGTCCTAATGAGGTTAGGCATTCTTGGAATAAGTCCTAACAAGATAAGGCATTTTCGAAATAAGTCCTAATGAGGCTAGGCATTTTTAGAATAAATCCTAGTAAGGCTAGGTATTTTTGGAATAAGTCCTAACGGGGTTAGGCATTCTTGGAATAAGTCTTAGCAAGGCTAGGCATTTTCGAAGTAAGTCCTAACAAGGTTAGGCATTCTTGGAATAAGTTTTAGTAGGGTTAGGCATTTTCGGAATAAATCCTAACAAGGTTAGGCATTTTGGAATAAGCCCTAGCACCCATATATGGTTCTAGCTAGGTAATATTACACTATTATTATCAAAACAACATAAAGCTTCCATTCTTTCATTGGGCTTAAAGACAATGAAAGCTTGGGGGAATTGAGATAATAAAAATAACAGCAAAAATTATGTGGGTCTAGCTTTTTCAAGAAAAGAGTCTTGATTTCACAAAATAGAGTATTATCTGGACAAATTTGCTCAAAAACTATATCACATAAGGCACATCACAAGAGCGTCCGTGCTCCACAAAAGAAATATCTCCATCTTCTACTCAATGGGATAGCATTCCTTCCTCTTGACCTGAAATGTTAATTTTGGTAGGAATGAGCAGTGTTGTCCAAAAGAAATACATTTAACAAGACATATAAACATTTGATATAAATATGATCATATCACAATCCATTATTTCATACCATTACGAAAGAAGAAACGCAACAATGAATTTTATTCAAAACAATTATATATATATATATAATTTCCAAAACAATTCCACATTTTCCGTCCTCACACGAATGGGCAAGTGGGCATCTCATACTTTCTACATTTATCTTCCTCACACAATTGGGCATGTGGACACCTCAGAATATTTTCCACATTCATCGTCCTCATATGATCGGGCACGTGGATGCCTAATTTTTCTCGCACAGGTGCCAAATACAATACATAACATATCATGTAGTTTTCAATAACTTTCACAATCACTTCTTACCACAACAAATTTCTAGAATATATCTCGTCGCATCATTTTCTAACGTACCATCAAGGCATCAGCTCCATTTCATCATAAATATCAATTTTAAATCCAAAAATCATACACTGGGGTTTGTAAAATTTGGGGGGTTTTGTTCATATTCCTTATTAATCAATGAGTTATCAAGCCAGTACCTATTCTTACCAAAACATTCAAAATAATTCAAGAGGTTTGAGTGAAACCCCATTTTTAAAACATCACACCCCTTCTCATCAAAATCATTTTTCTTATACATCATTATATTTACGAAAATATCATATATTCACATTAAAATATAGATATACAAAGTTAAAGGTATTCCTACCTCAAGAAAGAGAGAGATAGGTTGGAGACCCAAACATTGATGATGATGAAACATGATCCACTTACACCCAAATGTAGCTCTCGACGTGCTCTAGCTTTTATCCTCAAGAATTAGGCGTAGATTTCACCTCTAGGTATATGAAACCCAAGATTAAAGCTCTTAACAATGGTGAAAAGGAAGAAAAAGAGAAAGAGAGATGGTGAGAGAGAAAGAAAGAGTGAGAAAAGTGAGTGAAAGGAGAGAGAGAAAGGGCTTTTATTTATGGTGGAGAGATAAAATGAGTCATGGGGCACAATAATACACAAAATATAAAGTCAAAATCCCAAAAGTAGGGCACGAAACGTGGCTGGGAGTATTTGGGTTTTGTGGCAAGTGTCGATATCGTGCAGAGGGTGTTGCTCCTCACATATATAGTAGCGAAAAGAGATATTCAAAATAGACGAGGTGTTGACCCCAGATTGCCCATGTGTCGACCCCTAAAAACAAGAAACACGAATTGGAATTCCAGCCTGACGGTGTCGACACTAGAGATGGTGGTGTCTACCCTAAAAAGCATAATGCAACCTTGAGAAATTTAGTGATGATGGTGTCGACCCCAGACTATTCTGGTATTGACACCCATAAACAGAATGATGAAGAAGAAAGGAATGGATGCAAGTGTCGACACCCAGAAACATAGTGTCAACATCCAATTAGATTTTCAAAGCTCCAAAACGCATTTTGACAAGTCCCACGTGCGAATTCACATCCTAACTACATATAGATTCAAATTTCCCATCTAACCAAGAGCAAAATACATTAACTAAGGGATTTCAATAGCTAAAATGATGGAATTAAATATATTCTGAAGGCATTATAATTCACAAGTGTCACAAAAAAATATGATTAAGTCTTGTCCAACAATTTGGGTTTTATTAGGTTAAGGTAGTTCTTGTGTTTGGATTATACATTGAGTAGGGATTGAAAAAGGGTCTCAAATCCAAGACATGGGATGCTATTGTGAGTTCTCATGAAGGCTTATCTAGAGTCTTTTTCGATAATTTGAACCGTTCAAACTGTAGGGTTCATTGAGCATATCATCCATGTAAAAAATCAAGTTAATCAAACATTCATAGGCCCATGATCAGGTCCTAATTGTTTTTTAATCAATAAATACATAAGAATACGAAAATGTACTGAATATTTTTTTGTATTTTTAGTATTTAGTGAATTTTTTAAAAGAATTTTTCTACAAATATTACACTTTTTAAGTGTATTTATGTTAGGTGTATCTAAAAAAAATAAATAAATATGCTTCATATATTAAAGAAATTCAGTGAAAAGCAAAAAGCACGGAAAATAAAAAGCTCAATTTTTTGAAAAGTAAAACTAAACAAGGTGAATGTTCTCTTATTATAAGGTTGCTGATGTCTAATAAACTTGATTTTTTTTTTCCATAGATGATCTACTCAACAAACTTTATAATATAACCAGTTCGGATTATCAAAAAAAGCTCAGGATGGGCCTCCACTGGACTCGCAGCGGGCTATTGTGATTAGCATCCCCATTTCCCTCAAATCCATGATTCAAATACAACCTAAATCAATACTGTCCTTTAAATTAATTAGCCTAAATGTTCCTATCTAACTTACTTTTGTTGTTCATTGGATAAGGTTTTTTTTTTTTTTTTTTTGGTAGGGAGGATAAGGTTAAGTAACACAATCATTCAATAAACAATTTAAATTTTTTTAAAGTAGAATAATATTTCATTATGCTTTATTTTATTTTAGATTTATGGGACAATCGAGTTTGTTTCATAAGGAGTGAAGATCTCTTTAAGAGATAGAAAAATAAAAATAAATATATAATTTGTTTGGTTAATTTATATATTTTTAAAGAAGAGATTGAAGGACTTAGGCCAGATTTGTTAGAATTAGAAAATAATTAGAGAGAACTAATTGACTCTTTAAATAGAAATAATTAGGGCATTCGCTTAAAATACTTTGCCTATTAAGGACAAGTGCCATCAAAATCACCAAACTACCCATGTATATATATATTGTTTCCAAACCAAAAACCTAACTAGCCCCTCGTCCTTCTATCCTCTCGTCTCCTATCTCTCTTCATCTTTCCATTGATGGCTCTCTCTCTCTCTCTCTCTCTCTCTCTCTCTCTCTCTCTTCATTTTCTCGTTGACGCAACGGTGTCATTGGGGCGGCAGCGGGTGGTAGGTGTCACTGTCTCTATCACCGATCACTTCGCCTTATCTACCACTATCGACCCTACCACCACCGCCGCCACGGCCACCGCCAATACTCTCTCTTTGGTATCGAAACCCTAGTTTTAGAGCTTCGAAGCAAGAACAAGCCAACAATGGAAGCAAAGCTTCGCACAAGATTCACTTACTCTCTCTCTCTCTCTCTCTCTCTAATTGTTAAGCCTTCATTTCTTACCCACACTCTCTCTCTCTCTCTCTCTATTTCTCCTTATTCTCCTCCTCATCTGTATTGGTTTGGGTCGAGATCCGAGTTTTTTCTCAAAATTGGACTTAGTGCTAAAAATTTTCTAAGTGTAAAAGTTAGATTTTTCAAAACTTGTGATTTTGAAAATAATATTTGGCGATAATTGTTCCTTATATATTAGATAGTCTAATTTGATTTTATGAGTTTTTTCTACAAAGGTATTAATCACTTTACTTCAACGTTAAACTTAGAAATTTCAATCGAAAATTTATTTTTGTACTAAAACTGGGAAGTCACTTTTTGATTTAATTGGATTTGAATTTTTTTTTTCTTTGAATCCAAATGGGGGGTATTTCCTTATTTCCGTTATAAACTTAAGTAAATGAAATATAAATGTAAGAGGCTAAATGAAAGCATTTACTTATATGGTTACTTTTAGGAACTGAGTTGTGTGACTAGTTGTGTCTAGGGTGACCGCTCGAGCGGTCAAGTGGTCACTCGAGCAACAATGCGAGGCTGTAGACACCCCATTTTGGACCGTCCTCAAGACTTGGACGTCATCGTTTGAACACTCGATGATCATCCATGTTTGTGTTCGTTTTAAGTTCTCGGAGGTCTCGGTTGCACGCCTTGCCTCAAGACCTCTCGACTTGTTTGTTTTGTGCTTGGTTGTGGACCAAACACTTGTGTTTTTGCTTCTAAGGGTAGGGAATGGCTTGTTGGCCATCCCCACACCTCACCGGCCATGCCTTGAGGCCACCGGCCCTGTTTTCTTGCTATCGGCCAAAGGTGTTGGCCGGTCGGCAATGTTTTTGGTCGGTCAACCATTGTTTTGGTCGATCGGCCACTTTTTCTGGCCGAGACCTTTTCTTTGCCTTTTTCAGGCATTATGCATACTAGCTGTGCCAGCTGGTAAGCACAGACCCTGCCCTCCATATACGTGTATGGAAGATTTGCACCCTTGTTTTAGCTTCTTGAGGAAGCTTGAACCTTTTGAACCCTTGTTTTAGCTTCTTGAGGAAGCTTGAACCTTTTGAATCTTTGTTTTAGCTTCTTGAGGAAGCTTGAACCTTTTGAACCCTTGTTTTAGCTTCTTGAGGAAGTTTGAACCTTTTCAACCTTTGCTTTAGCTTCTTGGGGAAGCTTGAACCTTTGTTTTAGCTTCTTGAGGAAGCTTGAACCTTTGCTCTAGCTTCTCCAAGAAGCTTGAACCTTTGTTTTAGTTTCTTGAGGAAGCTTGAACCTTTGCTCTAGCTTCTCCAAGAAGCTTGAACCCTCTTGTTTCTCTATAAGAGAGGGTCTCACTCTCCTTTAGAGAGGTTCCAAAAAAAATTGTCTAAGGCTCCAAGATATATCTCTCTTTATATCTCTATATTTTAGGTTCAAAAGGGTCTTGTTCTTGGCCTATTACACCATATCTCATAGCCACACACCTCGACCATTCATCTAAAGTCCTTGGAGGGTATTTTCAGAGGTTGAAGAGTTGGTTTTGGGCTGGAGAAGCTACTGGTTTTGCTGAGCTACAAGGGTAACCCTTTTTCCTCTTTTTAGCATTACTTTGATCCTTCTATTAGCCTCATTTGCATACATATTTAAGCTTTGTTGTCAACTAAAAAAAGTCTTGTTTTAAGGTTCTTTTCATGTTTGTTTAAGACCATTTGGTTGTTGAGGGTCATCTAGCCTCTTGCATGCTTGTTTTGGCCTTGTTTTGTGCCATGCCATAAGGCCTTTGAGCTAGTCTTTTCTTGGCCTTCCTACCACTGAAATCCAGTGGATTTTTAGTGGTGAGAATGTGGTTTTGAGGGCCAAAATCAGAGAGGGGTGACCCTCTCTCTTGTTGTCTTGTTTACTAGCATATTTGGCCTTTCAAAGGAGCCTATATTTTTACACCTCCAAGCCTTGTTTCAGGCCCTTTTTGGTGACTTTTAGGGCCTGCCTAGGCTCTGTCCAAAGTTGGTTTTGTCATCTTGGGTGTGCTCTTGCATGTGTAGAATAATCATATTCATAGCTTATCAAAGGAGCATGTCATTCTTGCATGTGTTGATCACTTTTCAGTGGGTTTTTGGGCATTATTTGGCATTTCATACCTCTGTCTTTTGCTGGTTTAGTGGCCTCTTGAATGCTTCACATACTTATAGTGTAAACCATGCTCACTAACTTACATTGCATGTTGTCTTGGCCCTTGATTCTAGCATGTTTTGGCCATGTTCTAAACTGATTTTATTCATGATTTGGGCTGCCTTAGCTCTGTTTTGAGGTCCCATGGTCGAATGATGCTTGCCATCTATGCTTGTAGTGTAATAGCCATGCCTAGCTTTGAGTTTTGAAGCCTATTGCATGCTTATATTGAGGTGTTTGCATGTTTTAGTATCATTGTGTATGATATTTCAGAGCTTATTCATTTGCCATCTTCCCATGTTTGTCACTCTTTAAGCGCATTTGAGAGTTGTGCTTGTATGCCCCATTTATGAGCCATTGCATGAGCTTCATTTTTGCGCACTTCAAGACATCATCTTAGACCATTTTGCCACTATTTTGGGCCTGCATAGGGACTTTTTGGGGCTTTTTTGGTCATTTGTGCATTGCTTTGCATACCTTTAGTGTAATGTGTTTCACTAGTTTTGATATTTGAGCTATCCAACATGCATTGTGTGAGTTGTTTGCATGATTCAGGATCATCTTGTATGCCATTTCAGAGTTGGAACTCGTGCTATTGAATGCCATATTTCATCCTTCCAATGCTCTTGTAGAGTTGTGCTTTGTGCCCTAGACTCGGTGCCATTGCACCTTGCATGTTTGTGCGTGTGTTGTTGCCTTATTTTCATTATGATTGGCCGTTGATTTGAGTGTGGCTGAGGCCCATTCATTTTAGTTTAAGTCCATCTTGCATTGTATATGTCATATAGTCCATGTTGTTGCATGATTGACCATTGCATTGTGTAAGCCTTGATCGTCTCATTGATAGTCTTCATATGTGCATTGTGTATGCCATTCTTAGTTCATAGCATTGCATATGCTAGTCGCACCCTTGCATGTCATCCTTTGCATGTTTGCATCATTTAATCGCATTGCATTTAGGTTGCATGCTAGAGTAACATTCATACCATGCATTGTTTGTTGCATTGTGTTTGGAATAGGAGTTAGTCCAAACATGGGAAATGAGGGACGTTTCGTACTCAAAGTGACGAAACGTGCCTCGATTCCCGGTTGCCAACACTCTTGACGATACATGATGGAGTTTAGGCATTTATGTGTTCATATGTGCATTCATTCTATATTAAGTTGTGCAATTCGGTTCCTCGACCATCATGCATCGAGATGCATGATTGTGGCCCGAGGGTCGAGAGCCATACTTCCTTGAGTTCATAGCATAATAGGGAGGGTGGTCGTGCATACATTTGGCTTGTAAATTCCATGCCATGCACTGTCTGTCCTCTGTTGCAGCAAAACCAGTGTTCTGCAGGAAGAAATGGCCGGTCGGCCACTTTCAGTGCCGGCCGACTACCAGTATCCGGCTGATGGCCCCATCTTTGGTCGATGACCATCCTCCCATGGCCGGTAGTCCTGTCTCCTGCCGGTGACCTCCCACAGTGCTCAAGGAGTGGTTCAGAAGCAGCCTTGGGACTTGCGCAGCTTTTAGGGGCATGAAACAGTGCAAACAAAGGCAATAGTTGGCATGGCAACGAATTTCCGAGCGAGGCGAATCAAGCATGCATCATCCAATCATTTCGAGGTGGAGCTGCGGCAGCCTCTTTAATTTCATACTTAGATTGTTTTGTAATTAATTTGTTAATTAATTAAGGGCTTTGTAATATTTAATTAGCTAGGGTAGGTGATTAATTATTTGGTTTGTATTATTTATTCGGACCCTCTGTCGAGAGGGCAAATTTATAATAAGTGTGCGTGCGTGTGTGAATGTCTTCCAACCCCACGTCTTTCTCCCTTTTACTTACCTGCTTTTGTGTAACAAGCCCGCGGGGGACCTCAGCTACAGTTCGGACTCCCCTTTTTGTTTGTTAGTTGCGGTTCTTAATCTGAACCAAAGAGTCCAACTCTGGCAAATCGTTTTGAAGAAAAAAACAGATTTTGAAAAGAAGTGCCAAACATGGACTGCTTTGCCAGATACAGAGTCGCCACCTAAATATTTTTTAAAAATGGGAAAATTTAGGAAACCCTGACTCGGTGCCAAAGGCCACGTGTCCGTCATCACCAAAGTTGTCTTGGCTCGGGAGCTTGGGTACGATCGGGGAAGGTCAGCTATGAGCACCCCCTTTTCGCCCAGTCCGAAGACCGGCCTCTACTAACCATGATATCCGATTTTGAAAACGTTATGCGTTCTTATTCCAATTATTAGCCTAGAATTACTATGTTATGCGCACAGCAAACAAGTATAGACTAGATTGCCTAATTTGGAAACAAGCATTGCATATCCGTTTGTTTTTTGAAAAGCGCTTTGAAATTTGCTACTCGCAAGTAGGCTAAAACACGGATTTCAATGAGTTTTTCCAACTCAAACAATCCAACCTTCACCCACAGGCATTCAAACAGTTTATCTCATGTAAGCACTTAGCCTCATGGTAAGCATACTGTCATATTAACATTCACACACATGCGAGATGATAATGCATAAATACTCACATTGTACTCCATGCCAAAACAATAAACTAGTTAGCAAACATGCATGCCCTAGTTCATGTTAGAGTGACTAATGCATCGCATACAGAATGTGATTAGGATAGGCCCGGCTAACCCTAAAATGGCATGTGAAATGCAATCATTCGGTGCACGTATTCAAGTTAGATTTGAAGTACAAATGCAATTAGCATGATGTACCGAGCCCGGTGCATGTCAACAAATGCATGGATGCACGCATGCATAGCATAAGGTATGCTAAAATAAACGTGCCCTAATACTAACCATCGTAAGCGGGTAAATAAAAGGGAAGAAAGAAGTGGGGGTTGGAAGACATGCACACCACTCACACACGCTTATTACAGATTTGCCCTCGCCCGGAGGGACCAAAAGAATATACAAATTAATTAACTACGCAAGCTAATTAAATTAACTAAACAAATTAATTAATCTAATTAAAACAGTAAAGCCCTCGGGAAGCAGGTCAGATGCAGCGCATGCTCGGGACTTGCTCGGAATCGCACTGCCATGCATAGTCTGCCTCTGTTTTCCCTGCTTTGCTCCTCTGAAAACTGCCAAAGTCTCAGGAATGCCTCTCAGGACACTGGGGGATACCATTGGCTGAGTAGAATTACCACCGGCAATAGGATGTGGCCATCGGCACAAAATGAATCCATCGGCTGAGGACTTACTGCCGGCCGGCAGCAAATGTTACCGGTCGGCAAACAATGCCTGCAGAACCTGCAACTCACAGCAGCAGAGGGCAAAACTTGCATGGCAATACAATTCAAACAATGTATGCACCAATCATGCCCCCTATCATGTTTGCGACTCAAAGGGGTATGTGCCTCGATTCTCGGACCACCAATCACGCATTTCCATGCATGATGGCCTAAAGAATCAAGTGTGCACTTTCATGTCAAATGAAATGCAAACCAATCAAACGAAACAAGGCCCAATTTCTATCACCAAATCAAGGAACAAGGCATGCATGCAAGATGCAATGCAACCTAGGCATCCAAGCTAAGGATACAACATGGCATGGCAAGGCACTTATGCAAGCATACAAGCAAACATGAGGCAAGGCAAACTAATGAAAAGGTGGACTTAAACATGATTTAGGCGGCTCTAAATAGGCCTAAAACAGTGGCCAAAATGCCCAAAAAAGAAGGCTAAACACACATGCACATGTGCACATATTGTGGTCTAAAGCTTAAGCATTAAACTAGCAACTTTCAAGCACACTTAAAAGGGGCTATGATGGATAATTAGCATGCGATATTAGCTCTGAAAATCATGTCAAAATGTGGTGCCAAACCAACTCAAATGAGACAAGCATAAGCATGCAAGCATGGTCCAAGTACTTAAGGCAAGTCATGGAGGCTTGAACCAAGGTCAATTCCACCAAGCCTCACAAGGCTAAGGAGGCTTACAATAGGTCAAAAGAAGGCTTAAACAAAACCAAGGGTGCACCTAGATGGCATCTAAGTGGCTCAAATCCAAAGGCATACATAATGACCAAAACATGGAGCATACAATACAAGCTTTCAAAGCAACAATGAAGCCTCTAAGGCAAGTATGCAAACATGTTAGATGGACTGAAATTTCATGCTAAGTGGTTCCAAACCACTGAAATAATGCAAGCAATGCATGCTATACACTTAAGGCCAACAAGCCCAAATATACAAAGGGGCTACACAATGCATGCTAGGGTCGACCCAAACAACCTAGGACAGACCTTATACATGGCAAAACAAGCACAAAAGCTTCACAAGACTAAGCCTAAAACATGCTAGAATAATGGTTTACAACCCAAGGCATATTAGGGCAACAACAAGGCATTACAAGGTAGGTATGCAAGGCATGCATGGTGTACCAAAAATAACTTAATACAAAGTTATATCATGGCAATATAAGCATAAAATACAGCCATGACATGATCAACAAGATCCTAAGCTAAATGCTCCCTTAAGAGGCCAAGATTGGTCCTTTTCAAGGACAACAAGGAGAGGGGGTGGCCCTCCCCTTTTTGAGACTTCAAGGCACCATCTTCACCACTAAAATCCCTTAAAATTTCAGTGGTGAAGAGGCCCAAACACCAAAGTCTCGAAACTTGCACAAAATAGCACAAAAATGGGGCCTTTCAAGGCCTAAGGGTGGTCAAACACACCCAAACCACAAAACAATCTTAACAAACAATCAAGAGGGCCTAAAAATAGAATTTTTTTTATGTTATACACTAAACACAAAAACAGCTCTAAGATAGGTAGAAATAGGATGCAAAAATGGGGTAAAAAGGACTAGTTTCTTACCCTTGAAGCGTTTCTTCAACAATGGTCATCTTGTTGCCTCCTTAAGCTTCAATCCAGTCAAAAATAGCAAGGACAAGCCCTTAGAACCTCAGTAGCCAAAGGAAGGTGAAGCACTAGGTGTTTGTGTGCAATAATATGGACTAAAACACCTAGAACATAAAGAGAGAAAAAGAGATATAGGAGATATGTATCAACCCTAACCCTAAAACCAGGGCTTCTTTCTGTGTTTTTCTCTTCAAAATTCTCTAACCCCCTTCACCAAGAGAAGAGCCCCTTCTCTTATAAGCAACAAACTTGTAAAGCTTATACAACAAGCTTATAAGGAGGGCATCCCTCCATACACGTGTATGGAGGGAAACCAAATGCCACACAGCTGTCCTAAAATATGTGCAAAAGCAGATGAACAGTAGTCGGCTGGCCAAAAATGTCATTTTGACAAAAAAGATTGCCGATCGGCAACAAAGAGTGCCGACCGGCCACATACATTGCCAGCGGCAACAAAAACCAGCCGGTGGCCTCTAGCCACTGCCGGTGGTGTGTGGGGATGCCTCACAAGGCATTCCCTGCCCCTCCAAGGAAAAACACAAGTGTTTGGTGTAAAACCAGACACAAAACGGTCGAGTTCGGAGATCCTGAGGCAGGGCGCGTAGCCGAGACCTCCGGGAACTCCAAACGAACACAAACATGGATAATCACCGAGTGTTCAAACGGTGACGTCCAAGTCTTGAGGACGGTAAAAAATGGGGTGTCTATAGTTGCCCCTCTTTGATAGAACTCGAAAGTCATAACAATGACGGGAGTGAATGTCAAAGCCCAGATATGACCCATTTTTGACAAGGCCGAAGACTTGGACAAACATGCAAGACCAACAAGGTATACGCCCGAAGGCAGGGGCAAAATGCAACTGAAAATGCAAGAAGCCGAGCATAACTTATGATCATGCAAAGAAAGCTGTAACGAAGCACACATGCAACAGTTTTAAGATAGCATACACCAAGCTACGCTACAATACAGAAAGAATGTAAGAGAATTATGCAATTCTCAATACGTATCACTCGGAGGATACAATACCTGTGCGGCTCGTCCGGTTGCACCGGTCTCAAATGAACCGTACATACAATATCGTGCCTGAAAAGAAAACAAACTTAACAGGTACAATGTCGTTAGCAACATGCATGACAATGCAAATGAAAGCAAGACAACGCAGGTTGCAAGGGATGTAAGACAATGCAAATGAGGCACGCATGCTAATGCACATGACGACACGCATGCCAACGAAAATGTGACACGCATGCCAATGGAAATGAGGCACGCATGCCGATGAAGATGGGACACACATGCCAATGGAAATGAGACGTGCATGCCGATGAAAGTGAGGCACACATGCCGATGAAAATGAGGCACACATGCCGATGAAGATGGAGCACACATGCCAATGGAAATGAGGCACACGTGCTAATGCAAATGAGGCACACGTGCCCATGGGAATGAGGCACACGTGGCAATGCAAACGAGGCACACGTGGCAATGCAAACGAGGCACACGTGCCAATGAGAATGAGGCACACGTGCCAATGAGAATGAGGCACACGTGCCAACGAGAATGAGGCACACGTGCCAATGAAAATGAGGCACACGTGCCAATGAAAATGAGGCACACGTGCCAATGAGAATGAGGCACACGTGCCAATGCAAATGACGCACACGTGCCAATGCAAATGACGCACACGTGCCAATGAGAATGAGGCACACGTGCCAATGCAAACGAGGCACACGTGCCAATGCAAATGCAAACGAGGCACACGTGCCAATGCAAACGAGGCACACGTGCCAATGCAAACGAGGCACACGTGCCAATGAGAATGAGGCACACGTGCCAATGAAAATGAGGCACACGTGCCAATGAGAATGAGGCACACGGGCTAATGCAAATGAGGCACACGTGCCAATGAGAATGAGGCACACGTGCCAATGCAAATGAGGCACACGTGCCAATGAGAATGAGGCACACGTGGCAATGCAAACGAGACACACGTGCTAATGCAAACGAGGCGCACGTGCCAATGCAAACGAGGCACACGTGCCAATGAGAATGAGGCACACGTGCCAATGCAAATGAGGCACACGTGCCAATGAGAATGAGGCACACGTGCCAATGCAAATGAGGCACACGTGCCAATGGGAATGAGGCACACGTGCCAATGGGAATGAGGCAGACGTGCCAATGCAAATGAGGCAGACGTGCCAATGAGAATGAGGCACACGTGCTAATGCAAATGAGGCACACGTGCCAATGAGAATGAGGCACACGTGCCAATGAAAACGAGGCACACGTGCCAATGAAAACGAGGCACACGTGCCAATGCAAACGAGGCGCACGTGCCAATGCAAACGAGGCACAAGCGCCAATGAAAATGAGGCACACGTGCCAATGCAAATGAGGCACACGTGCCAATGAGAATGAGGCACACGTGCCAATGAGAATGAGGCACACGTGCCAATGCAAATGAGGCACACGTGCCAATGAGAATGAGGCACACGTGCCAATGCAAATGAGGCACACGTGCCAATGAGAATGAGGTACACGTGCCAATGCAAATGAGGCACACGTGCCAATGAGAATGAGGCACACGTGCCAATGCAAATGAGGCACACGTGCCAATGAGAATGAGGCACACGTGCCAATGCAAATGAGGCACACGTGCCAATGAGAATGAGGCACACGTGCCAATGAGAATGAGGCACACGTGCCAATGCAAATGAGGCACACGTGCCAATGAGAATGAGGCACACGTGCCAATGCAAATGAGGCACACGTGCCAATGCAAATGAGGCACACGTGCCAATGGGAATGAGGCACACGTGCCAATAAAAATGAGGCACACGTGCCAATAGGAATGAGGCACACGTGCCAATGCAAATGAGGCACACGTGGCAATGAGAATGAGGCACACGTGCCAATAAGAATGAGGCACACGTGCCAATGAGAATGAGGCACACGTGCCAATGCAAATGATAAACTATGCAAGTGTGACACGCATGCCACACGGAATGTAAAATGAAAGTGAATGAGACAAATGAGACACGCATGCCTCATAAGAATGGAAAATGATTCAAATGATGCAAATGAAACAAATGAGACACGCATGCCTCATAAGAATGCAAAATGATGCAAATGAGACACGCATGCCTCATAAGATTGGAAAATGATGCAAGTGTGACACGCATGCCACACGGAATGTAAAATGTAAGTGAGACACGCATGCCTCACGGAATGTGAGATGTAAGTGAGACACGCATGCCTCACGGAATGCGAGATGTAAGTGAGACACGCATGCCTCACGGAATGCGAGATGTAAGATGTAAGTGAGACACGCATGCCTCACGGAATGTGAGATGTAAGTGAGACACGCATGCCGCACACAATGCAAAACAATGCAAATGAGACACGCATGCCTCATGGAAATTGAGGCACGCATGCCACAAGTCCTGAACTGAAATGTAGATCGAAAGATGCATGACAATGCGAATGAACTAAAGTGCGTGACAACGCACGTCTTTTGAAATGCATGACAATGCTCGTAATAAAATGCATGACAATGCATGAGGGGTGTGCATGACGGTGCGATGCGACGCGCCAGACAGTATGATGGAAGCATGCAACGCACACGGGGCAACTTTTGAGTCTTCTAAAAGGCAAAAGGATACAAAAGGATACAATCATTGCATGAACTTGAGTGCAACGCACAGAAGACGCGGTCCGAGGTCAAAACGAAGGCCGGTTGAGTGTCGGAGATACACTTTCTTGCACTTTCTCGAGCTATGAAGACCAAAAACCACTCATACGGCCTAAACAAGGTTGTAGGAACACCACCGGCCCGAAGGGGAAGCCACCGGCTGTCCACCGGCTACAAAATAATTCTATCGGCACAATATTCTGCCGGCCGGCATAAAATGTTGCTGACCGACAAAAAGTTCCTGGATCGGGGCAGATTCGACATTTCACCATGGGTGTTTTAAAATAGGGTTCCAAACCCTATTCTTTTCATTATCCTTCGCCGAAAACGACCCTCTCTCTCTCTAGAGTCTTTTTTCTTCCTCATTTCCTTGTTTTCTTCGCGTTCTAAGCCCGTTTCGTCGTCGGATTCGCGATTTCCTTCGCGTTTTGGACATTTTCAACCGAACAAATCTTTGTTTCAGTGCCTCTTTTGCCATTTCCACCTTTTTGGGGTTTGTTCCCCTCACTTTCCTCTCCATTTCCGTGCCTTTTCACATCCCGACCTTTCCGGCCATTTTCCACCCTTCCGGGAGTTGACTTTTCGGTTGACTCTTCGTATTCCGACCCGATTTTCATTCTCCGACCATTTTCTCATAACTCTTGACATGGCTGACAACATTCCGCGCGGTGGGACTCCCTCAGATCACGAGATGGATCCCGGGGTTGAGCTCCTACCTTTGAGCGAGCGCCCGTTCGACCCGGCGACCTACCGGCCGGCGATTCATGTTCTGCCACCCGACGGACTGTGCCAGTTCAGGAGTTTCGACATGGCGTTGGATCCTGAGCTCCTGCTATGTGAGCTTGCCTCTCACCTATCCTTCGGCGCTTCCGAGGTAACCTTTTTTCTCTGCTTTATTTTCTGCAATATAGAACTTTTTAACTGTCAACTGCCACAGTTGATTCTGTTCTTTAACTGCTTTAGCTCAGATGCTCTGATACACTATGTATTGTAGTTGATCGCAAACAAACTCGCAACTGATATCTGTTTAAGAACGACACATGCACACACATTGCACTAGCCTTAATCGCCCAAACACACGGCGCACACCGTATCTCACTGCAAACTCACCAACACCCAACATCTGCTTGAATCTGAAAAACTTGCACGCATGCTAGATTTGCATTGAACCACACAAATACGCTGACGCATCATACGTTGTAGTTCACTATAAGCACACCGGCACCCGGTATCTGTTTGAATCTGAAAATATGCACACATGCTAGATTTGCATCGAACCACACAAACATGCTGACGTATCATACGTTGTAGTTCACTATAAGCACACCGACACCCGGTATCTATTTGAATCTGATAAACTTGCACGCATCCTAGATTTGCACTGATTCACTGTTTCTTCAAAACTGTACATTTTATATTGCTTTGCAACTACTTGTTTGAAAATAGGGAGATTCCCATACCATCCGCGGGTATGGGAACACCGTCGCTCGTGAGTGGTACGCCAAGCTTCCCGACGCAGTTCGCCATATTGTGGACCAGGCCAGCTTTGGCGCATTCTGCAGAGGACTCTCCAAGCTTACTACATGCAGACCCCTCCTCGCCGCTCTGGTGGAGAGGTGGTGGGATACCACCGATTCATTCCATTTCTCTGCGGCAGGGGACATGACGATGACCCCTTACGATTTCTCGATGCTTACAGGCATCGGGGTAGGGGGTGATCCGATCCCCTTTGACATTGATATGGACGAGTGGACCACGGCTCAGGTCTACTTGCTCGGCACGGCACCGCCTCTTGCGCGTCCCGGCTTCGTCCAATACTCCTGGTTTGAGGTGCAGTTCAGGGTCCAGCCCCTCCTTGTCGATGCAGCCCCGATGACTTAGGAGGCCGTGGAGAGATACGCACGCGGCTTTCTCATGTTCCTGTTTGGGACGACCATTTTCGCCGACCGAGCGAACACAGTGCCTCTCTGCCTACTCAGCGCACTGGTGGACGTCAGGGACACCTTACATTATGACTGGGGTGGCGCCGCTCTGGCCACTCTCTATGGATACATGAGCTCAGCTTCCTGCGGCAGCGGACAGTTGCTCGGGGGCTACTGGCGTGTTTGGGAGGTACATTTCTTTTTCTGCCTTTCATTTCTGTTCTATATTTTCTATACTCTGTACACTGCACACACTGTAGTCTGCTTTATACTTGCTGTATACTGTACACACGGCACACACATACTCTGCTTTACACTGACTGTACACTGCTCACACTGCACACTTTGCACAATACACTGCACAACACATGGCTCTACTATTTCTGCTTTTACTCTATATTCTGCTTTATCTGATAAATGCACTGGTATTTACCTTGCAGTTGTGGGTTTATGCCTACTTTCCTAGGCTTGCTCCCGTACCGGAGACAGAGACTCCTCTAGTCGTCCCTTTTTTGCGTCGCTTTGACGGGAGGTGCACCCGGAGGCCGCGAGAGACATTTAGCTTCTTCCGCCGCTTCTTCGACACCATCACCCCCGCAGAGGTATGTTTTACTTGCAGTTCATTTAAGCTTCGCCTTTCCACTGCATATTTCAATAACAGTAGATAACAAACTGTATTGCATTTTCAGATCACCTGGCAGCCTTGGGCTCCTTTGCCAACCATGATGCGGGATCGGTTTGCCGGTGCCGATGAGACCTCGCGTTTCCGGATTCTGCTGGAGGGCCCGGTCTGTCGGGCTTGGTACCTGGGCGAGCGTTTCTTGCGTCAGACCCTGGGTTTACCGGAGCAGATAGTCCCGGTGCACCCTCCTGAGCATATGAGGGATACCGAGAGATTCACTGCCGAGCAGATGACGGACTACACTATTGGCTGGGAGGCAGAAGATTTTAGAGGCGAGGGCGATTACTCAGAGTACGTCCGGACCTTCATCATGTGACCTCTGAGCGGCAGCCACCGAGTAGAGAGAGAGACCTGTGGCGCCAGCGGCTAGAGGGGGAGCGAGGGTTGGAGGGGGAGCGCCGAGGAGAGCTCGAGTCCATGGCAGGGGCGGAGTTCAGCGAGGGTGGGGGACCGGTTGGCCTGCTCTGCCCGCTTCATTGACTTTCAGAGGGCAGGGTGGGGCGACCTACCAGATCCCCTTTGCTCCTCCGTCGGCTGATCACGAGTTTGTCGGTGTCCTTGACTTGCCTCCGGTATGTATTACTGCATTTTTGCACAGTTATTTCATTTCAGTTTATTTGATATTCCGTAGAATACTGATGTATCTGATACTTTCGCAGGCATCTTCCGAGTACACCCAGCAGTCATTGGAGATGAATGCCTCCATGATGGGGATGCTACAGCGGACATTCGACCTCCTAGCCCTTTACAGCATTCCGGTATGTTCTTTCTGACCACAGCCTCAAACCATACACAAACTGCTTTACATAATCTGATGCACAACATAACATCTGATAAACTGCTCATGGCATCTGATACACTGTACTCGCACATTGCACCCTGCGCTGATTCACTGCTCACAGTATACATACACTGTATTCATACATCGTATTCTGTACTGATAAACTGCTCACAGCACCCACACACTGTACTCATACACTGCATTCTGCACGGATAAACTGCTCACGGCACTCACAGACTGTACTCATACACTGCATTCTACACGGATAAACTGCTCACAGTATTATGATGTATTCGCCTTTCATGTTTTTTCAGCCTCCCTTCCAGATTCCTCCGGTTGGTGGCGCTCCGGCTGGACCTCCCATTTCTACCTGGGATGGCAGAGTATATCCTCGCACCAGAGGGGGGCGCACTCATGTTGAGAGCAGCTCACGAGCTCTAGTTCCAGATGACGAGTCTGAGGCAGAGACAGAGGCGGAGGAGACTAGTGATGGCTCGAACTCGAGCTCAGACAGCGATGCCCCTGGTGGTGCCCCTGGTAATGATGCTCCTGGACCTTCGTCCAGGAAGAGGACTAGAACAGACTGATTGTCACGCCCCAATTTGCCCCTGAAAATTTGGGCATGACCTATTCAGAAACAGACACTTATCCTGCTATATAGAATAACCAGGGCCTGAATGGAAGCGTTAATAAAATAAAATAACATGCAGACACATCCATTGAGCAACTACAAACATGCCAGGATCACGACTCGAAGTTAAACATAAAGTGAAAGTGTCCATGATTAAGTTACATATGCCGTTACAGGTCTAGCCTAGAGGTTGGGCATACAACACAATGCTAGATATAAACAACTTTGGCCAACAAAACATGAATACAAAATAATAAAGTCTAGTAAAACCGCACTAGCATGCAAGGGGTTGTCCAAGTGCCTGGTTGTCCTTAGGTTGACAAAAGAGAGATGGTACCAATGTTGGGACTGACCTCCAAGTTAGTTTTTTACAGAAACAAACAAATTAACAGAGTGAGACATGCTCAGTAAATAATAATACGTAAGCAGTTTAATAACCAACTCAATCCACAATATGTAATCGTGCATTTACAAAAATGAGGCTGATATGATTTTACCTTCAAAACGGCCTCTTGCCTAACATTATAATTATAACAGAACGACCTATTGGCCCAGAAATATCAGAATAGCCTTTCGGCCCAGAACATACTAATATGTACGTAAATCTTTTTATTGTTACGTTCCCATATTTTTCAGTTATTTTTCAGTTATTACAGAACAGCCTGTCGGCCCAGAATTATCAGAACGCATATAGCGTGGGGTAACAGAACGCATAAGCGTAGGTAACAGAGGGTACAGAACGCATAAAGCGTGGGTACAGAGGGTACAGAATGCATAAAGCGTGGGTACAGAGGGTACAGATGTATGGACTCAAGAGGTGGCTCGTACGGATTCCAGAGGTGGCTCCCACCAAGGTGTAGCACTTCGTTCCGTACAGCACTTTGTTCCATACCATAAATCAATAAGTCTCAAAATCGACAATACATATCATGCTAAATCGTAAACAGAACGGATCAGTAGGGCAAAATACATAAACAGATTAAATAAACAGAACAGAACAATCTCAAATTCATATGAACATCGTCAGACCATAGGATACACAAATCATCTCATAGCTTATCACACATAGACATAATCGTCTCATGTATATCAGGACATTAATAACACTCCCTACAAGAATGGAATAAGTTACCTCATAACAGTCTTGACTCATCATTGACAAAACAGAAGGAGTCAGAATACATGAGCATTATTGTTTCTCTTGTTCACTACAAATCAATGCAGATAATTTTATAGACAACAGAACATTAATCACGTTATCAACAGTAAGCAATCCCAATTATATATCAGGTTTCTAATCAGATGTTAACTTAAGTCCATCATCTTAATAAGTCATCTACCTTGATTATGCGACATCATACATAACTTTTAGCTTAGTACATTACCGATAATCCTGAACTGTAGACGGAACATAGAATAAAGCCAACTCTTCCCACGTTCACATAGGTTGCATCGGTCTTCAATCCAAATACATGTCACCATATTTCCACGGAGAACAGAATGTTATTAACAATGATTATTAACGGAAAATAATGTACGTATGAAGTACTATTACTCACAGTGCTTGGCTGCTTGGTCTGCCCCTGTAGTTGTCCCTACACAATTTATAATACACAAAGAAATCGGATCACATAAACTTATTTCGTTCTTAATTAATTCTCTTGATCCAAATTACACACCACTTTGCACTTCAACATAATTCAAACTAAATCTTTGAATCTCATTTCAACACTCCACAATTGAGTTCATGTCATCCAGATCCTTACTAAGAAATAATTTTTCCTTTACATTATTACATGAATTCCAACATTTATAAAAAGGTTCATTCGCTAAATGTAAACATAATTGCCAAACATTTCCAAATTCCAATTAAACTTGTAAACCTACAATTCAATAACTCAATTTCATTATTCTACTCTCAAATTGGGCCAAATCATGGGTCATCATCATTAGTCAACCTAGGGTTTCAAGAAAATGTTGAAATTTCAAGACAAATTCAAACTTATTAATTCATTACCTTTTATTCTAATTTTCCCATTGATTAAACACTTAAGAATCATAATTTACCCTTTTAACCCATCAATTTAGCTCTCAAGATTCCATACCTCAAAGTCAAGCAAGCTTTGGTGAGATTCCTCCATAATTTCGGAATTCCAATCGGTTAAAAACATTGCTCTTCTCTTATTCTCCATCCTTGATGCCAAAATCATGGTAGATTGTTGCTCAAACTAGAGGAGATCAAGGTTTTGGGGCTAGGGTTTCGAAGGGTTTTGGACTTAGGAGAAGAAGAAATAAGAGAGGGGAAAGAAAATGTGGAAAAAGATCTCAAAATCCCGTTTTAAAAGCTGTTGTCCCGTAATTCCCGCTCGAGCGGACTGATTTCCGCTCGAGCGGACCTGTCCTCAGCACAGATTTCGAAACTTTGAACAGGTATAACTCTTCCATCCGGACTCCGTTTTAGGTCGTTCTTGTGTCCAAATTGAAGCCCCGGAAATAAGCTTTCCAATGGTTCTAACCTCACATCCAAATTCAAAGTGTGGAAAAAGAAAATGACAAATGAGTGACGGTTGGTCGTAAACGAATTATTCAAACTACAATTTTGGATCCAATCTTACTCTACCATCATATTACCACCACAATCAATACCCCAAAATAAAATAAGGAGGTTCCAAATACCTTATTAAAAATGCCTCAGACGAACTCACGTGCCTCAAAATTCAAGCTCACCAGGCGACCCGCTCGAGCACTCCGACGAACAAAGACGTCCGCTCGAGCGTCCACTTCTACGCTCGAGCGGGAATCTACAACCCTCAGAATCTCGGGCAGTCTGCAAAAATATACTGGGAGCCTCACAAGTCCGCTCGAGCGGCCACTCCTCCGCTCGAGCGGAGGAAGGAATTTCTGGGTCGTCACACTGATAGCCCCGGGGCCATTTTTGACATTTGATACAGACTTTGTTGTTTTTCTTCTTTTTTGCATTTTCCTCTTTTGTTAGTGGTTAGGGTACTTTGTACTGCCGCAGGCAGATTTTGTTTCCTTCGAAACTATGTACTTGAAAAGATGATATGAAATGAAACAAACTTTTGTCTAAAAGAGTGTTATATCTGCGCATTTCATACCTTGCACTGCATTGCATCATATTACACCTCGAAGTAAATGATATTGATCTGTTGTCTGAAAATTAAGCACTTGCACTATGATAATCAGATAACTAACCAACTAACGGAAAACCACTCACACAAACCACTACTCAAACTAAATATACAGCCCATAGTCCGTTGGGGATTGATCTGCATACAGCCCATAACACAGCACTCGGTTCATTCTGCACACAGCAGACCTTGAACAAATAACCCAATCTGACAAGACGGATCACAAAACTGAAACAGTTGGAGTTGAAACACGCTCGAATGTCCCAAATTTCCCTTTCTTTCTCCTGCCTCGCCTAAATGTAGAGAATGACACAGCATTCTGAGCACGAACGATTTTCTTCT
Source organism: Camellia oleifera (assembly GCA_022316695.1). Taxonomy (NCBI): domain Eukaryota; kingdom Viridiplantae; phylum Streptophyta; class Magnoliopsida; order Ericales; family Theaceae; genus Camellia; species Camellia oleifera. The sequence goes on from CM039314.1 coordinate 59,927,049, forward strand.
TGAAATAAAGAAGGGTTTTCAACCGGGGTGTCGAGCCTACCACAGAACACAGCGAGGCAGACTCAAACAAAGAAACAAAAGGCACGCGACCTATCATAACGAAACATGCTCGAAAAAGACTCAAAGCTAAAATCGAGACCGACAAATCAAAAGACACGACACACGGACATGTTTACAAAAAGACCTCAAATCTCGAGGAGCCAATTCCTCCGGGTATTATTCCCACCCTTTTTGATTTGTGATACTCACATCACTCGGCCCTCAGGCTCAGTTTTTCTCTCAAAACCCTCTTCTCACTTCTCTCTCTGCTTACACCTCTCTATTCTTTATTCTCTCATTTTTTATCCCTCCCCAGGGTGATTAATGGATGAATAGGAAGTCGCAGGTTTACGCCTAGCACTGTTAGCCCACGGCTATTTCTCCCAGTGGATAGAGTGCCTTTCCGGTGAGTATGTTGACGGGGGAAAGATAGAAGACCTGACTCAATTGTGTCCTTAGTTCGTCACTTTGACCATTTTTTTTTTGTTTTCTTCCTAAAACAAGTTTTGACCAAAATAAGAGTTGGATTAACATACTTGTTCGATTTTTGATTTGAAAATCATACAAGTCAGGCTGTGAGCACTGAAAATTCTCCTTTTCGGATCTAAGAAAATGGTCCAGTTTTGGAAAATGAAATAATTTTTGAGAAAATAATCAACTTCAGTAAAAATTTTCAAAAACTATGTTTGCAAACAATCAACGCTCAAAGAGCGTGGAACTTACCCTCGAGATGTGCAACCTCGGATCGGAGGCAATGGAAAATTGCCCCCGGCTTAAAGGGGGGAACACGGCAACGGAAAGTTGCCCTTGGTTTGGACGGCAACTCAGGGCAACTTATGGTAATGCATGGCAACGGGAAAGTTGCCCCTTGTTTGGATGAAGCCGCGGCATGCTGTAAGCCAGTCCTCGTTGATGACGATCGGACCCTTGGATGCGGAGGAGACGAAGACGGTTTGAATCAATATATGGACACAGTCACCTGGAAGGTGTTGGTGGTTGGACTTCAAGAGGAAGTTGGTCACGTAGTTCCAGGCTGCTGCAATCGAGACATCGGATTCGGAGGAGGCACAAGTGATCAAAACCATGACATGGACTGAGACGCTATGGAAGTGTTGGGGGCTGGACTTCAAGATGAAGTTGCCTACGTATCCCAAACATGGGAATCAAGCCTTACGTAGTTCCGGTTAAGGTACACTCGGGTATTTTAACCTTCACTGTTTAGGCTCTAACTTTTGCCAAGGTGCCCAATGCGGGTTTTCGACCTTGCGAGCTATGTTTTTCTTCTTCTTTTTCTTTTCTTTTCTTTTGCATTTTCATTTCTTTTCTTTCTTTTCTTTTGCTATTCTTTGTTCTTTTCTTTTCTTTTTTGCTTCTTTTTGTACTTTTCTTTTTCTTTTTTTCTTTGCTCTAACTTTTGCCTGGATCGCCCTTTCGGGTTTTCGGCCCAGCGAGCCTCTCAAAGGGTAAAAAGTGTAGCAAGCCCATGCCAAATGGTTTTGAGATTGAGGCCTCTCTGTATCTAGGAGAGTGACTGTTGTGTTGATTTGCAGAAAAGTTCATCACGGCTGCTTCATGAGCCTTGCCTGGTGGGATCTGATCTTCTTAATCTGGCTTTGGTGCCTCTTGCTCGAGGGCCGCTTTCAAATCTGGCCATACGGGTCTTTCATGGCACTGAACGTTTTGAACGGATTCCAGGTTTGAAACAGATAGGTTGAATCTTGAGGCTGAGAGTGATCCTAGGCTGCACAATCTCAAGAGCGATTCCACACAAGTCTTCACGAGACCGCGCAAGACATTTTGTTTTTGAAATTTTTTAGGAAAGCGACAAATCATTCGTGATGAAGATAGTGTGGAACCAGTCTGGATCGGACTAGGGTCCTTCTCAGTACTCACGCCGACAAGCATGATTTCATTCATCAAAAGCTTAGCATGCCTCTCTTTCCCTCAAAATGATCAAAATTTTACAAAATCCGAGGAATTACTTCCTCTTCGTTTTCATCACCGCAGTATTCGAAAAGGGGTTTTATGAAAAGCTTAGGTCATTACAACGATGTTTAAGGCACAAGAGAGTAGGTGGTATGTACTGTCGTTCCATTCACATCCTCTGGCACGGCTGATTCAAATAGCAATAAGTACGGAACGTGATAGCCACAGCTGTTTCATTCAGATTTGTTGGTATAACTGGCTCTTCGGTAGAAACAGATTCAAAAAAAAAAAAAACGAAAACAACTAATTACAAGACAAAACGGTGTTTGAGGCAACAACCCCGAAATCACCTGGTATACTATACAAGAGGGACTGACTCATTACAACAAGACAGACCCTGTAAGCAAAAAGACTGACTCAATACAGAGAGACAGACTCAAAACAAAACAAAAGACTGATTCGACACCCAAGTCAGAATTTACAAAACTAGCATTGGCAGATGCTCAAAAATGCGTGCCAAACGCCACATCCAAAAATGCACCAGGCACTGCCCGCAGGCGGTTCACCTTCTGATTACATACTCGTAGTATCTGTGTCCTCAAAATCCAACAACTGGGTAGTAACGGACTTTGCTGAGGTAGGTGGGAGGATAACCTCATTGTCAATCAAATCCTGTACCTCATGACGGAGGCGGAAGCAATTATCAGTAGCATGACCAGTTTGCTGGTGGTACGCACAGTACGCAGTGGCGTCATGCGTGACAGGGAGATTCTTCGGTAGAGGTCGGGGGTCCAAGGGTTTGAGATGCCCCCTCTCGGCAAGGATCTGAAGTGCTTTGGACAACGGCATGTAGAGAGCATGGAAGACCCTGCGCCCTCGAGGTAGGTACTTTGGAGCCGGAGTACTCTTGCTAGATGCACTAGCGAACGGATCGGCGGGCGCGGCCTTGGATTTCTGATCCTTCCCGGATGCAGGGTTAGGAGGGGGAAGAACTGTTTTGGCATGACGGGGCCTATCCCGATTCTCTGATTGACTGGAACTGCCCTCAGGCGGAGTGGGGAAAGCATCCTCCACAGCTTTTGTCACAACTGCAGATATCTGCTGCTTGTTCATCCCCCCGGCTTTCATAGCCTCGACTGCCCACAGCAGCTGTTCGATAGGGTCGGCATCTGTCTTCATTTTATCTTTACCTCTGGCCTCGGCCTGATTGAGGGTTTGGGTTGATATTGACACGTCATTGTTATAACTGGAGGCTATCTCCGGTTGACTAAGTTCAATAACAATTCGGCCCAACAGCGGGGGCTCCTGGGGTACAAAGCTCCCGGCGTACGGTGTAGCTGGCGGTGAAGCTGACATTCCATAGGCGAGATCCGCCACAGACCTCTAGAGATCACCTGTCATCCCCATTAGTTCAAAAGTAGTAGGCTCACGAGCCTGATATAGCTGGGGAGCCCAGACCGGGTGCGCAACTGGCGATCTGGGTGGATGCGGCATATCAACAGTAGTCTCACTGTGTAGGGTGATTCCTTGATCCAACGCGGCCGTCATGGCCACGATCTCTTCTGAATTCTGCATCACGCTAAGTTCTGCCTCAGCAAGGAGAAGACACTAGCTGTTCTGGATCAACTCTCTGAATCTCTGAACTGAAATGGAAAATAAGCAGTATTTCAGCCCCAAACAGATCAAACACAGGTGTAGCCGAACAACTGCACTCTACTACTGATCACTGCTCCCCAGAATCACTGTTCAAAACTGAACTGATACCCGCAGACATAACTGATTCTCAACAACACTGATACTGGTGCCCTCAGGCCTGATACCCAATCTTGCAAACTGGTATATGCATTTCCCTGTAGAGATACACTCTAAAAGCACATATCAAGTAAATGAGAGCCAATACACCCCTATGTTGGGGTAGGGTTTCCCTGTCCTATTTTGTCCGGAGCTAGGGTTTCACTACGCACACAGCGGCTTCAAACAACCTATATCGAGTAAGCAACCTGTCCTAGTTTGGAATGGTCACTATGGATTTCGATATGCACTAGGTTGAATGGTCAAAAAGGGTGCCCCGGTAAAACCGGGGTTTGTGTTCCCATACTGGCAGAGCCCGCAACCGGTCAGCCTTATGGTCAAGCCTTGACAAGACAAGCCTCCAGCAAACCGCTCAGGAATAGCAGATGGCCAACACGATGTCCTAGGCACACCAATGCACATGCAATGCAAAGAAACACATAAGTGTAGTCAAAACAGGATATCACGAGTTCGAGTCAAGCTCTCTAAAATCCCAGCAGAGTTGCCAGAAACTGTAACAAGCCCACAGGGGACCTCAGCTACAGTTCGGAATCCTCTTTTTGTTTGTTAGTTGCGGTTCTTAATCTGAACCAAAGAGTCCAACTCTGGCAAATTGTTTTGAAGAAAAAAAACAGATTTTGAAAAGAAGTGCCAAACATGGACTGCTTTGCCAGATACAGAGTTGCCACCTAAATATTTTTTAAAAATGGGGAAATTTAGGAAACCCTGACTCGGTGCCAAAGGCCACGTGTCCGTCATCACCAAAGTTGTCTTGGCTCGGGAGCTTGGGTACGATCGGGAAAGGTCAGCTATAAGCATCCCCTTTCGCCCGGTCCGAAGACCAGCCTCTACTAACCATGATATCCGATTTTGAAAACGTTATGCGTTCTTATTCCAATTATTAGCCTAGAATTACTATGTTATGCGCACAGCAAACAAGTATAGACTAGATTGCCTAATTTGGAAACATGCATTGCATATCCGTTTGTTTTTTGAAAAGCGCTTTGAAATTTGCTACTCACAAGTAGGCTAAAACACGGATTTCAATGAGTTTTTCCAACTCAAACAATCCAACCTTCACCCACGGGCATTCAAACAGTTTATCTCATGTAAGCACTTAGCCTCATGGTAAGCATACTGTCATGTTAACATTCACACGCATGCAAGATGCTAAAGCATAAATACTCACATTGTACTCCATACCAAAACAATAAACTAGTTAGCAAACATGCATGCCCTAGTTCATGTTAGAGTGACTAATGCATCGCATACAGAATGTGATTAGGATAGGCCCGGCTAACCCTAAAATGGCATGTGAAATGCAATCATTCGGTGCACGTATTCAAGTTAGATTTGAAGTACAAATGCAATTAGCATGATGTACCGAGCCCGGTGCATGTCAACAAATGCATGGATGCACGCATGCATAGCATAAGGTATGCTAAAATAAACGTGCCCTAATACTAACCATCGTAAGCGGGTAAATAAAAGGAAAGAAAGAAGTGGGGGTTGGAAGACATGCACACCACTCACACACGCTTATTACAGATTTGCCCTCGCCCGGAGGGTCCAAAAGAATATACAAATTAATTAACTACGCAAGCTAATTAAATATTACAGATCAATTAAATTAACTAAACAAATCAATTAATCTAATTAAAACAGTAAAGCCCTCGGGAAGCAGGTCAGATGCAGCGCATGTTCGGGACTTGCTCGGAATCGCACTGCCATGCATAGTCTGCCTCTGTTTTCCCTGCTTTGCTCCTCTGAAAACTGCCAAAGTCTCAGGAATGCCTCTCAGGACACTGGGGGATACCACCGGCTGAGTAGAATTACCATCGACAATAGGATGTGGCCATCGGCACAAAATGAATCCATCGGCTGAGGACTTACTGCCGACCGGCAGCAAATGTTGCCGGTCGGCAAAAAATGCCTGCAGAACCTGCAACTCACAGCAGCAGAGGGCAAAACTTGCATGGCAATACAATTCAAACAATGTATGCATCAATCATGCCCCCTATCATGTTTGCGACTCAAAGGGGTATGTGTCTCGATTCTCGGGCCACTAATCACGCATTTCCATGCATGATGGCCTAAAGAATCAAGTGTGCACTTTTATGTCAAATGAAATGCAAACCAATCAAACAAAACAAGGCCCAATTCCTATCACCAAATCAAGGAACAAGGCATGCATGCAAGATGCAATGCAACCTAGGCATGCAAGCTAAGGATGCAACTTGGCATGGCAAGGCACTTATGCAAGCATACGAGCAAACATGAGGCAAGGCAAACTAATGAAAAGGTGGACTTAAACATGATTTAGGCGGCTCTAAATAGGCCTAAAACAGTGGCCAAAATGCCCAAAAAAGAAGGCTAAACACACATGCACATGTGCACATATTGTGGTCTAAAGCTTAAGCATTAAACTAGCAACTTTCAAGCACACTTAAAAGAGGCTATGATGGATAATTAGCATGCGATATTAGCTCTGAAAATCATGTCAAAATGTGGTGCCAAACCAACTCAAATGAGACACGCATAAGCATGCAAGCATGGTCCAAGTACTTAAGGCAAGTCATGGAGGCTTGAACCAAGGTCAATTCCACCAAGCCTCACAAGGCTGAGGAGGCTTAAAATAGGTCAAAAGAAGGCTTAAACAAAACCAAGGGTGCACCTAGATGGCATCTAAGTGGCTCAAATCCAAAGGCATACATAATGACCAAAACATGGAGCATACAACACAAGCTTTCAAAGGAACAATGAAGCCTCTAAGGCAAGTATGCAAACATGTTAGATAGACTGAAATTTCATGCTAAGTGGTTCCAAACCACTGAAATAATGCAAGCAATGCATGCTATACACTTATGCACTTAAGGCCAACAAGCCCAAATATACAAAGGGGCTACACAATGCATGCTAGGGTCGACCCAAACAACCTAGGACAGACCTTATACATGGCAAAACAAGCACAAAAGCTTCACAAGACTAAGCCTAAAACATGCTAGAATAATGGTTTACAACCCAAGGCATATTAGGGCAACAACAAGGCATTACAAGGTAGGTATGCAAGGCATGCATGGTGTACCAAAAATAACTTAATACAAAGTTATATCATGGCAATATAAGCATAAAATACAGCCATGACATGATCAACAAGATCCTAAGCTAAATGCTCCCTTAAGAGGCCAAGATTGGTCCTTTTCAAGGACAACAAGGAGAGGGGGTGGCCCTCCCCTTTTTGAGACTTCAAGGCCCCATCTTCACCACTAAAATCCCTCAAAATTTCAGTGGTGAAGAGGCCCAAACACCAAAGTCTTGAAACTTGCACAAAATAGCACAAAAATGGGGCCTTTCAAGGCCTAAGGGTGGTCAAACACACCCAAACCACAAAACACTCTTAACAAACAATCAAGAGGGCCTAAAAACAGAACTTTTTTTTATGTTATACACTAAACACAAAAACAGCTCTAAGATAGGTAGAAATAGGATGCAAAAATGGGGTAAAAAGGACTAGTTTCTTACTCTTGAAGCCTTTCTTCAACAATGGTGATCTTGTTGCCTCCTTAAGCTTCAATCCAGTCCAAAATAGCAAGGACAAGCCCTTAGAACCTCAGTAGCCAAAGGAAGGTGAAGCACTAGGTGTTTGTGTGCAATAATATGGACTAAAACACCTAGAACATAAAGAGAGAAAAAGAGATATAGGAGATATATATCAACCCTAACCCTAAAACCAGGGCTTCTCTCTGTGTTTTTCTCTCCAAAATTCTCTAACCCCCTTCACCAAGAGAAGAGCCCCTTCTCTTATAAGCAACAAACTTGTAAAGCTTATACAACAAGCTTACAAGGAGGGCATCCCTCCATACACGTGTATAGAGGGGAACCAAATGCCACACAGCTGTCCTAAAATATCTGCAAAAGCAGATGAACAGTAGTCGGCTGGCCAAAAATGTCATTTTGACAAAAAAGACTGCCGACCGGCAACAAAGAGTGCCGACCGGCCACATACATTGCTGGCGGCAACAAAAACCAGCCGGTGGCCTCTAGCCACTGCCGGTGGTGTGTGGGGATGCCTCACAAGGCATTCCCTACCCCTCCAAGGCAAAACACAAGTGTTTGGTGCAAAACCAGACATAAAACGGTCGAGTTCGGAGATCCTGAGGCAGGGCGCGTAGCCGAGACCTCCGGGAACTCCAAACGAACACAAACATGGATAATCACCGAGTGTTCAAACGGTGACGTCCAAGTCTTGAGGACGGTCAAAAATGGGGTGTCTACATTTTGATAGTTAGCCTACTTATGTGATATAACTGCCTGAATGCCTGTGGGTGAAGGTTGGGTTGCTTGAATTGGGATAATTCATCGAAATCTGTATTTTAGCCTACTTGCGAGTAGCAAAATTCAAAACCATTTCCAAACAAATGGATGTGTGATGCTTTGTTCCAAGTTAGGGGATCTAGTCTATACTTGTGTGCTGTATGCATCACATAGTAATCTTAGGCTAATAAACTGAAATAAGAACGCATGTGTTTTCAAAAACTCGATATCATGTTTAGTAGTGGCCGATCTTTGATCGGGCGAGCGGAGGTGCTCATTGCATGACCTCCCCAATTGTACCCAAGTTCCCGAGCCGAGGCAACTTTGGTGATGATAGACACGTGGCCTTAGGCACGAGTCAGGGTTTCCTAAATTCTCCCAAAATAAAATATTTAGATGGCGACTCTGTATCTGGCAAAGCAGTCCATGTTTGGCACTTCTTTCTAAAAATCTGTTTTTCAAAACGATTTGCCGAATTTGGACTCTTTGGTGATTTATCGATCTCGCATTGCACTTTGCGGGATTAGACTCAGAACTGTGACGTTTGAGTCCGAATTGTAGTGAGCCCAATGAACAAAACGGGATTTCTCCTGGGATGTTCAAGGACGTCTACAGAGGCTCCTAGTATTTTCACTATAGACTTGCTAAATTTCTAAGAGATTGTGTTCTCAGCTCGAGCGGTAAAATGTTTACTCAAGCGGTTTGTTCGGATTCAACACTTTAAAAAGTCATTTTTGGCCATTTTTATTCATTCTTCCAAATTCTTTCTCTCTCATCTCCCTCTTTTTTGCCATTGTTGAGCTCTAAACCACCTTAAACCTTGGATTTCATCTCCTTAGAGTGAGAATCTCACCCTAGTTCCTTATACAAAAATGAAAAGCATAAAGAGGGCTTCCTATTAATCTAAGCGGATCGTGTTTTCAGCAATGTGGATTTTTAGGTCTCCTTCTCTCCTTGCTAGATGTAGGGATTTCTTGCTTCTCTTCAATATCTTCATATAGATAGATGGGTGGTATGTTGTTATTGCATAAAACCTTATGTTGAAAGGGATTTTCTTGAAAAATATGTAGAGAAATGTTAAGGTTTCTAACACAAAAGAGTTAACTAGAGATTTAAACCTAATTATGGAAGTTTTGAGCTATTGAAATATGATTATGCATTTTAGAGTGAAAAGCCCTAATTTTTGTCCAAACCCTAGTTTTGAATTTTATTTAAACACGGGTTTTTCTTCAGTTAGCCTTAAATTCTTGAATTTGACTTAATGCTTGGTTGAATTGAGTATGAATGTTGATTATTAGATGTTGTGAGAACAATCCTAGTAGGATGGGTTTAGGACATAGTAATTGGTGATGGAAATTTGTGTTACGAACTATGAAAGGTATATCATTCTAAATGAGTTGATTAATTGAAATGAAAGGAGTTGATATTGAGGTGTAGGGAACATTGTGGAAAAATAAGTCATGTTTGTTCATAAAGGAGAAATTTTTCTTTTGTTGTTAAATGAATTTTGGTGTGACTTTTTGGATTGGAATAAAGAATTGATGGGTTAAAATTTGGAAAGAGGGCCTGTTTCCTTCCGGCTTGGGATTGGTAAAGTGTCGCGCTTGATAGAGGTTCCACCTTCTTTCTGTAGTAGTGCTCGGTAAAGCGTGTGGATTATTGAGCTATTAGAGGTTCCGCTTTCCTTCTGGTTAGTCATCGGTAAAGCATGGCGCTTGAGACAAGTTCCAGCTTTCCTTCCGGAGTAGCACCTGGTAAACTATGTTGGCATGACTTAGTGAAGCAGATTGTTGGCGTATGGATATTGTTGAAAATTCTTGTAACAATTCAGTTATGTGATTGTGATAATTGTTAGATGTAAATTGAAGCGTGTAATGTAGAATATGTTGTTAATGAGTTGACACTTATAATCCAATTATATGAAATGTGTTTACATATGTATAAGATTGGTGTTATGTGGATTATGTTGTGGTGAAGAGTTGTAGTAGGAATCGAAATGTGTAAATGGGACAAGATTAAAAACAAATCGAATTTAATAACCGCAATGTGCAAATTGCGTGTGGTGTGTGGTGTATATGTGTTTGGTGTTTTGTGGGTAATGGTAAGGTGACAAGTTGTGGCATAATTAATGAGTGTGAGATATGAATTAGAAGTAGTAAATGATTAGTTGGCTTAAAACCTTTATCTATGGAAAAGAGATTTAGGGAAATCATTCGAGTGAATTTTGACGAGATAAAGAGTTAAAAAGGAGGTCTCAATGAAATGTTCGAGTGGGATTTTTTGAAAAGAGTATCTATTTATTTAATCTGTTTTGCATATTAAAAGACACATTAATTATATATGTATCACTAGATAGTATTTATGAGCACATTTATCTATTGATTATTATTGTTGAGAATCACTACAGATCCTTACTGGACCTCGTGTTCATCCCATGTTGTTTAACCATTTTTTAGGGACGAAGTCGGGTGCAACAATTGGAAGATCAAGAAGTTATTTATTATATTATGAGTCCATCTTGTGTAATTGTAAATAAAAGATTAAAGGGTAGTGGTATTGATGTAACGCCCCACTTTTTATTTCACGGATACCGTTGCCAAATCCTTTGTTATAATACAACTTCAGAGATAATGTATGGAACTTCAGTACATTAATAAGGACAATTAAGTAAAGGTTCTCTCATTTGAATACATAATGAATGGAACAAGAGTTATAATTAAATAAATTACCCTCAGGCTTACATTATTACATATAAGAGAAAAGAGCTCAACCCTTTTTACACAACGGCGGTCTATTAACAATTAAAAGGCCCCATGGCAAACATATAAGGAAGATGCATGATCTTGAACTCCTCGACATTCACCTAAAAAATGATTAGCAACGTGGGAAGAACATAAAGTCCATTAGGGATCCCAACAAGATCCTAAACAATAACAACTTACAAATAGCTATGATCATGAATGTTTAGTCTCATACTATATAAATAATGTGACGGTTTATAACGAAAGAATATTTACATAAGTACTTTTCCCAAAATTATTCAATTCCTTCAACAATACAGACAGCTCACATTTCCTATTTCAAAAATATCTCATAACAACTATTTTGTTTTGGAGTTTGAAACATGTTGATAAATCTCTGATTTCCTTCACATTATTTACAAACTCAATACATGGTCTACATCATTTTCCAACACGTTCAAATATACATATATACATCTAACACGTAAAACCAAAACAATAAGCACCCAACAACTATCTACTCAACAAATGAGACAACTCGACCTTCCTAAACCATAACCATCATAACGCATGATATACACAAGTACACTGAGATAATAATGATAAATAAGCTCTGCTCTACCTGCCTTAAACACGATAAGCCAAGGATGCACCTTTTCATAACGAAATGCCAATTTGCTAGACATCGGCTGGAAGGTAATGGTAGCTCTGCCAAGTTCTCCAGGCACTAGCTGGAAGGTACTGGTACCTCTCATTCTAAGCGCGGCCAATTCTCTAGGCGCTAGCTGGAAGGTAATGGTATCTCTAATTTTTAGCACAATATACCTTACCAATCATTACAACATGTTAAAAACATAAATAACACAAGTGTAATACATAAACATAATCTATTCAACACGACCGTGTCATCTTCCGGCGATGACCAAGGATAAAACCTCTAAACACTTGTATTTAATACACTGTAGACACCCTATTTTTGACCGCCCTTAAGACTTAGGCATCTCGGGTTGATCACTCGATAATGAAAAGTTATGTTGTCCAATCGCTCAATTTCTTCAGCAAGAAGAGCTTCTAAATCCCAACCTTACACCCCATTTTGGACCAAAACTATTTTAGATCAAAACAATTTTAGACCTTAAAACCCTCTCTTTCAAAATATTTTTCCAAGTTGCACTTTTCGATAAACCAAGCAAGGATAAAGTGGAAATAAATGGAAGGGAGATGACCCTTTGAAAAATCTTTTGAAACATCTTATTTAGAGGTTTGGAGTTGAAGAAAATTGGAAAAGAGGGAGGAAAACTAGTTGGGGAAATGGTTGAGCATCAAACCGTTAAGGGAGAACTGAGCAACCTACACTAAATTAGGCCTATCTTTTTTTACAATTATACTTTAGTTGTGAGGCCACCACCATTGGAAGCTGGACTTTTCGAGCTTCAATTTAGAGTCAAGAATCCCCTAAAGCCAAGTCTGGATGAGGGAGATATGATCATTTGAAATTGGGCATCAATCTAGTTAAGATAGAAATAAGCAACCTTCACTAAAATAGGCATATCTCTTTACACACTTAGACTTTAGATGTGTGGCTCCCACCATTGAAAAGTAGACTTATGGAGCTTCAATTTAGATTAAAGAATGACCTAAAACTGAGTCCGGATGAAGGAAATATACCCGTTTAAAGTCGGGCTTGGAAACAAATTTTTGTGGTTGGCAGGCCACTATTGGTGGATGGTAGGTGGACGGTAGGCCACCATTTGTGGCCAGCAATTCACACTTTTGGCCTGCTGGCCACTAGTGAAAAAAATAGATATTTTTGGCCAGATATCCCCCAAAAGCTCCAGCTGTTCCAGGCTTGATATTTTCGACCTGATGGGCAGTTGGCCTTCCTTAATGGTTTAAGGTTGAAAAAAATTCCAAAAGTTCCAAAACTTCAAATTCTCTCTCTATCTCTATCTTGTAACCTATACACCCTCTCTCTAAACTTCCTAAACCAATATTGGGGCTCTCCTTTCTAAGATTATTGAGTCCAAATTTCAGCCATTGAGAGTGAGAACTTGTTGGTTTGTGAACAAAAGTGTTATTCCTCTTCAAGGGGTATAATTTTGAGCATCTTTGCACTACTTCTTTTCTATATTTTCTTGCTGATTTTGAAGTGTTTTTCAACTATTTTTATGGGTTGAAGATTGTGGTTTGAAGCTATTAGAGGTAGATGGGTTAATCACTCTTCTTTGAACCATGTTCTCTAAGCCTTTACACTTGTGTTTCCCATCTCTTCATCAAATTTTTTTTGATCCTTTTACCATTGATTTTCAGAGGTTTTCAGAGGATAAAAAAGTGATTTTGAAGTCCCAAAAATGGAGGGGTTAGCCACCCCTCCTTTGGCTTGTTTACTAGCTTAAATTGCTCTATATTTTAGCTTATTGTTTTAGCTACTTTTGTCTTTATTCCAGCACATTTTTGTACTATTTTTTGACTGTCTAAACTCTAAAATTTTAGGCTGAAATTTGTGGTTTAAGGCTAGTAAGGGTGGAGGGGTGGCTCACCACTTCCTTCTACCTAGATTCCAAGGCCTTTACCCTTGTGTTTCCCATCTTGTTGTCACCTTTTTTTTGAGCTTTTAAATACTAAGTTTTAGAGTTATTTCAGTGACTAAAAACACTTTTTGTAATCCAAAATTAGAGGGGTTAGCCTCCCCTCCTTGTGTCTTGTTCACTAGCTTACGTAGCTCTATGTTTTAGCTTATTGTTCTAGCTATTTTTGTCTTAATTCTAGTATGTATTAGGACTGTTTTAGGACTGTTTTTGGTTATTTATTATATTTGAGCTTTGTATAGCATGCTTATAGTGTAATAGTCCTTATAGGTTTGGTGGTTTAGGCCTTAGCCACTTACCTATTTGAGTTGATAGCATTTATTTCTTGTTTTCCATACTTGTGATCACCTCTAATCACCTCTGCAACCTCCATTCTTTCTTGGCTTTTACTTTGTTTTGAAAGTTGTTTCAAGCCACTTGTTTGTTTAAGTATGAGATTGGGATATTGTGCTTAATGGTTTAATCCCTTTGGTGTTCATTACCAATAGCATGACACTTCTCTCATGCCTAAAATAAAATTTGGTTTGATGTTTCTTTTCATTAGAGGACTTAAAGATCACTTTTGGACTCCATTGGTTAAAGAATGGTTGGTAATTAAAATGAAGTAATAAAACTTGAACTAAAAATGGAACAAGATAATAACTTGTTTGGGTTCAATCGGACCTTAATTGAACCCTTGAGTCTTGAGTCGTTTCATACTCATTAGTGATGAAAACGGTTCAAGATTCATTATCAACTACTTCCCTTGATTTTTCACGATAGGGTGGTAGTTTTGAGAGTCTTATTTTATTGCATTCATTGAACTTGCACACTTGATTCATAAGCCATCATGCAATGAAATTGCATCCATTGGTGGTTTGTGAATTAAACTTACTACTCCTTTGAGCTGTTCAAATGATAAGGAGGGGTAAATTATCCAAACAAACCCTTGGGAATACCCTATCCCTGCTCTGTTTGCTCTCTGTTGCAGCAAGACAATCCAAGCATTAGTGGCCGATAGGCCACCTTCTGTGGCCGGTAGGCCATCATCAGTGGATGGCAGGCCGTCTGCCAGCCACCAGTGCAAAATCCAGCAGTGTACTTCCCCAGCATAACAGAGTTGGCCTGGAGGTGGAAATTAGTGTAAATGTTCTACTATGCAACAGAGGCATTCAGCAACAGAAAGAGTGGCTTTTTTGGGTGGAAACCGCATTTATGCATATGCCCTCCATCGATCCTCAGGATCCGTGTTATAAATATATTAGTGTTGTGCTTAACATAATGGTTTTGTAATTAATTAGTTAGAATAGCTAATTTGTCTTGTGTTGTAATTATTTTAATTAGCTAAAGTGGTTAGTTAATTAATTCGGTTTGTAATAATTAGTTAAGCAGTTTAGCTATTTAGCTATTTATTCGTTTGTTGTTGTAATAGCTTGTTAATAAATTAGCTTAGCTTTAATTAGTTAGCTAGTTAGTTCATTCGGCCTCTCCTTCGTGAGAGTGCAAACTTGTAATAATGTGTATGTCTTCCAACCCCATGTCTTTCTCCCTTTTATTTAACTGTTTATGATGGTTAGTTTAGGGGCATCATGTTTTGCTTAGCATACTTCATGTTTGCATCCACTTGTATTGCATGCACCGAGGCTCGGATCATCATTCTAATATGCATTGTTAGCTTAGTACTTCTTTGAATACGTGTTTAGACCGCATGCTATCAAATTATTTCATTTTCCATATTAATAGCCGAGTCTATTAATTGCACATCGCATGCGTTGCATTAGTAATATCGCATAGTTAGGAATCATGAATTTTTCTAACTTGTTTATCTTTTTTTGGCTTGGAGTACTAGGTGAGCCTTTACTCGCTTTAGCATATTGCATGTTGATGTTGCCATGTCTAGCATGCTTGCCATAAGGGTAAGTGCTTAATTGATAAACTGTTTTGAATGCTTGTGGATAAAGGTTAATTGCTTGGATTGAAACAATTTGAGTAATCTTTATATGAGATCACTTTTTCATATGGAACATATTCGAAACAATTTTCAAAACAAACATGAATCAAATGTTCCAATTTTTACAAACTAGTCTATACTTGTGTGTGTGCACATCACATAGTAATGCTAGCCTAATAATCAGAACAAGGGCATATAATGTACATAAGATTCATATCATGATTAGTAGAGGCTGGTGTTTGATCGGGCGAGCGGGGGTGCTCAATTTATGACCTTTCCCTCTCAGACCCAAGTTCTCGAGTCGAGACAATCTTGGTGATGACGAACACGTGGCCTTTGGCACGAGTCATGGGTTTCCTAAATTTTTTAAACTATTTAGATTGCAACTCTGTATCTGGCAAAACAGTCCATCTTTGGCAATTTGATTCAAAAACAATTTTCTAAAAGATTTCCCATATTTGGACTCTTTGGTGTTTATTTATTTTACATTGCACTTGTGGAATCAGATTCAGAACCGCGGGAGTCCGATACTATAGGGCTTATTTGTCTTCCAAAAGGGGGCACGAAAAAGTCAAACTACATACACGTAATATCATACTCCAATTCTCATGAGGCTTTAAGTCCAACAACAACAAATGATAAATAAAGTGTTCATAATCCAACCTCATGTTCATTTCTAAAAAAATTTTAAGTGTTATGATTTCTTTTTCTTTTCAAAAGTCAATTCTCTTATTTTTCAAGTTAACATACTCTAATCTTTATCCAAATCCATTCTTTTCATTTCACAAAACTAAACCCATAGATATCAAAGTGACAACTCAACTCAACTTAATATGATCAATCCAAACTAATTTCAATGCCATAGTTAATTCTCCCTTTTAACTATTAACACGTTTACACAATCCATAAAAATAATTTACAAATATTATTCAACTTTATCCCTTTTTAATTCACCAAGTCAAAATATTAAATTATGCCTTTTTCTCCTTTTCAGATAAACATGTTAGACTACTTCCCAATTAACTCAAACAACAATCAATTTAATAATCTCATTCACAAATAACAAACCCTAGATCCCCTTTCATGACTTTCAATGAAATTCATAATGGATATGATTTTTATACAATAAAGTGTCATTTTGGGAACATGGTAAAAAGCCACGTTTTTTTGACAAAATGTCTAAAAACGTGGCTGCCAAAAACGTCAGAAAAGTATTTGGCAAGTGCCAAAAACGCAGCCGTAAAATTACAAATTATGGCCTATGAAAAAAAAATAAAAAAATAAATCTCTTATGTTGGATAAGGGTATTTTGGTCATTTTAATTTGATTTGATACCATAAATAAATATTAAACTAAAAAGCAAAAAGCTAGCTTTTTACCAACTTCCCAAATCACTTCCAAAAAAGCTAAAAAGCTTGGTAAAAAGCCAAAAGCTAGCTTTTACCAACTTCCCAAAACAACCCAAAATCTACCACATATCTATCTATAGAAGAGATATTGAAAAGGAGCAAATAAATCCTTGCCTCAAGTGATGGAGAGAAGAAGCCCAAAAATCTAATTTCAATGAAAACATAATCTGCTCAGATTAAATGGAAGCCCTTATCGAGCTCTACGTTTTGGTATATGGAACTAGGGGTCAAAGATGTGTAGAAATAGATAAAATCAAGGCTAAAAAGCTTGAAAACTCAAAAATGGCAGAATGAGAGAGAAAATGGAGTGAAAAGTGAAGAGATTTGACCTAAAAAGTGACTTTTAAAGATATTATTCTGAACAGTTCGCTCAAGCGATAAAACTTGTGCTCAAGCGAAGAATCGAGGCTTTCTGTATCTCAAACAATTTTGAAAAACAGAGCTTGAAGGGTGTATGCCTCACTCGAGCGAAGAAAGTTGCGCTTGAGCGAGCTATGTACACAGCCCAGATTCGCAAACTTCAAATAGGCATAACTCTCTCATCCGGACTCTGTTTAGGGTTGTTCTTGTGTCCAAATTGAAGCCTCGAAAGTAAGTTTTTCAGTGGTTCTAGCCTCACATCAAGATTCAAAGTGCGGAGAGAGACAATGATGGAAGAGTGAAAACTACTTAATAAAAATTATTCGATTTTGGAGTTTCTGATTCAATCTCATCCAACCACTATGGTAACACCTCAACCAAGGCTCAAATATCAACTGAGAAGGTTATTAATCAAGATAATCAAAGAGTCAAATATTGTTCCATTATAACAGGAAGCACAGAGTGCTACAACATCCCCACCTTAGGAAATTTCATCCCTAAAATTAAGAATACACCAAAACACAAGGCAAATCAACCATTAAGCACTCAACACCCCGAGCACTTAGGAAAAGAAAACTACCCTCACAACAAAACCCTCAGTTAACTCTCACAAAAGAAAAGGACTTACCATGAAAACACGTCCCAAAAGACAATGCTCCAGCACAATAAGCTCCAACAATACCAAACCCTCCTCAAAACAAAACTCCTAAACACACGACTAGCAATCCAAGCTAAGTCACTACTCAACATTCATCATCCCAAGTAAAACAAACGATAGCAAAACTTTGTTTAAATTTTTTTTCTTTCATTATTGCTTAACTCTTTGAAAATCATTCTCTTGTATATAAAACATTTGTTAAAAGATGCTCAAATTTTCACCATTCATAATCAAAATATATTTCTACATTTTTCATGTGAAACTCAAAAAAATTTTAAACATTTTTCGAAAACAAGGTGTTACCCATAACATATAATCCATAATTTAATTGCCAAGAACTACTCATTGAAATTCTTCATACCATTTAAATTAAATTAAATCCTTAACATTCCTGTTTTAACAAAGCCATTAGATGGCCATAACACTAGGAAAAATTCATTTTCCAATTCCTTTCCAATATAACAATCGGTGAACCTCTACTGTCACCCAACAACACCCATCACTTATATGGTGATGCCACAATCAACATAAAATGTAACATTTCTGTAATAACAGTTAATAGAAATAATGACCATGCTATTAACACAATATCCACAATTTCATTCTATTATAATCATTATCATAAATTATCAGCTACATGAGGCAAATGAGGCAAATGCATACGCAAACAAAGAATCTACAATACATTACCCCAACCAGGGCTTTTCTACTAATCCAAAACAAGTCTCACACAAGCTTTTCAACCACATACATGAGACTCAATGCTCGCAAAATCATTCCAAGGCACCCATAATACACAAGCCCAAGCTTTCCCTAAGGTGACTACTGGTCAACCAAACCCCGATATCAACAAACCGACTAATCAACTCAATAAGCCTTTACACTTGGCACCAAACACTGATGTGCTACTCAACACCATTTACTCCAAAAATGGAGTTCCACACACAATCTCCCATATTTTTGAATCTCACCGGATTCTTCAAGATCAAACCAAACCATCATTGTTCCTAAGGAAATCATCACCCGAATGCCTACATAGTAAGCATGTCCTTACATCTCAAACACAAGACTGACATGGTCAACAGCAATCACACAATCCCTAATACATAAAACAATTTCGACCAACACTACCCTCGTTAACTGAGAACACAAACTGTTCTACCATGCAAGGAATACTTCTAGCATCTACTCACGAAATTCTCCTCCCACTCATAAACTGCACCTAATATCTAATAACACCACCAACCCATTTCACCCACACATAATCACCAACTTATAACAAATCACAACATGAACATTACCCCTATTCATGATTGACAGAATCACAACGAATCCACTAACTAACAAAATCCAAAACACTAAACAACACACCAGTACCATTCTCACTAACCCGAGATACAAATCTCACACTTCCTCAAACAGTCTCACCTAACTTCGCCAATTCCACAAAACTCTAAAGTATCATATTCCCTTAAACTCAACACATCCAAAGTCTTATAACTCAACCCTTCTGATACTACCACACCAATCACAATAACCCACGGATTTCCCATTCTCAACAAACAACTTCCAAACTGAACAAGGCTCACAGGCCATCACATAACTATGCCATAATTTAATACTAGACATGTAACGCCCTCAAAATAATAACATTGAAACCCATCAATTTAGACATGTATTGATATAAAAGGGTAAATATTCTTCTATTCATCAAAGTAGTTCATTACAATGAGTATTACATGTTAACAACAAAAGCAAATGCCCTA
This sequence comes from Camellia oleifera, assembly GCA_022316695.1. NCBI lineage: Eukaryota > Viridiplantae > Streptophyta > Magnoliopsida > Ericales > Theaceae > Camellia > Camellia oleifera. Next base: position 59,946,571 of record CM039314.1, read on the forward strand.
CGGGCTTACAGCTTTCCCAGTTAACACTTGGTTACAAAAAAAAAAAAAAAGGAGTACTAACTCAGATACTCATTAAGCCCTTAGCTTGAATTTACATGTAATACATCCAAAATATAACAAAACGACAAAAGTCCGTTTGCCTCTAGCCTCCCAAGCTATGTCCTTGGAAAAGGCATGCTACCTGTACCTGAAAATGATGTCCCATAAAGGGTGAGCCACAGCCCAGCAGAAATACACTAAACTAGCTATGAACAATGACTAAAAGATTAGCAGTTGATAGATGGTCAACATAGATACATCCACATATATCACATTTTGGTTCCATGACATTAAGTCCATGTTACGTTTCATTTCTCATTTCTTTTTCAACTGAGTTTGAAAAACAAGGTTTAACACTTAGCCAAACAACTTAATGAGATTTAGACTCATCTTTAAAACACTTTCTAAATTCATGATGGATACACATTTTAATGTTGTATCGATAACACATAGACCACTTCCATACTTTACGAAAGATATACATTTCGGTGTTGTATCAACATAACATAGATCACTTCAATACTTCACAATTGATAACGATATACATTTTAGTGCTATATCAAATCAATTCGAACACTTCCATAATCAACATTTGATACACATTGTAGTGCTGTATCAATGTTCCACAAAATCCGGTTTAGAGGTCCATCCCCTATCTCCTCCCACACAACACATGTATATAAACATAGATCATATACAATCAATCAATACATAAAGTTAATGTATTATTCTAGTTGCTATGTTCGATAGCATACTCAATTGATTAGTTTTAGTTTGCCTAATCATCATGCACTGTCTATAACAATCAAGACTCCACCAATAGCCCAAAGCAGTTATTTCTATACCGAAAATAAATGCACCAAATGGATATAGAATCAACATTTCAACTAGGTGAGCAATGAATGAATCTAACTACACCTTTTAATCCCATACACATCCAATTCCAACATTCTCAATTCAATTCTTCATTTCTCCAAATTAATTATACCAATTAATTTATCAATGTAATTAGGGCATTTCCCATAATTAACATCACAACCCTAAGGTTCCATTTTCACTAATAATCCAATATGGATCTCATTTCTCTATGCCAAACATGCATATAAGTTTATATAAACAAAACCCTAACTTTTGTAAAATTACACAAAGGCCCAAACTTTCTCAAAATTACCCAACAATCCCCAACTAATCAAAATGCTAAAATTCAAAGACAAAGCTCATGAGAAGGAGTAGGATATCCCTACCTCAAATTTGGAGCTCAAAGGAAGAAGATGACGAAACTAAAGTGCTCCAAAACTCAATATGTTTGGATCAAAATGTAGCCCTCGACGATCAACACAACTTTTGTAAAGGCCCAAGGTGAGGAAATCACTCCTACTAGATCAATACTTAGAGAGAAGTTGAGTTTTAGTGAGAGAAGCTCTCAAATGGCTTTTTCGGAAAAGTAAGAGAGAGAAAGGATGTTGAAAAGTGATTAAAAAATGGAATCAAGAAGTTGATATAAAAATCGCCCCGCTCGAGCGTGGAAAACCCCGCTCGAGCGTCACTCACAGACTCCCGCTCGAGCGGAGAATACACACTCCCAGAACTTTTGCTGAACCAGGTCCCTACTCAAGCGTAAAACTCCCCGCTCGAGCATCACACACAAACTCACGCTCGAGCGTCCAACATTGCAGAGGAAATATTGGGAGATGAAAAATCACGCTCGAGCGTCAAAACACCCGCTCGAGCGGAGAAGCAACAACGAAAGGCCCACTCGAGCGTGAAGGCAAAAATCTGGGCAACTACTTTTGGTTTCTAAGCTCAACCCACCTGTAACAAACCTGCCCAACACATCCTATAACTCAATTACAAAGTACGAAAGGATGCAAACAAGATATAAACAACTACTAACATCTTACGGAAACAAGTCCGAATCACTGTACAACAAGGAGTAAAACCCGGGATCGTTATAAGACATACAATAACACTTGGATTATCAATCCTATTAACAACTTCTCATTACACACACACACACACATATATATATATATATAAGAGTTCGAGATTCAATGTGTGCCCCCAATACAAGAGGATAAACAAACAACAATATATATCTACAACACATAATCATGATGTCTCAGCATCCAATAGTACACCAGTCAATAGCAAAAGTTCATATATTATATCACTGGTCTCTAATATAAAAGCCCCTCTTAAGGTAATACTATTGTGTTGGCTGAAAGGTTGACCCTCGCGAGGCTCTCGAAGCTTGACCTGCCAGGTTCTGGTATCGATATCGCCCCCGATTAGACTGATTAGACTAAGTCTGACTAGGTTCTAAAACACTCAAAGAATTCACATGTAACGGGTAGAAACATTTAACATGGCCCAAATGACCACAATCAAAACAAACAACAGACTTCCTACTCTGAGACTAGCTTGAAGCCTGAACCTCCCTAGACCTTCCTACATAAGAGTTTAAAACCCCTGACAAAGACAAGGATTGAGCCTGGGACTGAGCATGTGCTCGCCTTCACCTCTTAATGAGCCTAGAGTGCTTATGAACCGTAGGAGTTGCCGAGATGGCCTCCCTAACCCTACCAACACTCATAATCATGGCCTTCACATGGGCCACTACCTCAACTAGAGCATAGTAATTCTTCCATAGGGATCTGGCTACTTTCTCTCAGATATCATTACACAGCCGTCTCTCAAACTCGTAACAACAATGCTTTTCTGTTGCCACCAACTCTGGAGCAAACCTTGGCAAACTAGTAAATTGCATCTCAAAACTGTGCCAAAGGAGTAGCATCCTGACACAACTTAACAAATTGTTCCCTCAACCTTTCTCGAGCAGAATGAAGGAAGTACTTGGCCAAAAAGGCCTCAGTAAAAGCAACCCATGTGTTACCTACAGTATTCTTAGCATACTTCCACCAATACCCTACATCACCCCTCAGTTGGAAACTCGCAAAAGAAATCCTCAACTCTTCATCCTCGACTCTGAGCATATCAAGAGTCTTGATAATCTGCTCCAACCAATCCTCTGCCTTCAATGGTTTAGCTTTCCCCACAAATTCTGGTGGGTTGGAATGAAAAAACTCCTTAGTAAGCTTGAGGGCACGCGAAGACTTGTGTGGAATCACTCTTGAGATTGTGCAGCCTAGGATCGCTCTCAACCTCGAGACTCGACCCTTTGCTTTCGAACCTTGAACTTAGATTCAGAATGTTCAATGGTCAACCACTATGTAAGGCTTGTGTGGCCGGATCAGAAGCAGCCCTCGAACTAGGGGCAGGGAAGTCAGCTCAAGAAGGTCAGACGTCGTCAAAAGAAAGCTTGCAAAGCTAGATGAGAAGCACCTCTCGGACAAGGGGCAAAAAATGTCAGATGCACTTGAAGAGTCAAAGATGAGTCTTTTCTGCAAACCAGGGAAGACTAGCAAGAATGCCAAATCCCAGAGGGGGGAAAGCAGAAAGTATTGCTGAAGGACAACCAAGTTCCTATCCACAACACTAGGGGCAAATTCACCCTCCATTGGGTGGACTTCTACATCATCAGCGAACAGCAGCCATTCTCTTGGATTCAGATGGCTCCGAGATCTCAAACCATTCAACATGGACAAAGCTAAACTTTTACCCTTGAGAGGCTCACTGGGCCGAAAACCCGGAAGGGCGACCCAGGCAAAAGTTAGAGCAAGAAAAAGAACAAAAAAGAACAAAAAAAAAAAGAAAAAAGAAAAATGCAAAGAATGAAAAAAAGAAAAGAAGGAAAATGAAGAAAATGAAAAGAAAAGATGAAAAAGAAAAAAAGAAGAAAAGAAATAAAAAAGAAGAACATAGCTCGCAAGGTTGAAAACCCAGAAAGAGCAGCCTTGGCAAAAGTTAGAGCGTAAAAGGAGAGGTTAATACACGAGTGTACCTTAACCCCCGGAACTACGTCAGGCTTGATTCCCATGTTTGGAATACCTAGGCAACTTCATTCTGAAATCCAGCCATAAACACTTCCCAATTGACTATGTCCATGTAGTGGTTCTGATCATCTTTGTCTTCTTTGTATCCGAGAGTTCGGTGGTAATGGTCACTATAAGGATTGGTTGCCATGTGCTGCGGCGCTATTCAGACAAGGGGCAACTTTCCGTTGCCATACAGCGCACTGCGGTGGCATTCAAACAAGGGGCAACTTTCCGTTGCCATGCAGTGCCATTCAGACAAGGGGCAATTCTCCTTCGGATCTGAGGTTGTGCATCTCAAGAGTAGGTTCCGTACTCATCGAGCAGTGGCCATTTACAAAAAATAGTTTTTGAGAATTTTTTAATGAGGTTGACTAATTCTCTTGAAAATTATTCAACTTTTCCAAAACTGGACCATTTCTTGGACCCAAAAAATGAAAATTTTCAATGCTTATAATCTAACTCGCATGATTTCAAATCAGAAAATCGAACAAGCGCGTTAATCTAACTCTCATTTTAGTTAAAATTGTTTTAAGCAGAAGCCAAAAACAAAAAATGGTCAAAATAATGAACTAGGGGCACAGTTGAGTCAGGCTTCCTGTCTTTCCCCCGTTGTCAATGCATTTGCCAGAAAGGGCACCATACTTGCCGGAAAGGGCACCCTATTCGCCAAGAAAGGCACAACGGAAGCTAACAGAAAAGGGCTGAAAGCACTCATATCCTCCAAGCAACGAGGTATCAAGCCAAGTGCGAAGCACGAACTGGAATGGGGCAGCATATTCCATTCCTTCATCTTGACAGATCTAATCACGTCCAAACTCCCCAGTAGAGCATCGTCAACCAATGTCAATTGCAGATCTGCTGCACATCCAGCCGCATCATAACCCCTCTATGGGGGAAGTTCACTGTTGTGAGCAGAAGAAAGAGAATCTAGTAGAATGCTAGGGGTAAGAGCCTGCAACTTCTTGTTTATCCATCAACCACCCAGGGGAGGGATAAAAAATGAGAGATTGAAGAATAGAGAGATGTGCGCTGAGGGAAAAGTGAGGAAAAGGGTTTTTTTCAGAAAAACAGAGCTTGAGGGCCGAGTGATGTGAGAATCACAAATGAGAAAGGATAGAAAGCAATACCCAGAGAAACAGGCTCCCTGTGCACGTCCGAGTGTTGTGTCTTTTTGTTTTTTCTCGATTCTTATTTCGAGTCGTTTTGAGTGTTACTCGATGTGTTTAGGTTGTTTACCTTTTGTTTTCCGTTGTTAAGTCGTAGTGCGCTGTGTTCAGTCGTAGGCTCAATACCCCGATCAAGAACTCATCTCTCAATTTCAAAAATAAAATCGTTTTGTGCTCCGAGTGCCGTGCCGTTCTCCACATCTGTGCAAAACACGATTCGTTCTTTTATAAAATCGCAGGGTTCAACCCAGGTCATGCGCGAACAGTAAAACCAGGACCTGTCTGAAGCTATGAAAGTTTCAGGCTGCAAAGCAAAAGAAAAGAGGGAAAATGTCGGGTATTTGAGTTTGTTTCAACTTCAGTAAGTTCCGAGATTGCATTCCGTGTGTACCTCTTCAGGTCTTGCCAATGCTCTGAAGTATCAGTGTGCCTCTACCTCAAGCTCAAGATCAAGTCTGCCTCAAGCCAGAATGGCGATCAAAAGTGCTCTCCCTAAGTACCATTCCCAGCCAGAGGCATCTTGGCTATGTTTGCAACGAGTTCCTAGGAGACCAACTGCGACGGTGGAAACTAGAGTTCGAATGGCTGTTGCCTAGAACGCAAAGGTTCGGGATTTCCGAGACTAAAGTCTGGTTTAAATACCAGAGGCGTGTCCTAGGCTTTAAATCTGTATGAAAGCCCCATAGTTTGAGATAGCATGTATGCACCTCAATTCTAGATACTGAACCAACCTAGTTTGTCACCCCGTTGGAGAATAGGGAAAGTTGTGATCAGGAAGAAAGGCAGCATCCAGAGTGTTCTACATGAAGAACCCTTGTCAGTATTTCAGAGCCTTTGTACTGCGAGTTGAAGGTAAGTGTTTGAAGAGCACGAGGGGAGATCCCCGTCAGGGTAGAGCAGTTCATCGCCACTCACCCCATGAGGTGCTTTCTAAAGTGCCGCTATGCTTGTTTATTGCATCATGCATTGTATTGCATTGTACCTCTCAAGTTTCTTTCTCATTCATGCATGATATTGTATGTACGGTTCATTCAAAGAAGTTCCGTTTGAGATCATTTATTTAGTGTATCAATCACACTTCATTCAGTTAGTGTATCAATCACACCTCATTCACTCTTAGTGTATCTATCACACTTTCTTCATTCTCTTAGTGCATCTATCACACTTTGTGTTCGCTTTTAGTGTATCAATCACACTCTGTTCACTTCGTGCATCTATCATACTTTGTGTTCGCTTTTAGTGTATCAATCACACTCTGTTCACTTAGTGCATCTATCACACTTTGTGTTCACTTTTAGTGTATCAATCACACTCTGTTCACTTAGTGCATCTATCACACTTTGTGTTCACTTTTAGTGTATCAATCACACTCTGTTCACTTAGTGCATCTATCACACTTTGTGTTCGCTTTTAGTGTATCAATCACACTCTGTTCACTTAGTGCATCTATCACACTTTGTGTTCGCTTTTAGTGTATTGATCACACTCTGTTCACTTAGTGCATCTATCACACTTTGTGTTCGCTTTTAGTGTATCAATCACACTCTGTTCACTTAGTGCATCTATCACACTTTGTGTTCACTTTTTGTGTATCCATCATACTTTGCTTCACATAGTGCATCTATCACACTTTGTGTTCACTTTTAGTGTCTATCACACTTCGCTTCATATAGTGTATCCATCACACTCGCTTTACTTTGTGTATCTATCACACCATGCTCACTTTGTGTATCTATCACACGTTCACTTTGTGTATCCATCACACACGTTCGCTTAGTGTATCTATCACGTACTTGCTTAGCGTATCCATCACACTCGTTTCACTTTGTGTATCTATCACACTTTGCTTCACTTAGAGTATCAATCACACTTTATTCATATAGTGTATCCATCACACTCTCTTCACTTTTGTATATCTATCGCACATGCTCGCTAAGATTGCATAATCTTCTTACATCATAACTACATGAAATGTAGTTTGATTTGCCTTCTTGCTTAAAACTGGCGCATTTATTGTGAATATTTGCTTCGTTACAGCTTTATTTGCATGATCCTTACTGTGTGAAATGTAGTTTTGCTTTGCATTCTTGCTTAAAACTGTTACATTTATTGTGAATATTTGCTTCATTACAGCTTGCTGCTTTGCATAATCGTGAGTTACGTTCGGCTTTGTGCACGTCATTTTGCATTTTGCCCCTGCCTGCAGGCACGCCTGCAGGCACATCTCTTCGTTTATCTTGCCTGTTTGTCTAAGTCTTCGGCCTTGTCAAAAATGGGCCGTCTCTGGTCTTTGACATTCTCTCCCGTCACGTATGACTTCCGAGTTCTGTCAAAGAGAGGCAACTGTAGACATTCTCTTTTTGACCGACTTTAAGAGTTGGGCGCTACTGATGGTTTACTTTCTTCAGCAAGGAGAGAGTCAAATCTCAACGTCATACCCCTTTTGGACCAAAACAATCTTGATCAAAAGATTTTAGACTTGAAACCCTCTCTTTCAAAATGTTTTGAAAATAAAGTTCTATGATGTTTCGATGCTCGCATTTTGTTAAATATCGCGCTTTTCGGTAAATCGAGCAAGGGCAAAGTGGAAATGAACGAAAGAGAAATGAAATCTCTGAAAAATATTTCAAAACACCTTGTTTAGGGGTTTGGAGTTGAAGAAAAGAAGAGAAGAGGGAAGAAACCCAGTTGGGGGAGAAATGGACATGAATTGCTAAGAGAGAGACGAGTAGTCCTCACTGAATCAGGCCTATTCATTTGCATACTTGGATTTCAGCTATGAGGTCACCACCATTGGAAAGCTTACTTCCGGGGCTTCATTTTGCACTCAAGAATCTTCTAAAGCCAAGTCCAGATGGGGGAGATATAGTTAGTTGAAGTAGGGCATCAATCCGGTTGGACCGAATCTGTGCGGCTTCACCAAAACAGGCATAACTTTTTGTACAGTTGGAATTTTAATGCAAGGCTGGCACCATTGGAAAGCTAACTTCTGGGGCTTCATCATAGGGGATGGCCAACCACCTTGGACCTTTTGACCTCGTCGGACGACCAGGGCAAGTGGTCGGCCGACCACTTGAACTGGTCGGCCAGCTCCCACCTTTTTTGTCTCCCTAAATGCTTTCCAGCTGTGCCAGTTGGGAGGCACAAGCTGCATCCTCCATACACGTGTATGGAGGATCTTCACTCTTGGTTCTAAGCTTCTAGGAGAAGCTTTGGACCCTTGGCTCTATAAAGGAAGGCCTCTCATTCCTTTGCAAAGGTTCAGAATTTTGGTCTAAGACATACATACCTCTCTCTCTATATCTCTATATTTTGAGCCCTAAAGTGCTAAGTTCTTGCCCCCTTTTGCACCACACCTCTTAGTCTAACACCTCCAACATCAACCTAAGCTTCTTGGAGGGTCTTGAGAAGTCTTGGAGGTCTGGTTTTTGGCCTCAAAGCTGCTGGAGTTGCTGAGCTTCAAGGGTAACACTTCTTTTCCTCTTTTGGTCTTTATTTTGATTCATCTCTTAGCCTAGTTTGCAAGCATATTTGGGCTTTGTCATAAACTGAAAAAAGTCTTATTTTGAGCTTCTTAACATGTTTGTTTAAGACCATTTTTCTGTTGGGGGCCATCTACCCCCTTGCATGCTTCATTTCCCTTTGTTTTGAGCCATGCCTTAGGGCCTTTGCATTGACCTTTGTTTGGTCTCTTAGCCACTGAAATCCATGTTGTTTTGAGCACCAAAATCAGAGAGGGGTGACCCTCTTACCCCTTGTCTTGTTTACTAGCACATTCGGCCTAACAAAGGAGCCCTTATTTTCATGCTTCCAAGCCTTGTTTCAGGCTATTTTTGGTGAGTTTTAGGACCTTAATAGGCTCTGTCTAGAGCCCATTTTTCCATTTTGGGTGTCCATCTTGCATGTGTAGAACAACCCTCTTTATAGCCTATCAAAGGAGCCAATCATTCTCGCATGCATAGACCATGTTTCAGTGGGTTTTTGGGCTTTATTTGGCATTTCATACCTCTGAGTTTTTCTGGTTTAGTGACCCCTTGAATGCCTCATATGCTTGTAGTGTAAATCCTCTTTACTAGCTTACATTGCATGCTACTTTGGTCCTTGATTCTAGCACTTTTTGGCCATGCCTTAAACTGATTTTGTGCATGTTTTGGACTGCCTTAGCTCTATTTTTATGCCTTATGGTCGAATGATGCTTTCTCTGCATGGTTGTAGTGCAATACCCTTGCATAGCCTTGAGTTTTGAAGCCTATTGCATGCTTATGTTGAGGTGTATCCATGTCTTAGCATCATTTTGTATGAAATTTCAGAGCATATAAGGTTGCCATGTTCCCATGTTTTCCACTCCTTAGATGTGTTTGAGAGTTGCGCTTGTATACCTCATTTATGGGCCACTGCATGAGCTTCACTTTTTTCCATTTCAAGCTATCATTTTAGTCCGTGTTTGCTACTGATTTGGCCTGCATAGGGACTTTTTGGGGTTGGTTTGGTCATTTGTGCATTGCTTTGCATACCTCTAGTGTAATGTGCTTCACTGGTTTCGGTATTTGAGCTATCCAACATGCATTGAGTGAGTTGTTTGCATGATTCGGGACCATCTTGCATGTCATTTCAGAGCTGGAAAATGTATGATTGTATGCCATATTTCATCCCTTGCCATGCTTTGGTAGAGTGGCATTTGATGCCTTAAGTTCGGTCCCTTGCATTGGGCATGTTTGCATGAGTGTTCCTGCCTTTAATTTCATCATGAATGGCCACGATTTGAGTGTGGCTGAGGCCCATTCATTTTAGTTTAAGTCCATCTTGCATTGTATATGCCATTTAGTCCATGATTGTTGCATTATTGACCATTGCATTGTGTATGCCTTGATCATTTCATTGTTAGTCTCTATGTGTGCATTGTGTATGCCATATAGTTGTCATGTGCATTAAGTATGCTATTCGTAGTTCATAGCATTGCGTATTCTAGTTGCACCTTTGCATGTCATTCCTTGCATGTTTGCATGTCTTAGTTGCATTTCGTTTAGGATTGCATGCTAGTTGTTGCATTGTGTTTGCATGCCATGCCATTCTAGTTATTGCATAGTGTTTGGAGTAGGGTTTAGTCCAAACACGGGAAACGAGGGATGTTTCGTACTCCAAGTGATGAAACGTGCCTCGATTCTCGATCACCGACACTCCCGATTACCCATGATGGAGTTTAGGCCTTGTTGTGTTTATATGTGCATTCATTTTATATCGAGTCGTGCAATTCAACTCCTCAGCCATCATGCATCGAGATGCGTGATTGGTGGCACGAGGATTGAGGACTATACTCCCTAGAGCTTATGCAATGACGGGGAGAGTGGTCGTGCACACATATGTTGAAAATACTTTGCCATGCCCCTCTCTTGCTCTTTGTTGCAGCAAACTGGAAACCAGCAGCAAAAACTGGTCGGTAGTATCTCTACAGCATGGTGGAGTTTTAGCCTTCTAGAGTTTCGTACAATGTTTTGGAACCAATTGCAAACAGAGGCAAATAGGGGCATCGCGATAGATTTTTCGGCAAGGCGACTCGAGCATGCATGCATTCCTTATCATTCAAGACCGAGCTGAGGCAATCCATTTCATATGTTTTGCGTGTTGGCTTATTTATTCTAGTTAATTTATTAATTAATTAGGGTTGTGTAATAATTAGCTGTAATTCGTTATTCATTCGGTTGTGTATTATTTATTCGGACCCTCCGAGGAGAGCAATATTGTAATAAGTGTGCGTGTGTGTGTGATGCATGTCTTCCAACCCCACGTCTTTCTCCCTTTTATTTACCAGCTTATGATGGTTAGTTTAGAGAACATTTCAATTAGCATCTATATGTTCGCATGTTTGCATTCATTCACCTGTATTGCATGCACCGGGCTCAGCGCATCATACTAATTGCATCGTATTTCAATTCCAAGTTGAATACATGATTTTTGTAGCATTTCATATGCCATCTTAGAATAGCTGAGCCTATCTTAGTTGCATACCTGTATGTGTTGCATTAGGCATCTCAGTATAGTTAGGATTCATGCATGATTTCTAATTAGCTTCTTTCTTTGGCTTGGAGTACTCGGTAAGTGTTTATGCTTTAGCATCCTTGCATGTGTGTGAGTGACTGCCATGATAGCATGCTTACCATGAGGCTATTTGCTTATGTGATATAACTGCCTGAATGCTTGTGGGTGAAGGTTGGATTATCTGAATTGGAACAATTCATTGATTGCGAGTTTTAGCCCACTAGATAGTGTCAAATCACCATGTTTTCTAAGCCTACTTGAGGGTGGCAAAATTCGCATTTTAGCCTACTTGCAAGTAGCAAACCGCTTTAAAAAACAAACATGAAATGTTTTGTTCTAACTCAGGCGATCCAGTCTATACTTGTATGCTGTGCGCATCACATAGTAATTTTAGGCTAATAAAACTGGAATAAGAGCACATAATGTTTTCAAAACTCGATATCATGGTTAGTAGAGGCTAATCTTTGATCGGGCGAGCGGGGGTGCTCATAGCTGACCTTTCCCAATCGTACCTAAGTTCCCGAGCTGAGGCAACTTTGGTGATGACGGACACATGGCCTTAGACAACAAGTCAGGGTTTCCTAAATTCTCCCAAAATAAATATTTAGGTGGCGACTCTGTATCTGACAAAGCAGTCCATGCTTGGCACTTTTTGCTAAAAATCAATTTTTCAAAAACGATTTGCCGGATTTGGACTCTTTGATGATTCATCGGTCTTGCATTGCACTCTGCAAGATTAGATACAGGACCGTGACATTGAGTCCGAACTGTAGTAAGCCCAATGAACAAAACGGGATTCCCTCCCGGGACGTTCGGGGACGTCTACAACGCCCATTGTCACCCTCATTGTGAGCTAGAGCATCCTGCACCGCTCTCATAATCTCGCGTGTAACTTCCTCGCCGACAGCCGATGCCACAATAACAAGTGCTAAAGGAACCGTTGTGTCCCTACTAGCACTCCTATTCCTAATTCGTCCTCTATTCCCTCGTGTAGACATCCTATAAAACCCAAAAACAAAAAAACAAAACAAAACAAAACAAAACAAAAAAAACAAAACAAAATCACAATAAGTGCATAACATAACAACCTTCCCCGATTAAGTTACAAGACACACTTAGTCCCGAATCAGACAATTCTATTACATTTAAACAACTAATAACCTAAACACATAATCAAATCAAGTCCACAAAGATAGCCACTCATCCCAAAACTCTCAAGGAATTCCTATCAGAAACCACGTTGATCAGGCGTGTTTCTAATAAGACCTCAAAGCAAGTTCATCAGTTACAAGTACTATCCAAGAAACTTAATCCCATGCTCACATAAATGCAATATATAAGTCCTAACACTAATGCTAACTATATGTAACGTCCTTACCACACGTAGCAAACCCATTGTGGTAAAAGCCATTTCACACGAGCCCAAAGTATTCAAATCCGACTCGCTCTGATACCAAGTTGTAACGCCCCACTTTTGATTTCACGGATACCATTACCAAATCCTTTATTATAATACATTTTCAAAGATAACATATGGAACTTCAATACATTAATAAGGACAATTAAGTAAAGATTCTCTCATTTGAATAAATAATGAATGCAACCAGAGTTATAATTAAATAAATTGCCCGTAAGCTTACATTATTACATATAAGAGAAAGGGGCTCAACCCTTTTAACACAATGGCATTTCATCAACAATTAAAAGGCCTCTTGGCCAACATATAAGGAAGATGCACAATCTTGAACAACTTCTCGAAATTCACTTGGAAAATTATTAGCAATGTGGGATGAACATAAATTCCAGTTGGGATCCCAACAAGATCCTAAACAATAACAACATACAGATAGCTATGATCATGAATGCTTAGTCTCATACTATATAAATAATGTGATGATTTATAATCAAAGAATATTTACATAAGTACTTTTCCCAAAATTATTCAATTCCTTCAACAATACAGACAATTCACATTTCCTTTTCATTTCCTATTTCAAATATATCTTATAACAACTATTTTGTTTTGGAGTTTGAAACATGTTCATAAATCTCTAATTTTTTTCACATTATTTACAAACTCAATACATGGTCTACATCCTTTTCCAACACGTTCAAATATACATATATACATCTAACACGTGAAACGAAAACAATAAGCACCTAACAACTATCTACTCAACAAATGAGACAACTCGGCCTTCCTGAACCATAACCATCATAATGCATGATATACACAGGTACATTGAGATAATAATGATAAATAAGCTTTGCTCTACCTGCCTTAAGCACGACAAGCCAAGGATGCACCTTTCCATAACGAAATGCCAATTTACTAGGCCCCGGCTGGAAGATAACTGTACCTCTGCCAAGTTCTCCAGGCATTAGCTGGAAGGTACTAGTACCACTCATTCTAAGCGCAGCCAATTCTCCAGGCGCTAGCTAGAAAGTAATGGTACATCTCATTCTTAGCGCAGTATATGTTACCAATCATCACAACATGTTAAAAACATAAATAACACAAGTGTAATACATACACATAATCTATTCAACACGATAGTGTCATCCTCCATCGATGACCAAGGACAAAACCTCCAAACACTTGTATTTAATACACGTAATATCATACTCCAATTATCATGAGACTTTAAGTCCAACAACAACAAATAATAAATAAAGTGTTCATAATCCAACCTCATGTTCATTTCTAAAATTCACAAAGTGTTATGATTTCCTTCTCTTTTCAAAATTCAATTCTCTTATTTTTGAAGTTAACATACTCTAATCTTTATCCAAATTCACTCTTTTCATTTCACAAAACTAAATCCATGGATATTAAAGCCACAACCTAACTTAACCTAATATGATCAATCCAAAATAATTCCAATGCCATAGTTAATTCTCCCTTTTAGCTATTAACACATTTACACAATCCATAAAAATAATTGACAAACATTATTCAACTTTATCCTTTTTTAATTCACCAAGTCAAAATATTAAATTATGACTTTTTCTCCCTTTCAGCATAAACATGTTAGGCTACTCCCCAATTAAGCCAAACAATAAACAATTCAACAATCTCATTCACAAATAACAAGCCCTAGATCCCCTTTCATGACTTTCAAAGAAATCCATAATAGATATGATTTTCATACAATAAAATCTACCACATATCTATCTATAAATAAGGTATTGAAAAGGAGCAAAGAAATCCCTACCTCAAGCAACGAAGAGAAGAAACCCGAAATCCAACTTTAAAGAAAACACAATCCGCTCAGATTAAATGGAAGCCCTTGTCGAGTTCTACGTTTTGGTATATGGAACTAGTGGTCAAAGATGTTTAGAAATAGATGAAATCAAGGCTAAAAGCTTGAAAACTCAAAACTCGCAGAAGGAGAGAGAAAAGGGAGTGAAAAGTGAAGAGATTTGACCCGAAAAGTGACTTTTAAAGATATGATTCTGAATAGTTCGCTCGAGCGATGAAAGTTGCGCTTGAGCGAAGAATTGAGGCTTCCAGTATCTCAAAAAAAAAAAATAAAAACAGTGCTAGAAGGGTCTATGCCTCGCTCGAGCAAAGAAAGTTGCGCTCGAGCGAACTATATACACAACACAGATTCGTAAATTTAAAACAAGCATAACTCTCTCATCGGGACTTTGTTTAGGGTCGTTCTTGTGTCTAAATTGAAGCCCCAGAAGTAAGCTTTCTAATGGTTCTAGCCCCACATAATGATTCAAAGTGTGGAGAGAGAAAATTATGGAAGAGTAAAAACTACTCAATAACAATTATTCGAATTTGGAGTTTCTGATTCAATCTCACCCAACCACTATGGTAACACCTCAACTAAGGCTCAAATATCAACTAAGAAAGTTCTCAATCAAGATATTCAAAGATAGTTCCATTATAACAAGAAGCACAGAGTGCTACAGTTGAGGTGGTTTTTTCTATGCAATTAATTATTTTGAAATCTATTATGAAAGCCTTTGAGGCATGTTTTGTGAATATTTGTAGTGAACATTCTTACCATTGTAATTATGAGAGAGAGAACCTCATTTATTCTATTTAGTTTGTGTTGCACCTATAACTATTATTGGAAAATGGACATCCATAAGGAATTTGGTAAACTATTTGTGAAACAAAATTAGGGGTGCAACAATTGGTATTAGAGCTAACCAGGTTTGAAAACCTTGAACTCGTGGGAAGTGGTTTTTATCACAATGGGTTAACTTCGCTTAGTGAGGACGTTTGCATGTGATAGAATTAGATAATTGAAGATTATGTGTTACATCTGTGTGGGCATGGGGTTAAGTTTTAGGGATAATGCTTGTAACCGATTCACTTGCTTTGAGATCCCATTGGAAACGCGTTTGATCAACACGGTTTCTGGTGGGAGTTCTTTGAGAGTTTTAGGATGAGTGGATATCTATGTAGACTTGACTCGATTATGTGATTAAGTGCTATTGTTTATGTGTTATGTGACTATATGCTAGACAGGTTATGTAATTTGATGGGGGTTGAGTAAGTGTCTTAGGAAAGGCTAGAGTTTCATTTACTAAGCTGGGTGTTGTCATTGATAGGATGCCTGGGCAAGGAAATAGGGGTCGGGTTAGGACTAGAAATGCCGATAGGGGCACAACGGGTCCAGTAACGCCTATACCTGCGGCACCAACTGTGGGCGAGGAGATTGCGTGTGAGATTGTAAGAGCTGTAAAGGAGGCTTTAACTCGTAATGAGGGGGACGATTCTCGTGCCCTAAAGATCACTAAGGAGTTTTTTTGTTTTAACCCACCAGAGTTCATAGGAGGGCTTGAACCGTTGGAGGCAGAGAATTGGTTAGAAAAGATCACCAAGACTTTTGATGTGTTCAGGGTCAAGGATCATGGGTTGAGAATGGCACTAACGAGTTTTCTGCTAAAGGGAGATGCTAGGTATTGGTAGAAGTATGCGAGCACTACCATAGGCACCACCTGGGTTGCATTCACTGAGGCCTTTTTGGCCACATGCTTTCCTTTTTCCACTCGAGAAAGATTGAGGAAACAATTGGTAGAGTTGCACCAAGGTACTACTCTTTTGGCACAATTTGATGTGAGATTCACCAGCCTGTCAAGGTTTGCTCCAGAGTTGGTAGCAATAGAGAAGCGTTGTTGCATTGAATTTAAGGAAAGGTTATGTGATTATATTCGATGGAAGGTTGTTGGGTGCAGGCATAGGAATTATCACACACTAGTAGAAGCGGTGGCTCACATGGAAGCCACTAATCTTGAGGTCGACTAGGATGGAGGGGAAGAGGCCATATTGGCGAGTTCTATGGTTCAAGAGCACACTAGGCCTAGTAGGAGGCAAAGAAGAGTAGAATCTCAATCACAAGAACAGTTTTATCCTCTATCTACTATTGTTCATTCAGAGTCATTACTCAAGTTTCCTCAAGTCGGTCATAGAATAGAGGACCACCATTTTGCTCAAAGTGTAATCAGTTAGGCCATGTTAGGCAGTGTTGCCCTCAGCGTCGTTAGAATCAGTCTTGGTAGTTTAGATTGAAGAAGAGAAGTTATTGAAGATTAGTGGAATGTTTTGGCTGTTTTGACATTGTAATGTTTTGTAATTAAATATGGGCCCTCGTGCCTACTGATGTTGTATTCATGTATTTTGTTGGCTTAAATGCAGTAAATTAGACTTGTGATGTTTGTGAATTAACTTAAATGGAGAAGTCATTGTTGGGATTAGTAAATTTGAGCATCATTGCTAATGTGTTAGTGTTTTGTAAGTTGATGTATGTAAGGTCTTGTGAGTTCTTCCTTGATTGTCAATTGTTATTAAAAAAAAAAAAAAAAGTTGTAATGAGTGTGTTGTCGTGAAGTAAGTTTGAGGGGTTTTGAGAATGAAGTCACATCAATTGAGGGGGGTTAAGAGTCTTATAGGGGTGGTGAGAATTTCTTAGTGGGGTATTTTTAATGATGATAGAGTTAGTCATCGAAGGTATTCGAGTTGGTGTGAGTAAATGGTTTTGTTGGTGACCCTAATGGTTACTGGAAGTGGTGTGAAGTGTCTAAATGCCATATATGTATAAAGGTTATAAGGAGTTGACTTGGGAGCGAAGATTGGGTGGTCCAAACTTAGGGAAGGAATAAATAGAGAGGGTGGTCTTATTGTGATTAGTTTTTTGGAGTCTGGCGTAGACACAAGTGTTGTGTAAGTATGTGGATATTGAACCCCATGTAGGGGTAATTAGTGTTGGGAACTCATCGGTGTTTGAGTGCTAAGTGTTGAGGGTTAATGATGTTAGTTATCTTATGTCAAAAAAGGATGACAAATAGTCACCTCGTAAGTTGTTGTCGTTTTGGGTAAGGAATTGTGTAGTTAAGGGGTGCTTGGGAATACACTCCAGAGTGTCAAAATTTGATTGCGTGAGTGCAGTATTTAGTATGGGTATGTGTGAAATTTTTTTGATTCGGTAGGAGAAAATTTTTGGAATGAGAAATGTGATGTGTTAACGTGTGATTGTTAATGGGTGATAACGAATGTGATAAGAGGAAATGCCCAAAGATTTATAAGCATGAATGTGTATGTTTATCTTTCAATGTGATTGCTACTGTTATGAATCATTGTTTTGATTGATATTAAGATTAATTGTTAAAATCGCATTGGTTGTGATTGGTGGTTTTGGGTGACGGTTGAGGGGTCACTAGTGATGATGTTGAAAAAGGGGTAGGGAAATGAATTTTTTCGATGCTATGGGCATGGTGGGCATTGGAATTAAAAACATTATGTGGTGATTTCATTTGTTGGTTCTTGGATGATGTTTAACAAGCTTGTAAACTTTAAAAATTGATGGGAAGTTATTTTATTTTATTTTAATGAAACTCGGTGTGGGTTAGAACATTTTGTTTTACTTACTTATTTTATTTATTTACTTCTTCTAGTTTGCAATATGTTGTACTCAAGGAAGTGTTTTCAAAACAAAGGTAAAACCTTATATTGATAGTAAATGAATTCTTAAATCTTGTGGAATTGGTTTGAATAATGAATTGAGCATGAATTGATAATGGGTGATTGAGCATATTGTTTTGGATGGGCTAGTCTTGTTCAAATGTGTTGAGTTGTGGTACAGTTTGTGGGTCAAGTTTCTAGGGCAAGTTTAAATAGTGATTTCATGAATTGTTTGGTCCTTTTATTTTAGTTTTTTATTTTTATTTTTATGGACTCAAAGGTCTCATTCTAGTGTGAATTACATAAAAGACTAAGCATAAACGCGCATGTGTTATGTGTTGAGAGACAAATGTATATTTTCTCATAGCGTTGAAATTACTAAGCATAACACTTCAAAAATCTCTTTAGTGTACTTAACCTAAACATAACACTTTAAAAACGTAATACTCTAATGTAATACACTAAAAAACTTATTGGTGTAGTTTTCTAAAACGTAATAACGTAACATTCCACAAAAACTTCTTAGTGTACTTTTCCCAAACGTAACACTTAAATCAATTTAATAGTGAAAAAACTCCTTATTATACTTTTTTTTCCAAACGTAACATTCCAATATAACATACCAAAAAATTTCTTAGTATGCTTTTCTCAAAAGTAACAAAGTAACATTTCAAAAAAAAAAACTCCTTAATATACTTTTCTCAAACATAACACTCCAATCAATAAAATATACAAAATTCCTTAGTATACTTTTTTCTAAATGTAACACTCCAATGTAACACACTGAAAAACTCCTTAGTGTATTTTCTCAAATGTAATAACATAACATTCCGAAAACATTCTTTAGTGCATTTTTCACAAACATAACATTCCTATCAATGCAACACACAAAACTCTTTAACGTACTTTTTCCAAATGTAGTACTCTAATGTAACACTTCCGTGTAACACTAGGAAATTACACTAACAGAAATGTTGATTTCCATACTTGACAACCAACACTTCAGCCATCAACCCCCCCTCCCCTGAAAAAATCTTCCACACCTTACATTTCCATTATTATCCAAAAAACAAATTAGAAAATTAGAAAAATGAATCACATAAGGGCATTCACTTAAACTCAAATGATATCAAATCAAATATATACAACTTTCTAGGGGGGAAAAAAAAAAAAAAGACTAATTGATTCATAAGAAAACTCTTAAAACTAAATAGATCAACATTCCTTCATAGAGGATTTATAGGTAAATTGTCCTAAAAGAAATTTGCAGGATTAAAGTAACATCGAATCAGATTATGTTGCAACCTCATATCTAATTGTCGTTAAATTGAGCGGCAATTATTGACAGAGGGTCGATATTATAACTTAAATAGAGCGAAGAATTTTGAATATCAAAATCAAAAGTGTAAAAAATCAAGATGACATTTAAGAGGAAATGTAATGGTGCTAGTAAGTGTAATTTACCAGCAAGGTGGATTCAAGGTGGCCATGCCATGGAGGGATTACTCAGAAAACGTTAATCAATGTGTTTGGTTTTAATTTTTTAAAAATTAAATTTTTTATTTTTTTTCGTTTTTTGTTTTTAGTGAATATTTTTTAAATTTTAAGTAATTTTTTTACTTTTTTAGATACAACTTGCTTAAATGTATCTAAATAGTAAAATATTTGTGAAAAAATATTTAAAAAATTAATAAATACACAAAAATATGAAAAATGTATTAAATTTTTATTTTTTTTTTCGTATTTTCAGTGTATTTTTTAAAGATTTTTTTCACAAATATTATACTTTTTAAGTGTATTTATGTTAGGTGTGTCTAAAAATTTAAAGATTGCTTAAAATATTAAAAAAATTCATTAAAAATAGTAAAATACGAAAAATAAAAATGTAGAATTTTCTGAAAACTAGAACAAGCCGAAATCTTTTTTTATGTAGAACACATGACACGGGGTCTTCGAAGCAGTTGGATGAACAGTGGCCTAAGAAAAAATTGAATTGATCCAAGGGTAAAGTTGTAATTTTGGTGGATGAGTTTGGAATTACTTTAAATTATAGTATGACTGAAAATAATCTAATCTAGAGAAAAACTCATTGTTTGGTTTTGTTTTTCTGAAAACAGTTTTTAGAAAATTCTATTTTTTTATTTTTTGTGTTTTTTTTGTTTTTAATGAATTTTTTTAATATTTTAAACAATTTTTTTTAATTTTTAGGTATATTATTGTGAAAAAAATCTTTTAAAAATTCACTAAATACCAAAAATACAAAAAAAAAAATACGAGAATTCAGTACATTTTTTATATTTTTATGTATTTATTAATTTTTTAAAATATTTTTTCACAAATTTTTTACTTTTTAGATACATCTAAGTAAGGTGCATCTAAAAAACTAAAAAAAATGTTTAAAATTTTAAAAATATTCACTAAAAACAAAAAAAAAAAGCACGAAAAACAAAAAAATCAGTTTTCAAAAAACTTAATTCAGAAAACTCAAACCAAACACACTGACGATTTTTCGTGATCCAAGTCAGATTTTTGGATATTTCAATTGTTTGGGCCTCCAAATTTTTATTTTTGTCGTTTATGACAAATTGTTTTTTTTTTAATACCATTTATAGTTTACTATTTTTTGTTTATATAAAAACATTAAACACGTTTGTCTTTATTTTTGATAAAAATGAAAATAAAAAGCATGTTTGGTATAGAAGAATTTTAAAATGTTGTTTTGAAAACAAGTGAAAATGGGAGTTATGAAAGGTAATTGTCGACAATTAGAGATGGTTGCTGAAGGTGGTTGTTGGCCACGAGAGGTAGTGACGAAAATTGTTGCCATTGGTAAGGGATAGTTGGCAATAGCTAGAGGTGGTTATTGGCCATAAGAAGTGTTTGTCAAAAGTGACTATCAATGGTCGGAAATAATGGTTGCTCCACCGCTTAAAGTGATTTTTAAGAAAAGGTGATAGCCAAAGGTGGTTATTACTAGTGAAATATGGTTAGTGGCAATGGAAGGTAGTTAGCAGTTGAAGGTAGATGGTGGTCAAAGGTGGTTGACAGAGAAGGTCATTGGTGATAGTAGTTGATAGAGATGAGTAGGGATATCAACGAGACAAATTTGGAGCGAAATTTTCATAACACGAGAGTTAAAAAATGTAATATAATAAATAAATGAGTGAAAATGAATATTTATTATAATATTAAAACATTTTAGTTTTATTATATTAAAAATTAAATTATGTACATATTATATATATATATATTTAATAAATAAAATTGATGTATGGACAAGATAGATCGAGACGGGGGGCAATGGGTGGTAGTCACAAAGAATAGAAGAAATAAAAAAAAAAATTAAACAAAAACCAAAACAACCTTTTCATGTTTAAAACTTTTTGAAAACGAAAACAAAAACCAAACGAGTTTTTGTTTACAATTTTCAATTTTTTTTTTTATAAATATAAAAATTACCAAATAGACCTAAATAACTTTATTTTATAATTTCCGTTTTTCTTGTTGCTTGTTTGTAGATGTAGACACCCCATTTTTGACCGAGCTCAAGACTTAGACGTCATCGTTTGTGCACTCGATGATTGTGCTTATTTGTACTCATTTTGAGTGCCCGAAATTCTCAGCGGAACGCCTTGTCTTTGAGCCTCTAAACCCTCTTTGTTTTGTGCTTGTTTTTTTGACCAAACTTTGGTGCCTCTTGCCTGGAGGGGGAAAGGGCCTTGTCAGCCACTTGCAGTGGTTGGTCGGCTAGGTGAGGTGGCCGGCCAGCCACCTAAAGTGGGCGACGGCCAGTTTTCTCCTTTTTCAGATATTTTCTTAGCCAGCTGTGCCAGCTGTTGGTCACTGAATGCCATCTCCATATACGTATATAGAGGGATGAATGCAAGCCTTTGGCTTGGATTTCTATATAATGGGGGGTCTCTCCCCCATTTGGGGAGGTTGGATATTTTGTGAGCAAATGTCCTCTCTCTAGAATTCTCTCTCTATCCCTATTTTGTGCTTGAAAGTGGGAATTCTCTACACTTTTGCAAAGAGACCCTTAACCAAACATCCTCATCTTGGAACTGAGATTCTTTGAGGCCTAGTTTGAGCTCTTAAGGTTGGTTTGAGCTGGAACTTGGACTTGCTTAGTGCTGTGCTTCAAGAGGTATAAGAGTTACCTTGTAAGCTTTGTTTTAGTTGCTTGAATTGCCATCTTTTTACACTATTTTTGGCCTGGTTTTCAACTACAAAAAAACTCTGATTTTTGTGTCTTAACATGTTGGTTTGAGGTCACTTTGTGCGAAGGGGTTGTCTACCCTTCTTGTTGCCTAATTGTGAAGCTTCTTGCATCATCTTTTAGCATATTCAAACCAAACCTTTTGGCCCTTTAAACCACTGAAATTCAAAATTATTTTAGTGGTAAAAAGTATGTTTTGAAGTCAAAAAATGGAGGGGTTTGCCTCCCCTCCTTGTGTCTCTCTTCCATGCCTAGTTAGGATCCTATGGTAGCATGTTTTTATGGTTTAACCTAGCTTAATTTAGGCATGTTTTAGGCTCTGATTTGGCATGATTTAGCTTTGTTTTGGGCTACTTTGATCATATGAACCATGTTTTGTATAGTTATAATGCAAATGCTTTCACTAGTTTAGTGTTTTAGGCCTCTAAACATGTTTTGCTTGAGATGATTCCATGTTGTAGTGTCATTTAACATGTAATTTCAGTGTTTATAGCTCTGTCACATGCTCATTTATTTCACTCTTTCATTGCTTTTGAGGGTTGTGTTTTGAGTCTTGTTTGCAAGCCAACATGTGAGCATGTTTTTCTAGTCTTTTATGCTTCAATCTCAGCATGTTTTAGCCACTGTTTTGGCATGTTTTTGCTCTGTTTTGAGCTGGTTTGGTCAGTTGAGCTTGGTATTGCATGCCTCTAGTGTAGTGCTCTTCACTAGTTTAGTGTTTTTCGCTTTGAACATGTTGTGCATGTGTTTCTTGCATGATTTAGTATCATTTTGCATACCATATCAGCACTGAAATCTCTGCAAGCTCCCTCTATTCTTCACTTTTTACTTTGTTTTGAAAGTGGCGTTGAGCCCCTTGTTGGCTTGAGTGTAAAATTGAGGCTCTCATGCCTAATGGTTTTAATCCTCCCTTGAGGGTTTCTACTAACCAACAGCATGAGGCCTCTTTCATGCTCAAGGCACTTGTGGCTTAGGACCTCTTTCCAATTAGAGGACTTTCACTTTGGACTTAATCGGTTAAAAGACTAATCGGTAATGTAAAATGTGTAAACAAAACATGACAAGTAAAACTTGAGCAAGTTAAGCATGTTGTGTTGCATTGCATGTGTTTGGATTAGACGTTAATCCAAACACAAGAAAAATGGGACGTTTCATACTCAAAGTGATGGAAACGTGCCACTTTTCTTAGTCACCGATACCCTTGATCATGCGTGATAGGGTGGAGGTCCTTCAAGTCTTATTTGTGCATTCATTAAGCTTGTACAAGCTTGGTTTTCTAGCCATCATGGATTGAAAATTCTTGATTGATGGCTTGAGAACCAAGGGCTACACTCCTTTGAGCTTGAGAAATAATAAGGAGTGTAGCAGTACACATATTTCTTGAAAATGCTTTGTTTTGTTTCTGTTGCTCTCTGTTGCAGCAAAATCAGAAGCCCAAAAAATGGGGATGGCCAATGGCCACTTAAACTACCTGACTGGCTAGTTGAGGTGGCTGACAGCCACTTTTTGTAGCCAACCGGTCACCAGTGAATTTTTGTGCAAGTGTGTTCTTGTGTTGGAGCAGAGGCAATCTGGAAGTTGGTGCAACTTTCCAAGATCAAATGAGTGCAAACAGAGGCATCCGATGGCAAGGTAAGAGCATTTTCAGGAGGAAGCAACCGAGCATGCATGCATCTCTCGTCCCTTGAGGCTGCTTAAATTGCTTTATTAATTAACTTAGCATAGCTAGTTATTCAATTGTGTTGTAATAATTAGTTAACTAGAATAGTTAATTAGTTTCGTTTTGTAATAATTAGCTTAGCTTAGTGTAGCTTAACTTATTTATTCGGACCCTCCTTCGCGAGGACACAATGTTGTAATAAGTGTGCGTGTGCGTGTGCGTGTGCGTGTGCATGTGCGTGTGCGTGTGCGTGTCTTCCAACCCCACGTCTTACACCCTTTTATTTATCCGCTTTTGATGGTTAGATTAGGGATCATGTTTCGATTAGCATACTTTATGCTTGCATGTTGCATCATTCATTTGTCTTGCATGCATCGAGGCTTAGCACATCATTCAAACTACATCGTATTTTAATACTTCTTTAAATACGTGTATCAAATCGTTGCATTCATATGCCATCTTAGTAGCCGAGCCTATTAATTTCATGTTGTATGTGTTGCATTAGGCATCTTAACATAGTTATGATCATGCATTGTTTCTAACTAGTTTTTGTTTTGGCTTGGAGTACACTGTAAGTTTTTCATTTTAGCATGCTTGCATGAGTGTGGGTGTTGCCATGATAGCATGCTTTCCATGAGGCTATTTGCTTAAGTGATTAACTGCTTAAATGCCTGTGGATGAAGGCTTGATTACTTGAATTGGTACAATTCGATGATTGTAAGTTTTAAGCCCACTTTGCGAAGTGGCAAATCATGTTTTTAAGCCCACCTGAGGGTAGCAAATCCGTGTTTTAGCCCACCTGAGGGTTGCACCTGCAAACCATTTTTGAAACAAACATGAGTCGAAATGTTCCAATTCTTGCAATTTTAGTCTATATTTGCTTGTGTGCGTCACATAGTAAAGTTAGCTAATAATCAGAACAAGAACACATGAGGTTTATAAAATAACATATCATGATTAGTAGAAGCCAATCTTTGATAGGGCGAGTGGAGGTGCTCATTTCAAGACCTTCCCCTCTCGTACTCAAGTTCCCGAGCCGAGACAACTTTGGTGATAACGGACACGTGGCCTTTGGCACGAGTTAGGGTTTCCTAAATTTTCCAAAAATAAAATATTTAAATGGCGACTCTGTAATCTAGCAAAGTAGTCCAGTTTTGGCATTATTTGATTCAAAATCAATTTTCCAAAATGATTTGCCACATTGGACTCTTTGGTGTTTATCAGTTTCACATTGCCTTCATGAAACTAGATTCAGAACCATGATAGGAGTCCGAACTGTAGAACCAATTTGAGCTCTTCGAAAGGGGACGCGAAGAAAGTCGAGCTACAGTAGACGTTTCTTATACATTCTACCAAAGTTTAGGAACCTGGATCGGACTGGCTGGTTGAACCGGTGACCAGTCCTAATTCTAGTCCGAATGAACCTAACGCAACGGAATACACAGGTACTAGATAGCATTCTAGTAGACGAAAGAGGTTCTCGAATCTACGAGAAAAATAGAACTTTGAATCCACAAGGAAGAGAATATCTTAATATTATTGAATGAAAGTTGAATAAAAGTTGAATCCATAAGGAAGAGAATATGCTCGTTAGCTTATTTATAATAAACTAAACCTAATACTTGTAGGAAAAGTCATTCTAAAATAAACTAAAAAACTTAAATCAATACAAATTAAGAAACCTAAGAGAATAGAAAACTAAAATTTTAAACTATAATCTTAGTCAAAATCTAATTCCAAAAAAATAAAATTAAGAAATAATATATCAAAAATATTAAAACTAAAAATATAAAAATTCTTAAAATCTCGTCCTACATCAGACTACTCTTCTTTGAAAGAATTCGTCCTCGAGTTCATATTAGAGATTTGCCATTGTCCATGCCAAATAAAAAGATACTTGGAATATTTCCGTTGTTTGTCTCTCTTTCAAAAATTATATGTAGAGAAGTCTACTTTCTGAAAGTTATTCTCTATATTCTTCAACTAGTTGACAAGATCAATTAGTATTGAAAATAAAATTAAATTGCTCTACACTAAGAAAATCAACCAAATTTACTTTATGTAGAACTTGCATGCTCTCTTGATATTACACCATCCCAGATTCAATTGATCCTTCCATTACCAACCTTGGAATATCAAGTGTAGCATCAACTAATTTATTTGTTGCACATAGCGGTTGTATTATCTCTTCTTCTATTTTCTCTTTGTCACTGGGCTCAATCAGATCTCCTTCTTCTTCAATAATTTTATGATTTGTTTGTAAACCTTTCTTCCCAATATTCAAATTACAATGTGTCAATGCATTATTAACACTCGAACAAGACTTTATACCTGCTTCATTAGTTTTACAAACAATCTCACCACAAATAATATTTGGATGTGAATTCTTTTGCAACTACAATTTCATTGCAAATTTTTACCAACTCTATGGAAGTATCTTGATTTGTATATAACAATATATCTTCATGATCATGAAAGTAAAATTTTCTTGCTAAAAACTTTTTCATTATTAACCATGAATGAATTTTGTCTTTACCTTTGCAAACTTGATAATCTTGTAATCCATTCCACCACTTCAACGCAATTTTATCAAGTTTGTAGAATGCAAATATAACCTTATTTTCATAAGGAATCTTCATGAATTCTAAGAAAATTTAAAATCAAGCAACCAATCAAAAAAATATTCTTTTTAAAACTTACTTGAACCATTAAAATATGAAATTTGGGCAAAATAACGTAAGCTAACAGGTTGGCCTCGGGTGAATCCTCCAGCACAATTGCTGTCAACTATTGGTTGCCTCTGGTTAATGATTATTCCCAAATCGATAAGTAGATTACAAATCTCATTGCGAAGTTTGTGCACCTTTAGCTGATGTTCCTCAATCGCATCCCATATGGCTTCCACCCTGCAATCAATGTCAATAGGGATTGTGTGTTCTCCATTGTCTTGTGTCATTGAGCTAGGCAAATTCATGCTCTAATACCACTTGGCGCAGCAAAATACACAGGGACTAAACATCGTTCTAGTAGACGAAAGGGGCTCTCGAATTCACGAGAAAAATAGAACCTTGAATTCACAAGGAAGATAAAATATCTTAATATTATTAAATAAAAGTTGAATCCATTACATATGGTCGTAGGCTTATTTATAATAAACTAAACCTAATACCTGTAGGAAAAGTAATTCTAAAATAAACTAGGAAACTTAAATCAACACAAATTAATAAACCTAAGAGAATAGGAAACTAAAATTCTAAACTATTTAAAATCCTAGTCAAAATCTAATTCCGAAAAAATAAAATTAAGAAATAGTATATCAAAAATATTAAAACTAAAAATATAAAAATTCTTAAAATCTTGTCCTACATCAGAACCTCCAAATACGTTCTAGGCTTAAAACCAGCTTAGATTGTGAAAACCGACAGAATCACCGGTTTAATTAGAATAACTAGCAAACTGGATTGGGTTTTGATCATTGGCCAGCATTGTGCAACACATATAAAACTCAAAAAACCTCAATTAGGTAGCTGTAGACGCGCCCGAACATCCCGGGAAAATCCCGTTTTGTTCATTGGACTCACTACAGTTCGAACTCCATGTCACAGTTCTTAATCTGATCTTGCAAAGTGCAATGCGAGATTGATAAATCACCAAAGAGTCCAAATCTGGCAAATCGTTTTGAAAAACTGATTTTTAGAAAGAAGTGTCAAACATAGACTGCTTTGCCAGATATAGAGTCACTACCTAAATATTTTATTTTTGGAAAATTTAGGAAACCCTGACTCGTGCCTAAGGTCACGTGTCTGTCATCACCAAAGTTGCCTTGGCTCGGGAACTTGGGTACGAGAGGGGAAGGTCATGCAATGAGCACCCCTACTCGCCGGATCAAAGATCGGTCTTTACTAACATGATATGTTGTTTTTGAAAACACATGCGCTCTTATTCCGGTTATTAGCCTAGAATTACTATGTTATGCGCACGGCAAACAAGTATAGACTAGATCGCCTAAGTTGGAACAAAACATCTCATGTTTGTTTTTTGAAAGCGGTTTGCTACTCGCAAGTAGGCTAAAATGCGGATTTTGCCACCCTCAAGTGGGCTTAGAAAATATGGTGATTTGCCACTCTCAAGTGGGCTTAAAACTCATAATCAATGAAATGTTCCAATTTAAGTAATTCAACCTTCACCCACAGGCAATCAGGCAGTTATATGATATAAGCAGTTAGCCTCATAGCAAGCATGCTATCATGGCAGTCACTCACACGCATGCAACGATGCTAAAGCATAAACACTCACCGAGTACTCCGAGCTAAAACAGGAACTAGTTAGTAATCAATGCATGACCTTAGTTCATGTTAAGATGGCTAATGCAACACATGCAAAATGCAACTAAGATAGACTCGGCTATTCTAAGATGGCATATGAGATGCTACAGATAACATGTATTCAACTTGAAATTAAGATACAATACAGTTAGTATGATACGCCGAGCCCGGTGCATGCAAGACAGATGAATGAATGCAAACATGCGAACATAAGAATGCTAATTAAAACATGCCCTAAAACTAACCATCGTAAGCTGGTAAATAAAAGGGAGAAAGAAGTGGGGGTTGGAAGACATGCATCACACATACGCACACTTATTACAAAATTCGCCCTCTCGACGAAGGGTCTGAATAACAAGCTAACTAACTAATCTAAACTAATCTAATTGAATTAGTTATTACACAACGAAATGAATAACGAATTACAGCCAATTATTACATAACTCTAACTAATTAACAAATTAGCTAAGTTAGCAATTAAATAAGCATATAAACTATATGATGTAGGCTGCCTCAGTTCTGCTTTGGATGACAAAGGATGCATGCATGCTCAAGTCACCTTGTTCGGAAATCCCTCGCGACGTCCCGATTTGCCTCTGTTTGCAATTGATCTCAGAAACTTGCACCAAGCTCCAGAGAGATGAAACTCCACCTTGGGAATCTGTAGGGATGCTGCCGACCAGATATTGGCCTTGGAGACCACCTACCGACCACTTTTTGTGGTGAAAACCAGAAAAAGTGGTTGGCCAGCCACTTTATCTGGTCGGCCAACCAGTTTTTGCTGCTGGTTTCTGGTTTTCTGCAACAGAGGGCAAGAAAGGGGCATGGCAAAGTATTTATAACACATGTATACGCGACCACCCTCCCTATCATTACATAAGCTCAAGGGAGTATAGGTCTCGACCCTCGGGCCACCAATCGCGCATTTCGATGCATGATGGCCGAGGGGCCAAATTGCGCAACTCAATATGGAATGAATGCACATACAAACACCTAAAGCCTAGAACTCCGTCATGTATAGTCAAGAGTGTCGACGACCGGGAATCGAGGTATGTTTCATCACTTCGAGTATGAAACGTCCCTCGTTTCTCGTGTTTGGACTAACGCCTATTCCAAACACAATGCAACAAACATGGCATGCATAATGTGACTCAATCATGCAACTTAATACAACACAACTTGGACATGCAAGCATGCAAGGGATGATTATGCAAACATGCAAACTAGCATACACGATGCTATGAACTATATGGCATACACAACGCTCACGACACTAACATACACAATGCACATGGTAACCAACATACATAATGCAATGAAAATGGCATGCACAAGTGCAATGATCAATCATGTAACAACATGGCATGCTCAATGCTACGAACTACATGACATACTCAATGCGCAATGGACTTAAACCGAAATGAATAGGCCTCAGCCATGTCCAAATCAGCGGCCATTGATGATGAAATCAAGACACCAAAACACATACAAGCATGTATAATGCAGTGGCCCAAGCCTAAGGCACAAAATACAACTCTCCAAGAGCATTGAAAAGATGAAATATGGAGTACAATGGCATGTGTTCCAGCACTGAAATGGCATACAAAATGACTTCGAATCATGCAAACAACTCACGCAATGCATGTTGAAAGGCTTAAGTATCGAAAGCTAGTGAAGCATATTACACTAGAGGCATGCAAGGCGATGCTCAAATGACCAAACCAACCCCAAACAGACCCTATGTAGGCCAAAACAATAGCAAAATGAGTTGGGATGATGGCTTTGAAAGGCACAAAAATGGGGCTCATGCAATGGCTCACAAATAGGGCATAAAAGCATAACTCTAAAGAGCACTTAAAGAGTGAAAAATATGGAAGTATAACAGCCCTACATGCTCTAAAATAACATTCTTAATGATGCCAAAATATGCAAATATCTCAAGTTAAGCATGCAAGAGACCTCAAAACTCAAAGCTAATCAAGGCCATTACACAACAAGCATGCATGGAAAGCATCATTCGACTGAGAGACCTCAAAACAGAGTTAAGGAAGCCCAAAATATGAACAAAACCATGTTAGAGCAAAGCCAAAATGTGCTAGAATGAAGAGCCAAAACATCATGCGAACCAAGCTAGTAAACGAGATTTACACTACAAGCATATGGAGCATGTGAGAGGTTACAAAACCAGCCAAAAAAAGAGCTATGACATGTCAAATGATGACCAAAAACCTACTGAAATGGAGCTAAAACATGCTAGATTGACATGCTACCTTGATGAGCCATAAATGGGAATACAGTACACATATGAGAAGCATGCCAAGGGTGACCAAACCAACCATGGGAAGAGTCTAGGAAGGCCCTAAAAGTCACCAAAAAGTGCCTGAACCAAGCCTTGAAAGTATGAAAATGTATGCTCCTTTGATAGGCCAAAAATGCAAGTAAATAAGACAAAAAGAGAGAGGGTCACCCCTTTCTGATTTAGGACCTCAAAACCATATGCCAACCACTGAAAATCCATTGGATTTCAGTGGTTAAAAGGTCAAGCAAGGATTAGCTCAAAGGCCCTAAGGCATGGCACAAAACAAGGCAAAACAAGGCCTAAGAGGGGGTAGACCACCCCCAACACCAACAAGGCCTCAAACAAATATGTTAAGGATTGAAAAATAGAGCTTTTTTTAGTTTAAAGTCAAGCCAAAAATAGCATGAAAATATGGCTAAGAGTGTAATTAAAATAGAGCTTAAAAAGGGAAAAAGAGGGCTACCCTTGAAGCACTGCAAAAACAGCTTCTTTCTTAGCCAAAAACCAGCCTTTTAACCCCCAAATATGTCCTCCAAGAACCTTAGCTCAATGGTGGGGGGGTGTGTGGTTAAGAGTTGTGGTGCAAAAGTGAGGAACAACACACTTTTTAGGCCCCAAATACAGAGATATAGAGGGAGATATATGCTTGCCTTAGGAAATTTTTCTGAACCTCTCCCATGGAGAGGGAGGCTCTCTCTTATAGAAAAACAAGAGTTAAAGCTTCTTAGAGAAGCTAAAAACTTGGATGCAATCCCTCCATACACGTGTATGGAGGATACAGTCTGTGCCCTCCAGCTGGCACAACGGGCATCCACACAGTCTGCCAAAATAGAAGGAAAGATGCCGACCAGAAAAGATGGTCGGCCTGCTACTTTTAGTGGTCGCCCGACCACCCAAAGTGGTCTCCCAGAAAAAAAGGTGGTCGGCCATGGGAATTGGTGGTCTCCACACTGAAAGCAAGCCAATGGTGGGGTGGGAAACCAGAAAATGTGGCCTAAAGACCAGGAAAACCAGTTTCCCGACCAGAAAATCGGCTGGCGGGGAGAAAAGTGGTCTCCAAGGATAAAAGCTGGTCTCCCACCCTTGTACCACTTCCCAAACAAGGAAAGTAAGGTTTGTACCCAAGACAAACTAAAACGGATGCAAGATGAGAGTTCGGGAGGCAAGACGCGTGGCCGGGAGCCTCGAAAACTAGCTGCCGAGTATCAAAAGTGGCGTACGACCACAAAAGTGGTCTCCCAGACCACAGTGTCCCTCTAGACAGAGGAAACAAGGTGTGTTCCAAAAACCGTGCCAAACGGAGAATGTTAAGCAGTCCCGAGCCGAGGCGCACGACCGACGGCTCCGAAAACCGGAAACTAATCTCCAAATGGGAACAGTGGCCTACGGCCACGAAAAGTAGCCTACGACTACTGAGAGATGGTCTACAAGACATCTCCCTCTCTCCGGGAAGAGAAAATAAGACTTGGTCCGTGGACCGAGTCAAAGCAGGAAGATTTCCGTGGTCCGGAGGCAAGGCTCCCAGCCAAAACTCCGAAACTCGAAACGAGCACAACATGCACTATCACCGAGTGCTCAATCGGTGGCGTCTGAGTCTTAAGGTCAGTCAAAAATGGGGTGTCTACAGTAGCGTTTGGTAACGTTTACGGTTTTTGTTTATGTTTACAAAAATTTTATAAACTGGTTTTTGTTTATTTTTAGAAAAACATAAACTACAAATACGTTTGGTTCGGACAAAATATTTGAAAATTTTTAAAAACATAAATTAGAAAACATGTTTGTTAAGGCCTAAAATATTTATATTTATTTATTACAATGAGATCATACACTTTATAATAAGTTTCTATAATAACCATATTGATACAATACCAACATGCTTGGTCAATCTGATGAGTGAAATCTACATATATATATATATATACATAGAGAGAGAGAGAGAGAGAGAGAGAACAGAACATAGAAAGATGAGGAGGAAAGGAAGAGAATAGCTTCAGCTTCAACCATCAGCGGTGTTATCGCTGCCATGGCTCAAACCCACAGCTCACGGCTCTTAGGGTCGGCCCGCTCTCCGTCAAAGCCTCAACAAATCACGATGGATTTGAAGCTACAAATCTGAGCGATGGATCTAGAGCCTCAGTTGCAGCGGTGCCGGTTCCCCAAATCTACAACAGCACCAACTCTAATTTGCCGAAGGGTAAGAGGCTCAAATCTGTGCACGATGAGTCCAGATCTATACTCCTTTATGAAGAGCTTTCCTTCGTCACTGGTGACGATGGTTGATTTGACGTTAGATTCTGAACCCAAGCCCACCGGTGGTAGTGATTGGACAGCAAGTTGAGGTCGAAAGACGACAGATGGAAAATCGTGATTGATCATTACTGTGGCTCTGCATTTTTGGTCTGTTTAAAAACCAACATAAACTCATTTTTTGAGTTTATATTTTTTTATCGAATTTACAAACTGAAACCACTGATTTATAAACCAAAAAGTTTACGAAACAAGTTTTTATGATAGTTTTTAAAATTTTTGTAAATATAAACTGAAAATTGAAAACAAAATGTTACCAAACAAGGCCTTAGCATTTTGTTTAATTTTGGAATCATTATTCCAATAAAAAAATTTCAAAAATTTTTTCAAAACTCATAACCAAATACTTAATTCCAAATTTTTTTCAAAACTCTATGTTAAAAAATAAAAAATAAAAAATCAATTTTTTTATTTCCTTCTTTAAAATTATTTTTTATTTTTATTTTTAAAAAAAATATTTTTTTCAGAAAATATTTTTTTATATTTATTTTTGAAGATTTTTCTTTTTATTTTTTTGAAAAAAATATTTTGTAATTTTTCTATGTATTGGCCAAATAATTTGTTATGATTTAGATATATAAGGGTGATCAATTTTTTTAAAAAAAAATTAAAAATTAAATATTTCAAAAAAATTAAAAATATTTAAAATATTAAATAAAATATTACAAATGAAAAAAATAAGAAAATATTTAAAATAAAAAAATATATTTTTAAAATTTTTAAATATTAAAAAAATATTTAAAAACAATATAGTGCACAAATGTAATAAATACAACATACATGAAATAAATAAATAAATATTTACAATAAAAAATATTTATCATAAAAAAATAAAATAATTTTTTAAAAATATTTAAAAAAATAATAAACCAAAACAATTTCAAAATATAAGTCAAAACTCAAAATTATTTTCAAAATTCATAGTCAAACAAGTTTTTTTTTTTTAAAAAAATTTTAAAACTAATTTTTTAAAACACAACTCCACACTCAAATAATGATTTTAAGGCACCGTTTGGTAATATATTATTTTACAAAAATATATAAAAATATAAAAATATCGTTGTGACAATTTATGAAGATTGTGAAACTAAAATGTTAGGTCAAGTTTGGCATCCTAATATAAGTGCACTTATTTCATTTTTTTATTTTTTTTGGGTCACATCAATCAACATCTCCTTTCTACTTTTTTTACACATAATACAAAAAAAGTCAAAAAATACACTTATTCTAAATTTTCCAAACTTGGAGTTTCCAACACGCGACCTAAAAGGAAACCAAACCCAAATTTTTATTGCTCACATGCAGGTTCTGGAATACGGGGTAAGGCGAGGGATTTTCGACCTCTCTCTCTCTCTCTCCATCTTGGTTTGTCAATTTCAGCCACTCTCTGTGTCCAACCGTTGGAATACGGTGAACGGCGAAAGGAAAACGCGATTCCAATGAGGATTTCGGCGAGGACCCGAGCCGAGGGATTAATTTGGGTTGTTCTCTGCTGCAGTATTCTTTCTTTCTCTCCTCTGTCTGCTCTCCCTCCCCTTTCTCTCTTCAATTGAAGCATGTATTATATATCTTTATTTCTTGGAGCAACATGTCAAGGTTGCAATGGCTTGAGCATTAAATATCAGGTAAACCCATGTGAAATTTTGGAATAAGTGTTGCATTTTGTTTATTTAATTGTATATGTGAATTCTTAGGGTCAAAAACATAAGTTAATTATTAATATTCCCCCATCTATAAAAAAAAAAAAAAGTTAATTGATTCAGATTCTATTCCTATTGATCTGACGGTTGAACCATTAACCTTCATCGAGTCCTTTTTTTGGTTCAATGAAAGGTCCCATCTTCAGAATATTGCATTGCACTATTGAAGTTTAACTCAAAATTTTCAATTCCTTTTCAATTTTTTCATATATTATAAATAAGAGAAATATCAAATCAGTGAGATTTGAAAAAAAGTAATTATAAATCAGTAAGAAATTTTTACTCCTTATAAATAAAGACGTAAATTTTTAGGACAAGATAATTTTTGATCTGACAATATTCAAAATTTTTCAAGTAAGAATTGTCTCCCCCTCTCGAAAAATTATTAGGTACTTCTACTATAACACGTGTATGTACTCTCTCACTATGTTTTTTTATTTTTATATTTTTCAATCACTCAACACAAAATTATAGGGTAGGTTTGGTTTGTGTTTCTGAAAAAAAATTTAGAAATTTTCTTTACAAACAAATTTCAGAAATTTTCTCTACCAAACAAATTTTTCCAAAAAAATTTCCCAAAACACACAAATCAAACAAGTTTTCCAAACAAATCTCTCTCACACACACATCAAATCAATCACTTTTTTCAAAACTCTCTCTCAAAACAATTTTCCAAAACAAATTTGCCAAAAAACCAAACCAAACATGTTTTCGTACTTTTTATCTCTAAAACACATCTCTCAAACACAAACCAAACATACCCATAATATTTTATATTTTTTTATCAATTATAATATTATAAAATACTACGTGACCGTACTCTCACAAAGTAGCCAATAATAAATTCTATTTTCTTAAATATTGACGTTAGTCATATTCAATTTCTCCAATTCACCTCATCGCCTTCTCCAATTCACCTCATTGCCTTTTTCAATTAATTCGTGGTTTTGCATATCAACCACGTAGCTGATATAGGTTTCAATTATTTAATGCCAGATTAATTTTCACATGTCTATTGCTTCACTTCCTTATAAATTTGTGGTGTTTAAGGTAATACAACCGGGGGTGGTAGCCTAATAGAGAATGCATCTTCTCTACAAGCGTGACCCAAGTTTGACTTCTGAAGGGAGCGAAATGGTGGGTAATTTTAGTAGTTTTCTGCGAAAATCTTACTCTGTATTCTGATCGAATTCTAGACTCGTCTGTGACGTATAGTTGAGCTCCGTTGATAGCTCGATGGTGGGTCCTCCCTTTGGGCCCCGTTAGTGCCTCGATGGTGCATCATTTTCTTTGGGTTGGATTAAATCAGTCCGGCTACCCGTTATCTTGAAGCCTGGATCCACGGATGTAGTAATGACACCTCAAAATATCTTCTTTTTTTTTTTTTATCAAAAAAAAAAAAAGAAAAAAAAAGAAAAGAAAAGGTAATTGTTGTTCTAATAAATGACAAAGAACATGTACTGCACTTCCTTATAAATTTGTGGTGTTTAAGGTAATTGTTGTTGTAATAAATGACAAAGAACATGTGGCTGAAGTGATAAAAGA
The DNA here is from genome assembly GCA_022316695.1 of Camellia oleifera. NCBI lineage: Eukaryota > Viridiplantae > Streptophyta > Magnoliopsida > Ericales > Theaceae > Camellia > Camellia oleifera. The sequence goes on from CM039314.1 coordinate 59,982,724, forward strand.
CGTGCTGAAGTGACAAAGCCTAAGTGAAATATTATTATCACAAGATTGACGAGTTAAATTGTGACTGCCCATTTCATGCTCCTTCCATCTTGCTAACCTCGTGCTTTTCTCCCACAATTCTCTTCCAAAACCAATGTTCCTTCCAAACTCTATCCACCTGTTCAATTGGCACGTTTTTAGTCTCCGGCAAAAATAGGTATATAAATCCGGTCATCAACACCAACCATCCACCAAAAAAGAAGAAAACCCCAGACTTGAAATAGCAAAGCGTGGCGAGAAAAGTCTGAGCAATGATGAAATTGAAGAAAAAGCTCAAACCCACATTAATACTTTGCCCGGCTGATCGTATCTCTAATGGAAAAATTTCACTTGGAATTAACCATCCTAAGGGACCCCATGACCAGCCATACCCGGCAACATATACACATATCAAAGCCAAGAGTGCAAAAGCATACCCTTTGCTCATCTCACCATAATCCCCTAGCTTATTTGCCATGATACTTCCAACCATTGCTTGTGAAGCTAACATCTGTATTCCCCCAACCATAAATAGAACTCTTCGGCCAAGTTTATCGACTATCAACATTGATATGAAGGTCGAAGTAGCATTCATAAACCTAATCAATACTGCAGACAATAATGAAGCGTTTTCGCCTAGACCTGTGGTTCGAAAAAGTATTGGAGCATAGAAAGCGATGGCACTAATCCCTGTGGCTTGTTGAAAGAATGGTATGGCTATTGCCATGACAAGTTGAGGTCTGTATTTTCTTTCTGTGATTTTCTTGAATGGGTGGGTGATGGTTTTGGCTATGGCACTTGCATTTATGAGATCATCAAGTTCAGCTTCAACGTCTTCGGTGCCTCGGATTTTTTGTAACATTGACTTGGCGTTTTGATGATCATTGGTGCGCTGAATTAGACTATTGGGTGTTTCTGGAAGGAAGAAGAGTACTCCCAAACTTAGAACAATAGCTGGCATTGCTGCTATGGCTAGAGAGATTCTCCATCCCCAATCACCTTCCATCTTTTGTGTGCCATAGTTAATAAGGTTTGCTGATAGAGCTGCTATGTTAAGGCTGAACTGGAAGCCATTGCTGATTCCTCCTCTATATCTGGACGGAGCCATTTCTGAGAGATATAGTGGGACTGACTGCATAAAGAGTAGAAGTAAAAGTCAGTCGTATAAGTAGTATGCATTTTTACTAAAATTTCACTTTAGCTTAATCAGTTTCAATTATAATAGTCAATTCCTTATATTTGAAGTCAAATTGTAATCTTATCATTCTATTTGTCTATGGCTAACAAAATTGACGAAACTTGTCATTTGAAGTAAATGTAATTTTTTGTTTTCTCATTAGCATCACTTTTATTTAAATCTCAATACTTTCACTAAAATCTCACTTTTATCCCTTCACTTTTAATTTCGATTAACTTTATTAACGGTAAATGGATAGAAGAGTGAGATAAGGGGTTGACTATTATAATTAAAAGTGGAGAGACAAAAATAAAATTTTAGTGAAAATAAAGGAATACTAAGTGTAATTTACCCGGTCTAGATTTCTGAAAATGAAATCTAAGCTAGGCATGCAAGTTAAGCGTGCATGCAATTGAGGGGAGCTACCAGCTTGGCTGAATCTGAAGCCTTGCTGGTGTTGGCATTATGGTGTCCCTATGAAGCAGTATGGCTGGTTGGGTTTGGGCTCGTGGGTTTTGTACTTTTGTTTTGTGATTTTGTTTGTTGTGCTAGTTGGTCACTCACCAACTTGATGGGGCGATAGTTGGTGATTTGGCGTTCATACTGGTACCAATCAAATTGGGATTGGTTTGTTTCGTTATAATGCTATTCTCTCTCATTATTGTCATTATTGATGTATTCACTTCTTTTATCATCAATAAAAGTTTATTTTGCTGATAAATAAAAAATAATAAATAAATAAATAAATAAGTGCATGCAATTGAGAGCATATCCAGTACAATGTTGTTTATGATAAAAAAAAGATGAGAAATTGCACGGTACTGAAGATATGTATTTACCTTAATCAACATCCTACAGTTTATAGTAATTTCAATTAAGTGGTATTTCAAAATACAAAAAAATTAATTAGTATCTAAATTAAATTTATTTCAAAAAAATTATTTCATTCAATTAATATAATATTTTCCTAAGGTTGATTATACTAGAGACAAACACAAGATTCAAATATTGGGAGAGAAGTTTATATATGTAACCGCAAATTTTGTAAGGAGCATGTGATAAAGTAAATTGCTAAAAATTCATCCTTAATACCATTACACAATTTAGTCTTGATAATTTTTATGGCAAAATAAATAGACAGTCTATTGTCGCGTAAACAAGTAAAAGTAAAACAAGATGAACAAATCTATCTATAAGACAACAAATTGTTGATTTTCATGTTTATACTAACACTTGGCACAACTCAAAAATTATTGAAAACATTTAAAAGATGAGATGTATAGGATTATAAATCTCATAGTTTTGCATCTAAAATTTCAATTGAAGTTTTTCTTGTACTGTGAAGTCATTGGGATAAATTTAAAATGTCTCTAGTTTTAAAAGACCTATTACCATTTCTAGTCTAGAAACTAAAGCAAAGTAAGAATAAGTAACTCTGCCATATCTTAATTAAATTGATTGTTCATTAATTCTTCTAAATATCTTTAATTCTTAAAAGACTTATTGAAGAAGAAGAGACAAACCAAAAGAATTGAAATAGAAAAAGAAAAAGAAAAAGAAAAAGAAAAATATGAGAAAGAACTAAATTAGAAAAATAAGTTTTGAAAAAAAGATGGAGAAGAGAAAGAAAAAACCTAAAATGGAGAGCTAAAGAAAGAACCAAAACAACGACCAAAAAAATAAAAAAGAATAAGAAGAGAAAAGAAAGTATTGAGAGAGAGAGAGAGGATTAAAATTTGAAAATGGAGTCTGAGTTGAGGGGAGGGGGAAACTAAGGGGGACTTATGTATAAGTTTAAATAGGTAGATTTATTATTTAATAAGTTCTATGATAATTAATGATATTTTTTATCATACACTATTAAAAAACGTCACTTTTTTTTTTTTTTTTTGGATCAATAAAACAAAATTTTATTGATGAAGAAAGCAATCTAGTAAGACAATGATTGTCGCTTTCATTCATCTAATAACCTTCATTTTTTAGTAGGAGTTGCTAACAAAAGGTTAAGGGTTTCATTTCATATTATCAACCTCTTTTGATTCTAAGAAAAAAGATCATATATGCTATCAATACCATTCACTTTCATGCCTTTTGCCTACTATGATTAAAGCTATGTGCTCTAAAGATGGTCTTGCAAACAAAATAGTTAGGGAAGGAGTAGCATACCTGGGTTGAAAAACCAACGCCAACTCCGAGCATGACACGACCCAATATCAGCATGAACACATTAGAAGCTGCACCAGCAAAACAAGCACCAGCAAGATATGCAGCTCCTCCGACAAGGATTGATGGCCTACGCCCAAAGGTTTTCGTGACCGATGAGGCAAAGAGGGAAGCAATGAGGCTGGCGACATAGAGTGAGGATGTGAATAAGGTCAACAATTCACTGTTAAATTTGCAGTAGTTGCTAACTTTGGTGTCTTCTTTCATCTTAGTATACACATCCGGGAAGAATTTCTTTAGAAATGCATCCATGGAGGACACTCCACCTTTTCATTCACTTGCATATGTTAATAAATTTGCTACAAGTTTTTCTGAAATATTTTTAAAATCTAATCTATTTTAATTACACTATAATTTAGTAATCGTAGTATTATTATCTCTTAAACAAAGTCTGGCTCCTTCGAAGTCAAAATATATAGTGAAATATGAAGTAATTGTGTGACTGGGGCACTTTTTTGCTTGCCTAAGATATGATAAATTCGTCTACCTCATTTAGTTTGCTTTTTTGCTTGTTTGAAACCACTTAGGCCTCGTTTGGGAACAGACTAATTTAGTAACTTTTTGGCTATTTGGCTAAAAAGGTAGGTAAAAAAAACTTGTATGTTTGGGATGACTTTTTGACTAATTACGAAAAGATGTGCAAAAAGTAGAGAGAAAAGAGAATCTTTGACTTTTTGGTATGGGTTGTTGGCTTTTTGGCTAATTTAGTAACTTTTTGACTTTTTGGCTAAAAAAGTAAGTTCCCAAACGGGGCCTAAATCTTTGGACAAATTCAATGCAACTGTCACCTTTTCTGTCCAAATTAACAAAATTTGTGACATCTACATTTTTAGAGTGCAAAAATAAAAATAAAAATAAAAGTCAAAGTCAAAGTCAATTTCAATAGAAAATGACAATATTACCCTTAACGTCAACTTACTCTTAAGCAATGTGAAAACCTATTCCTAAATCAAATGGGTGTAAAATAGATTTTTCCTTAAATCGTTTTTAATGCCAACCTTCACAACAGAGAATTGGAACATATCTTTTTTTTTCTTTTTTTTTTTCTTTTTTTTTTTTTTTTTTTTTTTTTTAACAAATAAGCTTCCTTTGTTTTGAAAAAAAAAAAAAAATGTAGTTTCCATTGACTACCATAGAAGCACCTCGAATTCCACAGCTTAACAGAAAGGAATCGTGTAAAATTGAAATAGTTATAAAGGCGAAAGTCAGAAACAAAATTGGACGGGTCTTGTTATGGTGTGCAACTTACACCTTACACCTTACATCTTACACTTACACCTTACACTTACACCTTATACTTAAAATTACACTTTATACTTACACATTTTTTGCATATGGTGTGCAATCCACTTACACCTTACACTTTACACTTACATCTTATACTTACACTTACACCTTACACTTACACCTTTTATGAGGTTGCATATAGTGTGCAACCGTAAGTGGGTTGCACACTTAAGAAAAGTCCAAATTTGGACACTAGATACATAAAAATTGAAAAGATTTTACATGATTTTTTAGTGGGTCTACTTTTAAAAAAAATCTTATCGATGCATATAAATTTTGTGTCTTAATTTGTGACAAATTTATGTGCTTGTAAACTTAGCAATACTCAAAATATATGAGAATCTATTTAAAACATTTACCATCTTGAGTACTTATTCGATAATGGTATTGGATTACCCATTATCTATGTTTGGTATTCTTGTAGTAAGAATTGAATTACCTGAAATTCCAATGTCGTAACCATAAAGAGATCCTCCCATGGCAGCCATCATACAAGATAACACCACATATGATGTCATCCTCCCATTGTATTTCCCACTTTCACTCCTTATTTCTGATTTCTTGGCCATGGCTAGCTTCTACCAAGCTCACTCACAGAGGAGAGTCACTCGACACACATATATATATCTAGGTCTACGGGATGTGTAACTGAACGTGCAATATTTGACGTGTTGGAGTTACTTTTTGGTCCTTAGAGTAGCTTAGGTAACATTTGAAACATTATGTTGTTGCTGTGATTTTTTTTGAAAATAAAATTGTGTGATAAAACCTTAAGTGAATGAGTTGTGTGCATAATATAATAGAGAACATAAACCAATTAGGCCTAACTTAGTTAGTCACCATGTCTTCCTTAAGGCTTAGTCCCATAAAGGTCATGTATTCAACTCCTCTTAGGAGAGTTGAATTAATGGAGTGCAAGCACTTAGACACCTTTGCCAAAGGTGTGAAATTTTTTTTCCGTAGGTGCTAATCTAACAATTAATATTTACTGATCAAAATATATATATATATATATATAATAGAGAATATATATATATATAGAAAGATGAGGGAGAGGGGTCTAGAAAGTGGGTCCAATTTTTGGGTGTGAATAATAATGTTTTATATTTAAATATATACTAATCAATCCCAAATGATACAATTATCTTCCCTTTTGTTTAATGATTTACCTAATCACTCCATTCTCTCAACTATTGTATATTATTCAAATATAAAATATGAGTATTTGAATGTTGGTAAGATCGTTCTTGATTTTCTTTTCTTTTTTTATTAGAAAAAAGATGAGAGCCTTAATTGATGAAAAAAAAATTCAAAATAATACATCAACAAAGGAAAAAGATAAAAGCAAAAAGTATTATAGTGATACAACAATTCTAACTAAGTTGGCACCGAAATACATGCTCAATCACATGCTCACATAATATCAAGAATCGGTGAGAAACCAACCAAAGAAGAGGAGCACAAAACAAACTACAAAGCTATAAGAACCGTGCACCAACCAGCCCACAGATGTTACCAGAACAGTAATAAATCCAATCAAGCCAATCCAAGCAGCCACTAAAACCATCAGCAACTTGAGAGTGGTGCAATCCCTGCTTCCAAAACATACTGCGCATGCTGCAACTGCTCCTGATCACCCAAACTAACATGCAAAACCAGCAAAACATGATCCAGGCCAAGCCAACTTAGATGCAGCTCTGACTTGTTGGATATTACAAGCAAAATCATCCACAGCAACGTCATCAACTTTCCAGTAACGTCATCAATTCTTTTCAATTTTTAAAAACTCATAGCTAGAGTAGTACATACATATCAATAATTTAACTGTTGATTGTCAATTGTCAATTGCAATCAACTTTTCTCCTGAAAACTCATATAAATATAACTCCGCTTGATAGCTTATAGAAAAGTAAGAAAATAAAATACTAAGATTCAAGTAAGCCATACAAAGGAGAAACTTGATATTCTCTCAATTTACTCTAAATTATTGTCGCTACAATTTGTATGAAAAAAGTAATAATTTAAATATTATTGTCCATTCAATTTTTATGAAACGAATAATTTAAAAGGTAAAATACCAATAGGTCCTACTTTTGAGACTTATTACCCATTAAGTCCTATTGATAAATTTATTTAAGTGATAAAGATAAATTTATCAATCTTTTATTTTTATGAATAAATTTATAGTGATAAATTTATCAGTCTCTTTATTTTTATGAATAAATTTATAGTGATAAATTTATCAATTTCTTATTTTTATAGTGTTAAATTTATTAGTTAGGACCTGTAGTTAAATAAGTCTAGTTAATAGGACTGATTGGTAAGTACCCCTAATTTAAATATCAGTCGAGGGTGCCGGATGTTCAAAATTTTGGTGGAGAGAGAGTTCAAAATTCTAAAATTTTGGGTCTATGATATTCAAAAGAATAAATATATTCATTTGTGACAAATATCCCCATTCCAATTATATATTACCATACAGGGCTAGCTCATACACAAACAATAGAGATTTCTACTAAATAACTTTTTTTTTTTTACGACCCATACACATGAATGTGGTTCTACATGCGTATAATGAGGCCTTTTATTGGCACACAATTTTTTTCTCCTTTTTTATTTTTTAATTGCCTATAAGAGGCTTCAGTTCAAAATGAGGCCTTTGTTAAACCAGGAGCCTATGGCGAGTGCTTCATCGGCCTCCCCCTTGAGCGGCCTTGTTACTATGTATAATTTTAAGTGTAAATGACACATTCACCCCTTAGAGATTATAGACCATTTCTCATTTCAGTCTTTAAAGATTTTCCCACATTGGTCTCACTTGGGTCTAATTATCTATTGACTTTTGCCATTGTTAAAGGACAACTAGGAATTTTAAAAATTAATTCTCATTTTGAACCTTAAAAAAATTAAATTTTCTCACTTTAGTCCCGTAAGAAAACTAAAATTTTCCATTTTAGGTCATAAATCCAAACAATATACCAAATCTCAAAACCATTCCCACTCCCAAAACCACCCAATGGAATGAATGAAAATGAAGGTATGCATCATTCGAAGAGCAAAGATGCTATGTGTTAGAATAGTAGAGAGAGAGAGAGAGAGAGAGAGAGAGAGGGGAAAAGAATAATATAAATTGTATTGAATGAATTTTCTTATACAATAGAAGGCATGTATATATAAGCTGAGAAAGAATATTCTACTAGAAATCTAACTATGAGAAAGAGTATCCTATAAGAGACCTAACTATGGCAATACCTAATATATGTAGAAAATCAATACCTAATATATGTAGAAATATATATCATATATACATTAATATCCCCCCTCAAACTCAAGAAGGATAAACATCTTGAGTTTGGAGAGAAAAACTAATACATAAAATAAAATTAAATAAAATAAAAGGCAAATAGTTTGCAAAATCCGAACGGGAGCGCAATGGCGCTTGAAATAGATCAAAGGCCGAAACGAAAGCCGAGAGACAGTTTATGGTCGTGTCAGACCATTGTATGAACTGACTGAAACTAATGCCAGTACAGTTTAAGGTCATGTTGGACTGTTGGAGAAATTGGTTGGAATTAATGCCAAGAGACAATTTATGGCCATGTTAGATCGTTGCAGGAACTAACCAGAATCAATGTTGGGACAGTTTAATGGGGCCATGCCGGACCGATGTAAGAGCTAACCGGAATCAATGTCTGAACAGTTTGAAGGGGTCATGTCAGACCGATGTAGGAGCTAACCGGAATCAATGTCGGGATAGTTTTGAGGAGTCATGCCGGACCGATATAGAGAACTGGATATTGAACCAACAAGCGTAGCACATACATAACTTATGACGTAATGCTGAACGATGATGGCAACAGATAACTGAGTGCGCCAGGGGGCGGTTTGGATTGTGCGCTAAAGGGGGCGGCTTGGGTTATGCACCAGATGGAGCAGCTAGATTGTGCGCTAAACGGGACAGCTTGGGTGGTGCGCAAAAGAGGGCGGCTTGGGTTGTGAGCTAGAGGGAGCAGCTTAGATTGTACGCCAGAAGGGACGGCTTGGGTGGTTTACATGGTGTATAACCATGCTCACCATAATAGGTATAATACCTCCCCTCGAACGCAAATAGGTTTGAAGATATAAACCTACTTGATGTTGAAATAGAGATAAAGACAAAGTGGAGCAGAAACACATAAAAAAGTGGATTGCGAATAAAAAAAATAAAAAATAAATATATAGAATATATATATATATATATATATGATAGCGATATTTGGGATATGAATAGATTAGTGGACAAAGGAAGGGATCACCACGAAACAATATTGACAGGAAAATATGACAACGGAATAGGTTGAGGTCCGACGGGCGGCCAAGGCAAGGCTCCCGCCCGCCAAGGCGAAGAACACCAAGAGCTTAATCTATAAATCTGATACCATATTAGAATAGAGAGAGAGGAAAAGAATAATATGTATTGTATTGAATGAATTGTATTGAATGAATTTTCCTATACAATATGTATTGAATGAATTGTGTTAAATAAAATAGAAGGTCTGTATATATAGGCTGAGAAAGAATATTCTACTAGAAATCTAACTATGAGAAAGAGTATCCTATAAAAGATCTAACTATGACAATACCTAATACATCTAGAAAATCAATACCTAATATATGTAGGAATATATACCATATATACATTAACACTATGAATCAAAATATGCAGGTTAGTGAAGGATATTAGCTGGTGGATTAGAAATGAAGAGGTAGTGAATTATGGCGGTAGGATGTGGAAGCAAAGATAGTAGGTTGTGGGAGTAGTGTGGGAAGATGTACGGAGGATGAAAGAGAATGAGAGAGTGAAAATGGAGTGAACGTTTAAGAGATAACATTTTGGTGGATGATTGACAAGTTATGATTAGGAGAAACTATAATTATTTTGGATAAATTACACATTTTACCCTTAAACTTTCACCTAAATTTCACTGTTATCTCTTATCTCTTAATTGCAATAATTAAATCTTCAAATTTTAACTCGTGTTTCAATATGGTTCTCTCGCCGCTTGAATTTGAGTAAAAGTTGACGAAATCTAAGGAACCAAAATGAAATTGAGTGAAAATTAAAAGATGAAAAGTGTAATTTGTCATAATTTTATTTTTTGTCTAATCCCTTAAATTGTGCTCCTGTAACCCTTACGTGAGCACTTTTCGTCTAAATTTTTAATAGCAAGTGTCAAAAAGACTACATTGAAATTCAAGTTAAAGTCTAATACTTAATTATTGAAATTAAAAAAAAGAGGGACCAAATTAAAATTTATGTGAAGCTAACTCCTAGCTTTTGTTCCTAGCCATTATTGCCTCCATGGAAAAGACCTATAGAAAAAGAGCTCCAGTATAAAGATCTTCATTAGTGCGTAAACCGATTGTATACCACCACTGATAAACACCAGAATAAGCGATATTCACTGGGCCAAGAGCACCACCTCGAGTAAAGGCTTCTACAGCCGGTTGACCAAAATGAGGATCCCAAATTGCATGAGCAATAGGCCTTACATGTAAAGGGTCCTGTACCCATGACTCAAAATTTCCTTGCCAAGCTACATGAAACAGATTTCCGGAAGTCCACAGAAAAATTATTGCTAATTGCCCAAAGTGAGAAGCAAAAATATTCTGATAAAGACGTTCCTCAGTAATATCATCATGACTCTCGAAGTCATGTGCGGTAGCAATACCAAACCAAATACGACGAGTAGTGGGGTCCTGAGCTAAGCCTTGGCTAAACCTTGGAAATCTTAATGCCATAATGCTTATAAGCTAAAGATTCTTTCCTCTCATCTAGCGGAACAATGGAATAATTTTGAAGGGAATGCTTTGGAGCTAAGAAGAATTTGGTTAGGATCGGACAGATGAAACACTACTTCTTTGGAAGTTACCCATTGTTACCTCCTAAGACTCTTCGATATGAATTTATACTTGGAATTTGGAAGAATTTGAAATGCTCCCACTCTGCATGGTAGGCGAGATAAGACAGAGAAAAGAGTTTCCTAGATAGATGTTCTCTATAAGTATACTATAAGTAGCTAACATAATGCAATGCCTCCTAGTGGCGGTCAGTCGAGCTGGAACTTGGCTCTGTGAGGGAGAAGAACCTTGACTTTTTTAGGCGCTTGCATCTTTTACTTCTATTGGATAGCGTAGCGGGAGGCATGGTAGAAGCCAAGCCTCCCATCTTTCTTACATCTTGCTTATCCGACATGGCATGAATCATTGAACCTACACTTAGGAATAGTGATATTTTGAAAAACGCATGATTTATTAAGCGAAAAACGCTAATTGAATAGTTAGAGATGCCGTAAGTAAAGATCATATAGTCCAATTGACTGCAAGTTGAATAAGCTATGATCCTCTTTAGATCGTTCTGTAATATTCCAATGGTTGCTGCAAGGAATGACATCGTAGTAGAGTAAAAAGTGTAATTTAGCTTAATTTTTTTTATTAGACCATTTTTGAGGGGGTTGGTGATCAAATAGAAATTTTTTTCCTTATGGATCAAGTGGGAAAAGACTCATATTTTAGGGGTTAAATAGGTAATTTACTTTATTTATGTCACAAAAGTATAGTAGTATATGAAAGGATTTGATGATTTAAAGGCCAACGTGAAAGAAATTTTTTTTTTCACGTTCTGTTTGTTTAGGTAAAAAATATTTTTTATAATAAAAAATTATTTTAGAAAATATTTTTCTATATTTGGTGGTAATGGTAGTGATTAGAAAAAATATTTTTCTATATTTAGTAGCAATGATAGTGAGATGAAGGTGGGGGTAGAGATAATGGGGGAGTTGCGGTGGGGTGACGGCAATAGTGATAACGACAGTGGCAATGGCCATGGTGATGGTGGTGTGGTAGCGGAGGTGAGAATGGTGGTAATAGTGTGGAAACATTAGTAAAAGTTTAGTTCATAAAATTTTTTCTGCCTTTTAATAGTGGAAAATATTTTCTGCTAAAATAAGTTTGTTTTCGATTGATCATGAAAATCATTTTCTGTTGATTTTCATTTTTTATTATATCAAACGCAAAAAAATACAAAATCAAAATTTGCCCAAACAAACAGAATATTACTTTAAAGTATATATATATTTTATTGCTTAAATTGTGTTTGGTTGAGAGTTTTGAAAAGAGAAAATGAAAACATAGTTAAAATATAAATAAAATATATTTATATTTCAGTTCGTTTTATACACATTTTTTTTTTTTTTTCAAATCTCTTCTAAAAATTTTTAACCAAACGCAGCGCTAAAATATAATTTATTTTAATTTTTAATTCGTGTATTCAAATAACCTGTGACTTGAATACCACCAACATGATGTGGCGCCGCCCCTCTTTCTCAACAAGATTAATGCTATAACTAGGTGTTTCATACCAATCAGGTAGCCGTTTGGGAAACACTTTTAGGCCATTTTATTTAGTTACATATATATATATATATTTATTTAATTTCTATATTAGAAAATCTCCAAAAGCTTTTACAAAAGGTAAATTACAACAACACTTCTTAAAATTTATTTAAAATACAGATTACTTTCTATAGTTTAAAAAATTATAAATATTCTTTTATTAAAAAATTTATTTAATAGAATTGACTAAAAACATAAAAGTCATAATTATTCTCATATACAATAATAAAATTACCTAAATTATTAATTGAAACATATTTTTAACATCATTAAAAATTATTAATTAACTTGATAATTTATTAATAAAAAGAACAATTTGTTATGAAATTAGAAACCTCTAGGGATGGAATGTAATTTTCAAAACTATAGGAGCAATTTGTATTTTAATTAAACTTCAGAGGGTATATTTGTAATTTATCCAAAAAATGATCAAATTTTAAAATATATATATAATAAAGAAAAAAAAAGATTTTTTGAAAGGCACATAAATATATTAAACTTCAAAACTAATCCCCCAGCTTTTAATTAAAAAGGCTGCAGCTGAAAAAGATTCAAAACCGATTAATAATGCGTGGACAGCATCAAGTGATCGCATTAGCATGAAAGTTTAAGATTGTTGGTTCAATCTGCATTGTGGAAGACAAGAGCAAGTGTCAAAGTTCCTCAAGCTTACTATTTAAATCCATCGTGTCTTCCATTAAAATTGTTATCTGACTAGTAAAAGCATAAAACTCATCACAGATTTTAAGAATTATTTAATCTTGGCATGCTTTGTAAAGCCATTTTCAATTCAGTTTCATATATTTTATCAAATTTAAATTTAATAAAAGTATAGTGAAAACGATATTTCAGTCGTTTCATTAAATTGATATTAAATGAAAGGAAAGGTATATTTTTTATTAAATTAGGGGAATGTTTAGTCTTTTATCAAATTTTATAGGTAGTCGTTTGTGGACGATTGACTAGATAACCAGATTTTGGCCTTATGAATTGAAAATTTACTTTAAACTGGATGACTAACCAGATTTAGAGAAAATCTTAATTCACCATTGAAATGTCTCATATCATATTGGACTTTTCATCAATTTTTTATTCAAATTTAATAAAAGAATTTATGAAACATAACATGAGTAATGTTAGCACCACTGGATTTCTATATCAAATTTGTTTATTATTAGGGGTTGTCGACTAAAATAATTTAAAAGTCAAAAGTCACTTAAAAAATTAAAAAAAAAAATCAACAAATATCAAAAAGTTAAAAATTATATTTTAGGACAAATTATGATGGTAGTCCATGTACTTTAATTATTGTGTCATTTTAGTTATTGTAATTTCAATTGACTCGATTTTAATTCTGAATTTATGATTTTGTTTTAATTTGATCCAATTGATTACAAATTTGAACATTTCTTTATGGAAAATACGCACATAAGTATAATGAATTATATTTTTAAGAAAAAAATTATAAATTTACTCAATTCAGTGAGTTAACCCTCAACCAATTTAGTTATAATTTAAAAAAAAAAAAAACACTGATGATATTATCAATTAGATCAAATTAACACAAAATCTAAAATTAAGAATCAAAATTGAGCCAATTGAAAATATAGGGACCAAAATGACACAAAAGATAAAATATAGGGACTGCCAATGTAATTTTCCCTACATTTTATTTACTCTATTTTTTGCATATATTTCATAAAAAATTAAAAAACCATCCCAAACGTATTAATTTTTTTATCTCATATTTTAACTAAAAAATCAAAACACCACTAAAAAATGACCCCTTAGACGCTGCATATTATATGTTATTTTTGTATAAGAAATGCTATATATTCATAACATTTGTGCTATTTGATTATGATAAATTGTGATGTTAATTATGATTTGGTTACCATTAATTGTGATATTAATTATAATTTATTGTGATATTGGTTATGACATGCTATGATTGTTTTATTTATAATTCAAAAAGTTTATCTTATATGTGTTTGGTTATGACTAATTATGTTTTTTTTTTTAAATTATGATTGAAAGTGATTTAATTATAAGCCACAACTTCTCTCCAGTCCAAATCGAATTGGAGGTTACTATTAAGTCTCTGTGGGTCCACCATGTAACCCACATCGATAATTTGAATCGTTCCAGAGCTCACCGAGTATTTTATTCTTGTAAAAAATCATATTGATCAAATATTGATAAGTACTTGATCAAATCACATTTGTGTCAACAGTAAGTATTATTTTTAAAATAAATTACTTATACAAATGTGATCTGATCAAATTGGTATTGGTATCTGATCAACATGATTTTTTGTAGGAATGAAATATTCGACGAGTTCAACATATTAAACTGTTCAGATCATTGATGTAGACTCCATGGTGCGCCTACGGAGGCCCAACAATACCCTCTAGTACGGATACCAAATTAGAGAGGAGTCTTTCTGTAATAACATTTGTGATAATCAATATTACAAATATCATAACTTGTACATGATACACCATTTTGAAAGGATGTGTATTCTATAATGACCCTTCATATATATGTAATTTTAAATGTAAAATTGAAAATAAATGAAAATTGATGAAATAGTTACTGATATCTGACTAATTTAATTAATTTTTTATTATACTAAATCTATCTTAAAAATGAACAATCCAGATAATCAAAGTGAGACTCATTAGGCATAATTATAGGTGGGCCAATACACAAATGGTAAGCATTTTGGCATAATCATAGTAATCTTAAAATATCATACGGTATTATCCAAAATAAAATTATACATTTTGTGAGAGCATTATGCATTTTTGTAGTAATGTTACACAATTTTTTATTCAAACATTTTTTAAGTATAAAATGTGTAATAATATCACAAAATACAAAGCATTACTCTAAAAATACCTAATTTCATTTCTCAATAATAAATTATTATAATTTTTATTAAAAAATTATGTATTATTTACCATAAAAATATATAACACTACAAAAATATATAATAATATGCATATATTACACACTCTTAAAGAGGATGCCTACCATAAAAGTTTCTGTCGGTCCCATATTTGTTAGGTAATCGTGTCACGGTCCAACTCCATTAAACAAGGAATGACCGGCATGACTGGCCAATAACTTATGTTATCTAAGGTCACAACATATAACAAATTCACGATTGATTTGGATTTATTTGTTTTGACGTAAAATAAAAGATTATAAAAATTTTTTTATTTATATAAAATGATTTTGAAAATATTTTTTAATTTTCGTGTGTTTGGTTATGAAATATATGTTTATAAGAAAATTTTTGATAATGGATAAAGCTAAAATAGAAGAGAGTGTAATAAGGTAAGAATTGAAACTGATGAAGCTGATGAAAATAGAGCAAAAAATAACTTAATAGACTTTTTAAATGTGATTCATTTTCACCTTACACAAAAATATTTTACTTTATTTAGCGTACCAAATAGTTGAAAATAAATAAAAAATTTTCGTCAAAATTATTTTCGTTTAAACAAATAGAGCCTTACTAGAAAAATACATTCAATCGAAACATACTTTATATTTGTATGTTTATTGGTCCAAAAATATATATTAATGACCATTACTATATTGACATGTATATTCATGGAAAGTTTTTTTTTTTTTTAAGATTCTTGATATTAAGATTTTATAAGATAAATGACATGTAATATTTTCATAGTGGTTGGGATCCCTCAACATTTTTCTAGAGAAATTTCGAAACTAGAGAAATTTTGCTGAGTGTGTTTGTGTATTCATGTTTGGAATTTATCTACACACATCAAAATCCCCTTAGAATTTCTCTGATTGTGTTTGTGTATTCATGTTTAGAATTTCGCTGGGCATTTTCACTAAAATTTTTCTAGACACATCACAATCCCACAGTGTTTGAGAAATACGGTGACCATAGCCAGAGAAAATTCATGTAGTAACCACAATTAGAGAAAATTTACAAAATTACAAACAGTGACCACAATTAGAGAAAATTTACACAGTGATCACAGCCAGAGAAAATTCATATAGCTAGAGAAAATTTACAAAATTACAAACAATGATCACAACTAGAGGAAATTCACATAGTTCCTACATCTAGAGAAAATTCACATAGTTCAGAGAAAATTCAATATGATTTGCTCACATAACTTTCAATTTGATTTGCTTACACATCACAATCCCCTCGTCTAAATTTCGTTAGGGGAATTTTTTTTAAGGTCCCTGGTATTAAGATTTTATATGATAAACGACATGCAATATTTTCATAGTGGTTGAGGTCCCTCAACATTTTTCTAGAGAAATTTCGATCCAAACAAATTTCAAATTTCAAATTTCACTGTGTTTTGAAATTTGTCTAGTTTAAAATTTCTCCGGTTTGTTCAATTTCTCTAATTTTCTTTATGTTTTGAAATTTTCTCTCTCTGGGTTGAAATTTCTATAATTTTCTCTGTGTTTTGAAATATCTCTTGTTTGAAATTTCTTTGATTTGCTCACAATTTCCACTATGTTATGACCAATTTTCTCTGATTTGCTCACAATCTTTTTTTTTTTTTTTTGTATTTTGACCAAACCAGAGAAAATTGTATTTTGACTCAACCAAAAAAAAATTGATCAAAAAGCCAACACATAGCAACACAACAAGAATTCACTATGTAAACAGCATAATTGTTACCCATTTCGAAAATTTACAATGGGTGTTCCCCTTCCATTTTGGCTTTCTTTGTTCTTTCTTACCTATTGTTTCTTCACTCTACTAGTGAAGACAACACCTCATTCCAAAACTATCTAGAGTCCTTCCAATGTGGAAAACTTGGGCAAATCAAGTTCCCTTACTCCAACATCACTTATCCGCAATGTAGGTTGTGTACTGTAAATTGCAGCGAAGCAATTCCAAAACTCAATTTCAGTTCAGACCAACAATGGTATGAAGTTCATGGCTTGCTTTCTAATGTCGATAATATCGTAAATGTTACTCACAAAAAGCTTGAAAGTCTCATAAAATCCAAAAGTTGTGATGTTTTCACTTTATTCTTGAGTTGGACTCTTCCCACAGCATCTTTTGTTTCTTTTACAGTCTCCTTCAATCTCACCTTCTTTTATAGGAGTGTTGGTGATGATCATTGTCACTCATCGAGCCAAACCTTGATCTCCCTGCCATGGATGTAACGAAGAAAGAAGAGAGATGTACGATTTACAGAGAGAGAAAATAAAATCTATAAAAAAGAATGAATGAGAGAGTGAGTCTGATATATGGAGAGACCTTAGACTACAAATATATATATATATATATATATTATGGACCTCTTCCATTACTAAAAGTAAAAGATGGATGTTAGACTAATTTTCTCTATATTTATTCATAATAAATACAAAAAGAACAATTATAAGAAGATGGGAACGAAACCTTATTAGCACTAGTGAAAATTTGAATCAAGTGAAGGTCTCCATTCTATGCTCATTACTTAAAATGACTACCAAGGGACGATTTGTTTTTATAGAGTGAAGGTGAGTGAAATTGTTAGTGAAGAAACTATTAATATGGTGGAATTGAGTGAGGCGATTAAGAAAAATTATGTTTTCTTTCACGATCATCGGACTAGTAAAAATTCTTGTTTATTTTTTCATTTTACGTTGTTATTAACTATATGAAATTTCATAAATACTCTTGGCGTTTTTTTATTTATTATTTTAATATAAAAAATTATGTTTTCTAAATATTTTTTTGGGGTACTATATTATTTTAATATATATATTTTTTTTGATATATTATTTTCTTGGTATAAATATGTTAATATATTTTAATATCAAAAATTATTTTTATAATAAATTATTTTTATATAATGAAGGGCAGTGCTGAAATATTTTGTTCACAAGGATAAATTTGGAAAATTTTATTTCCACACACTTACCTACCTCTATGCACATGCTTAATGATTTATTTATTTTTATTATAGTTTTTCCTTATAATAAAATTACTGAAGTGTCTTTATTGTCTTCACCAAAACCCAATTTCTTAACCCTAACCCTAGCTCCCACCCACCGCTATTGCCGCCGCCGCCACCATCAACTCCGCTACAACTTCTTTGCCGCAAAACCACCATCCCCTCCTGAGGATTTAGATTGCGTTTGGCTAGGTTCGTTGATAGGAAACAATGCATGTTGATTTGAACAAAATTTTTTTGGGTGAATAGATTTGAACAAATTTAATCCTGCAGAATATTTACAAAAAAAATTCATTTACAAATAGATGCATAATACATGGTAATTAAAACAGATGAACTACAGATCCAGAAACATAAGTGAAATATGATTAATTAAGCTCTATAATAGGTCTGTCAATGGCTTTGTATTTCAAATATCAACCAGATTTAACCCAAAAATCAAAAACAAAAAAAAAAATTATGATGAATATATAACAAAAAAATTTAATAACTTATAAATCCATAATTAAACCATAGCTCTAACCAACTTGCCATTTACAATGCCTCAATGTAACAATTTTTTTTAAAAAAAATGAATGAAAATTCTTCTCAAGACCGAAGGGGAGAAGAAACAATACTTACAAATGGGTGTTGGTTTAGGGTTTCAATGTTGAAGAGAGGGATATTTTTGGCAAAAAAGATTATGCATTGAGTAAAATTAAAAAAATTGAAATTAGTTGGTGTTAACTAAAAAAGAATGTAGAGTGAGATATTTTGGTGCGTGGAAATAAAATCACTTGATAAATTTAGATAAAATGACCAAAAATACCTTGTATACACAGTGGAATCAAACTATTCTCTCTCTTCAACCAAACCTCTACCGCCTCTCTCTGCCACACACTCCTTCCTCTCCGACTTCACCGACCACCGCGGCCACCTTTTTTACCCCATCTTCCACAACGTCTACTCATTCTTTCTACTCTGCAACCCCACCTCAACTCACAATCTCGCCGCTTCTCTCTCCATCCTCGCCTTAATCTCCGAGTCCGATCAAACCCTTGTTTCTTTCCCCAGTGAACTTAGCAAGAGTCTATTTCTCAGACTCTGTTTATGAAATCACAGAGGGATCTGATGTCATAAAGGGTCAGATCTAAGTGTGTTCAGTGGGACTTGGCTCCGGGTCTTCCTCTCCCTCCACAAAGCCACCAGTGATCATTTACATCCACGCCGCTGATCCAAAAAAAAGTCAAAGTCCATAGGGTTAGGAGATGAAGGTAGGGTTTGGGTGTGTTCGAGTTTCTTTGTTTGTGAAAAGATGCCTTTGTGTTTTCAGGTAGTGTCCAAAGGGTTAATTGTTCTTTTCTTTTTTTTTTTTTTCAATATTATTTTTATGTAGTGATCAAATTGTGGTAGATCTGGATATGTTCAATTGAACAGATTGTAGAAACCTCATTTTTGACCGACCTTAAGACTCAGACATCGCCGATTGAGCACTTGGTGATGATGCATATTGTGCTCGTTCTGAGGTCATAGAGTCTCGGCTGAGAGCCTTACCTCTGGACTTCGGGACTCTTTTGTGCTTTGCCTCGGTTTGCGAACCAGGTTCTGTTTTCTCTATTTTCTCTTCTCGAAGGGAGGGAGAGATCTCGAAGACCATCTCTCAGTGGTCGTAGGCTACGTTTCATGGTCGTAGACCACTATTCCCGTTTGGAGACCAGTTTCTAGTTTTCAGAGCCGTCAATCGTGCGCCTCGGTTCGGGACCGCTTAACTTTCTCCATTTGCTCCGATTTTTGGAACACACCTTGTTCCCTCTCCCTAGAGGGACACTGTAGCCCGGGAGACCACCTTTGTGGTCGCACGCCACCTCCGGTACTTAATAGTCAATTTTAGGGGCCTCCGACCACGCATTTTGACCCCCGAACCCTCGTTTTGCATCGGTATGGGTTCATTTTTGGCATGGACCCTAGTTTCATTGTTAGGAAGGTGGTACTAGGGTGGGAGACCACCTTTTCTTCTTGGAGACCACCTTTCCCCAGGTAAGTGGTCTCCCTCACTTTTGAGCCACATTTTCTGGTCTCCCATACCACCACTGAGTTGCATTCACCTAGGAGACCACCAATATGGGCTTGCCAACCACCTTTTGAGCTTGACCCTTTTGAACCTAGTCGGCCGACCAAGGGGAGTGGTCGGCCGACCACCTGAACTGGTCGGCCAGGCTTCTGCTTTTTTATCTCTCTGAATGCAATCCAGCTGTGCCAGCTGGGAGGCATTTGCTCCATCCTCCGAGGATTGACCCTTTTGTTTTGGCTTCTTAAAGAAGCTTGGCCCTTTACTCTTAGCTTCTAAGAGAAGCTTGACCTTTTGTTGAGTTTCTTGAGGAAGCTTGACCCCTTTGGCCTAGCTTCCTCAAGAAGCTTGACCCTTTTGGTTTAGCTTCCTTAAGAAGCTTGGCCCCTTTGCTCCAAGCTTCTAAGAGAAGCCTTGGACCTCTTCTTCTATAAGAGAGACCTGCAAGGGTTGAGATTTTTGTTTCTAAAGCATATACACTTCCCTCCATATCTCTTTACTTTAAGCTTCAAAAGTCCATAGTTCTTGGACCCTTTGCACTACACCTCCAAGCACAACACCTCCACTATCAACCTAAACACCTTGGAGCTCATTTTCAGAGGTTGAAGAGTTCCTACTTTGGTCCAGAAGTTGCTAGAGGTCTTCTCTACAAGGGTAACACTCATTCTCCCTTTTTAAGCATTGTTTTGCTTCACATCTTAGCTCCAATTGCAAGCATATTTAGGCTTTGTCATAAACTGAAAAAAGTCTTGTTTTGAGCTTCTAAACATGTTTGTTTAAGACTATTTTTCTGTTGGGGGTCATCTACCCCCATGCATGCTTTATTTCCTCTTGTTTTAGGCCATGCATTAGGGCCTTTGTTGTAAGCTTTGTTGGCCCTTTTGACCACTGAAATCCAACGGATTTTTAGTGGTTATTATGTGTTTTTGAGCATCAAAATCAGAGAGGGGTGACCCTCTCAGCCCTTGTTTTGTTTACTAGCTTTCTTGGCCTTTCAAAGGAGCTCCTATTTGCATGTTTTCAAGCCATATTTCAGGACACGTTTTGTGAGTTTTGTGACCTGCATAGGCTCTTTCCAGAGCCCTTTTTCCATGTTGAATGTCTATTGTGCATGTGTAGAGTAATCCTCTTCAAGGCCTTTCAAAGAGGCCTTTACTTGCATGCTTCCTAGGCTCATTTCAGGCCCTTTTCAATGAGTTTTAGGGTCATCATAACCTCTGTCCAGAGGTGGTTTTGCCATTTTGTATGTCCATCATGCATGTGTTGAATAACCCTCTTATTGGCCTTTCAAAGGAACATATCATTCTTGCATGCATTGGCCATGTTTCCATGGGTTTTTGGGCATTATTTGGAATGGCATACTTCTATTTTTGGCTAGTTTGGTGAGCTCTCATGTGCTTCATATAGTTGTAGTGCAAATCATGGTTCACTAACTTGTATTGCATGATCTTTTGGCCTTAATTCTAGCATTTTTTGGCCATGCCTTAGACTGATTTTGTGCATATTTTTGACTGCCTTAGCTCTGTTTTTGGGTCTCATGGTCGAATGATGTTTGTTTTGCATGCTTGTAGTTCAATGTCCATGCTTAGTTTTGAGTTTCGAGGTCTATTACATGCATATACTGAGGTGTTTTCATGTTTTGGGACCATTGCATATCATATTTCAGAGCTTACATGTATGCCATATTCCCATGATTTTCACTTTTTAAATGCGTTTGAGAGTTGGGCTTGTATGCCTTGTTTTCAGACCATTGAATAAGCTTCATTTCTTTGCATATTGAGCCATCATTTTAGGCCATTTTCCCACTATCTTGGACCTTCCTAGGGTCTGTTTGGGGCTGGTCTTGCCATTTGTGCATCACTTTGTGTACCTCTAGTGTAATCCGCTTCACTAGTGTCGGTAATTGTGCCATCTAGCATGCATTGTGTGAAGTGTTTGCATGATTCGGGGCCATTGTGCATCATGTTTCAGAGCTGGAGAATGTGTGTTTCCATGCCATATTTCATCCGTTGCCATGCTTAGTTAGAGTTGCATGTTGTGCCTTAGGATCGGTCCTTTGTATTCGTGCATGTTTGCATGTATTTTGATTGTCTCATTTTCATATATGGCCACTGATTTGAGTGTGGCTGAGGTCCACTCATATTGGTTTAAGTCCACCTTGCATTGTGTATGCCATTTGGTTCATGTTGTCGCATGTTTGACCATCGTATTGTGTATGCTTTGATTATGCCTTTGTGTATGTCCATCTTCGTATGTGTGCATTGTGTATGCCATATAGCTCATGTGCATTGTGTATGCCATTTCAGTCCATAGCATTGCGTATGCTAGGTTGCATGTGTGCATGTCATCCCTCGCATGCCAGCATGATTAGGTTGCATTGCATTTAGGGTTGTATGTTAGTCGCATTGTGTATGCCATCTCATTGCATTGTGTTTGGAGTAGGGTTAGTCCAAACACGGGAAACGAGAGGTGTTTCATACTCAAAGTGACGAAACGTGTCTCAATTTCCGGTCGCCGACACTCTTGACTATCCATGATAGAGTTGTTGGCTTTAGGTGTCCATATGTGCATTCATTTCACATTGAGTCGTGCAATTCGACTCCTCGGCCATCATGCATTGAGATACGTGATTGGTGGCACGAGGATCGAGGTCTACACTCCCTAGAGCTTGTGCAATGACGAGGAGAGTGGTCATGCACACATGTGTTGAAAATACTTTGCCATGCCCTCTTTCTTGCTCTCTATTGCAGCAAATCGGAATCCAGCAGCAAAAACTAGTCAGCGGCCTTCGGAAGTTTTGTACAGTGTTCTAGGACCAATTGCAAAACAGAGGCAAATCGGGGCATCGCAAGGAATTTCCCGACAAAGCAACTTGTGCACGCATGCATCTTTCATTATTCGGAACAAGAACTGAGGTAGTCCATTTTATAGCTTGCATGCTATTTTATTCGCTTGCCTAGTTAATTTGTTAATTAATTAGGGTTTTGTAATATTTAATTAGCTAGAGTAGTTAATTATTTATTCGGACTGTATTATTTATTCGGACCCTCCGAGCGAGGGCAATTGTGTAATAAGTGTGCGTGTGTGTGATGTATGTCTTCCAACCCTACGTCTTTCTCCCTTTTATTTACCAGCTTATGATGGTTAGTTTAGGGCATGTTTCAATTAGCATACTTATGCTTGCATGTTTGCATCCATTCATCTGTCTTGCATGGACCGGGCTCGGCACATCATACTAACTGCATTGTATTTCAATTTCAAATTGAATACATGTTAGCTGTAGCATCATCATATGCCATCTTAGAATAGCCGAACCTATCTTAGTTGCATTCTTGTATGTGTTGCATTAGGCATCTCAGCATAGTTAGAATTCATGCATGTTTTCTAATTAACTTCTTTCTTTGGCTTGGAGTACTTGGTAAGTGTTTATGCTTTAGCATCCTTGCATGCGTGTGAGTGACTGCCATGATAACATGCTTACCATGAGGCTATGTGCTTATGTAATATAACTGCCTGAATGCCTGTGGGTGAAGGTTGGGTTATCTGAATTTGAACAATTCATTGATTGTAAGTTTTAAGCCCACTAGATAGTGGCAAATCACCATGTTTTCTAAGCCCACTTGAGGGTGGAAAAATCCGCATTTTAGCCTACTTGCGAGTAGTAAGCCGCTTTCAAAAACAAACATGAAATGTTTTGTTCCAACTCAGGCGATGCAGTCTATACTTGTATGCTGCGCGCATTACATGGTAATTCTAGGCTAATAAACCGAAATAAGAGCACATAATGTTTTCAAAACTCGATATCATGGTTAGTAGAGGCCGATCTTTGATCAGGCGAGTGGGGGTGCTCATGAAGTGACCTTCCCCAATTGTACCTAAGTTCCCGAGCCGAGACAACTTTGGTGATGACGGACACGTGGCCTTAGGCAAAGAGTCAGGGTTCCCTAAATTCCCCCCAAAATAAATATTTAGGCAGCGACTCTGTATCTGGCAAAGCAGTCCAGTTTTGGCACTTCTTTCAAAAACAATCTGTTTTCAAAAACGATTTGCCGGATTTGGACTCTTTGATGATTCATCGGTCTTGCATTGCACTCTGCGAGATTAGATACAGGACCATGACATTGAGTCCTGAACTGTAGTGAGCCCCAATGAACAAAACGGGATTCCCTCCCGGGACGTTCGGGGATGTTTGGGGACATCTACACAGATCTCAAACAATATATGGACTTAGCCCGATCTGTGTAGAAGGCCATCGATCTGTTCATTTG
Source organism: Camellia oleifera (assembly GCA_022316695.1). NCBI lineage: Eukaryota > Viridiplantae > Streptophyta > Magnoliopsida > Ericales > Theaceae > Camellia > Camellia oleifera. The sequence goes on from CM039314.1 coordinate 60,007,129, forward strand.
AACAGATCTCAAATGATGATGATGTTTTTGTGTGCTTATCTATTTAGATCAAGACTTTTTATTTTTATTTTTATTTTTTAATCTGAGCTTGAAGATTGTTTTGATTTGAAGGTATAGTTGATCAGATGATGAAGCCATATTGAATTGAATAATATCTGTATGTATGTAGATAGAGAAAATAATTCAACAGATCTTTTTTTGATGGGTAATAATTCAACAGATCATGGAAGAGAATAAATTTAACAGATCATAGAATTTCAACAGACATAAAGATTTGAACATATACAAAAATTAACAATTAGAATTAGGCAAAAAAATTGAACAAATAATAAAATTTGGACATATAAATTTAAATAGATAAGCAAAAAAATTGAACAGATAATAAAATGTGAATAGATATTTGAACAGATAAGAGAAAAAAATGAATAGATAGTCAACAAAATTAAACAGATAAAAAAATATTTGAACAGATAGTGTGGGTGTCGTGTCTTTTTTGAGTCTAAAGCTTGTTTCCACACAAAATGTTGCACCAACTCGCTTTAACCAACAAAGAGTTGCCACTCATTGCATGATAGCATCTCTTTTTGTCCAATCCAAAGATTGACCTCTACTAACTCTCCATTTTATGATTTTAGTGGTTGATTATTTATAAAAATTCATTTTTAGCCTAAAAACCCTTAACTAATCTTAAAACTATGTGTGGGATCTCTCGGACAGGGGGTCCGAGCGAGTTCGATAGTTAGAACTCTTGGTCTTATTTCACGAGTGTAATATGACACAAAATGAGAGTTCAAATTTGGCAAATCCATAGAAAATTCACTACTCATAAGAAATGCCACAAATGAACTACATCACCAGATTTAGAGTCGCTACCTAATCTTTTAAGAAAACTAAGAAATCCATAACTCGTGCCAAATGCTATTATCTATCGTAACCAAAGTGTCTCGGTTCGGAAACTTAGGTATGACGGGAGAATGTCATGAATTGAGTACCCTCATTCACCCTATCAAAGATCGATTTCTACTAATTCTAAATATGAGATTCATTACCAATATATATTCATGTTCTTATTATTAATGCTAAAATTATTATGTGAAATAAACAAATATGGACTAAATTACTTAGTTTGGAATGCTTTGATTTCATACATTTTTTTAAAATGTTCGAAAAAATGCAACTCAAAAAAGAAGAAAAAGAAGAGTCCATATGCATGGAAATCAATATCTTTCCAACTTAAACGAAATAATCTCCATTCGCAGGCATTTAAAAAGATATATCAAGTAAGCAGGTAGTTGCATGATAAAAATGCTAGACATAGTAAGAAAAACACATACAATCGGGATGCAAAGACGGAAAAAGCTCACTTAGTACTCCTCTACACAAAGCCAAGCAAAAAAGGTTAGAGAAATATGCGTGATCCTAGATGCAAAGAAACTAATGCAATACATACAAATAATGCAACTAAAGACTTTGATAATTTAGAGAATACCAAGATTAGGGAATGACTGTGATATCATTCCCTTTTATATTAATAAAGATTATTAATTACAAGGAGGCCCTAAGGCATAGAACAATTACAAATAATATACTATTCTAACACTTCCTTTCAAGTTGGTGCGGAGATGTCTCTCATGCTTAGCTTGCCTAGGATGTCATACAATGGCTTACTCCCAACTCCCTTGGTGAGGATGTCAGCCAGTGTAAACACCCCAATTTTTATCACCCTTAAGACTTGGACACCTCACGTTGAACACTCGATGATGAAATGTTACACTGTACAATCGTTTAGTTTCTTCAGCAAAGGCTTCGATTTTGAACTTTAGAGCCTAAACCTTGAACCCCTTTTGGACCAAAACCTAATTTTTTTTTCTAGCCTGACCCCCCAAAGCCCTGTTAGCCAACAATTGGCCGGTAGGCCATTTTTGGTTGGTTGATTGGCCCTTTTCATGGCCGGCCGGCCATGTTTCCCGGCATGTAGATATTTTACAGCCAGCTGTCCCCCCATATGCATGCCTTGCACCAGCTGGCTTATTATAGATATTTCTGATGTGATAAGGCTTTCTTTTATAAACACTTGACCATTCCTCATGGTTTTAGGTTAGAAATTTTTTTAAGAGCCAAAACTTGTTCAACACACTACCCCTCTCTCTTGCAAATATGCATACACTCTCTATGCACTTCCTAAACAAAAAACTTGAGGACTCTTGCTAAGATTATTGACCCTGAATTTCAGCTCTTGAGAGTGTTTGCCTTGTGATTTTCTTAACCAAGACTATCTCATCTTCAAGAGGTATAACTTTTGCCATCTTTTGCCTTGTTTACACTACTTTTCTCTTCTCTTTTCTTCCTATTTATACACTGTTTTAGATTGGCTTTGAATGCCGAATCTTGTGATTTAAAAGCTACCAAAGGTGGAGGGGTTAACCACCATTTCTTGAACCTTATCCCATACCTTATATCATTGTTCTTCCCACTTGTTTCTTTACTTTTAGCTACTATTTTTCAGAGTTTATTTTAGCTTAAAAATGTGGTTTTGAGTCACGAAAAAATAGGAAGGGTTAGCCACCATTCCTTAGGCTTGTTGATTGTTTGAAACCTCTTGGTCTTAGCCTCTTTTTCCTCACTTTTTCCACTTTGAAAACTCACTTTTCAGTACTATCTTAGGGTTGTTTCAGTGATGTTTTGTGTGTTTAAATATGCTTTAAATATTGTAGATATGTTGTTGTAAGTCCTCATGGGTATAGCTTTCAATCCATTTGAGTTGATAGTTTTTTCCTGCACTTTTTTATAGCTATCATACTTGTTCATACTATTGTAACCACCTTTGCATAATCATCTCTGCAACCTCCTTCCATTCTTTGTTCATTTTGATTAAAGAGTTGTGTTTAACAAAAGTTGTTGTTCAAGCATAAGAAAGAGACCTTCCATACTTAATGGTTTAATCTCTTTGGAGGTTCATTATCAAGGCATTATATCTCTCTTATGCTAATCACAATTTCTTGTTTGTTAATTCTCTTCATCATCAGTGCATTTACTTCTAAGGGACTAATTTTCTAGTTAGACCCTTGGAAATCACCAATGAAAGTGTCATTATAGCTTGTTATCAAGTTTGGATTTAGAGTCATTATCGCTCATTATGGGCTTCGTTAGTCATTATTGCTATTTTTGAGTTTGACTAATTATTATCACTCTCTTTGAGTTTGACTTAGAATTCATTATTGCTTGTAAATGAGTCTGCCACTTCCTTTATAATTTCCCCCGTAGAAAAGGGTTTGAAAGGCTAATTTCTCGGGTTAAGTCAATGCTTGATATTCTTTATTGCTTTTGGACTTAGTGGACGTGACTATCACTTTTGGACAAAAATGAACAAAATATAAGAAATGGAAGGTAATGTAAAAAAAGAGTTAATAAAATTGGAGTAAAAAAAAGTTTAAAAAAAAGGTAATAAAATTGAGTCGGGTTTAATCGAACGTTACATTGAACCTATTGCGTCTGGAATCATTACATACTCTTAGTGATGTTCAATGATTTAAGAAGTAATGTCCACCCATTTTCTTGAGATAACTACATGATAGGGAAGGGATGTTGTTGGTCTTTCATTTCCCTCTATTAAGCTTTTGTCCTATTGGTTCATAGATCATCACGCAACAAACTTACAACACGATTGATGATTTGTGAATCAAATCTACTCCTCCATTGATCATCTTCATGATAGGGAGAGCAAGAAAGGATAAACATCTCCTAGAAATACTCTGTTTTTGCTTTGTTTCAATTCTGTGGCAGCATGGCAAAACCCAAAAACAGTGGCCAGCCGACAACCTTTTTGTCTGGCCAACCACTTCTCAAGGCCGGTCGGCGACCATTGTTTATACAAGTAGTGTCATTTCTATGGCAGAACAGAGCAAAAGCTGAGGCAAAAACAGAATAATTTTCTAACTACAAACAGAACAGATTCTAGCAATAAAACAGAGAGGTTTTCGAGAGGATGTTTTTGTTTGTGCGCGTGCAACTCTTTGCTTCTCGTAGTCCTTTAAATTAATGCTTTAATAGTAGTTTGTTATACTTAATTAGTAGCTTCATTTGAATTTGTAATAGCTAGTTAATTTAGTTAATCTATTTAGTATTTGTAACAATTAGTTTAACATTCGGATATTCATTCGGACCCCCTTGTGCGATGGCAAATTGTAAACACTTGTAATATTTGTATGTCTTTCAACCCCCATTTCTTTCTTTCTTTTATTTATATGCTTACCGTGGTAGCATCATATTTTTCATTCCTTATCATTGCCATGCTTAAATATCCATTTTTGCATGCATCGGGTTCAATTCATCATTCTAACATCATTGCCATTTCCTACTTACTTGAATATATGCGCTACCATACGCCTTAGATTGATCCATATGTTATGTTAAGAAGCCGAATCCGCTAGTCGCATTTTGTATGTGTTACATTAGTCACTTACATATTAGGACACACATTTTTCTAATTATTTTCTTCTCTTTGGCTTGCCTCAGTTGAGTACTAGGTGAGCATTTCTTGCTTTAGCATATTGCATGCACGTTTCTGTCACCATATCAAGCATATTATCATGAGGCTAAGTGCTTATTTGATATACCTGTTTGAATGCCTGTGGATGAAGGCTATTCACTTAAGTTAGGATGATTTTGATTAATGTATATATGAGCTCGCTTTTTTTCAAGTGGCACATATTCAAAATTCTTTTCAAACTAACATGAAATCAAAGCGTTTCAAAGTGAGTGAAATAGTCTGTACTTGTGTGCTTCATGTAATGAGTTAGCATAATAATCAGAACAACAGCATATATTGTACATAAAAATCATATCATGATTGGTAGAGGCCGATCTTTGATCGGGTGAGTGGGGTACTCAATTCATGACCTTCCCCTCTCATACCTAAGTTCTCGAGCTGAAACACTTTGGTTATGATAGACAAATGGCATTTGGCATGAGTCACGGGTTTCTTAAATTTCTCAAAAATATTTAGGTGATGACTCTGAAATCTGGTAATGCAGTCTATTTTTGGCATTTCTGATTGTAAATCGATTTTTCAAAGATTTTTCAGATTTGAACTCTCATTTGTGTTTTTCTATTTTATATTGCACTTATGAAACTAGATTTAGAACCACGGGAGTCCGAATTGTAGAGCTATCATATCCGAATAGACTAAACCCTTCTGAGGAGCATGAGAAACCAGCTACAGCGAGTTGGTCACCAGACTACACAAATGGAATACATATTGTGCCACTAGTGAGTTTCTCCTTAATAAAGTGGCAATCAATCTCAACATGCTTTGTTCTGTCATGTTAAACCGAATTGTGAGCTATGTTGATGACGACCTTATTATCACAGTATAACTGCATGGAGTCTGCCTGATCAATACCTAGATCCCTCAACAATAACTTGATCTATAAAAGCTTACACACACCTTGTGCCATAGCTCTAAACTCAACCTCTGCACTTGACCTGGCAACCACGTTTTGTTTCTTACTTCTCTAAGTAACAAGGTTGCCGCCAACAAAGGTGCAATATCCTGAAGTCGATCTCCTATCAGTTACTGATCTAGTCCAGTCAGCATCTATATAAGCTTCCACACGAAGATGATCATGCTTCAAAAAATAAAGACCCTTACCAGGAGCAGATTTCAAGTACCTTAAAATTCTTATGACAGCCTCAAAGTGAATCTGATAAGGAGCATGCAAACTGGCTAACCACATTGACAGCAACAACAATATCAGGATGCGAGTGAGGTAGGGAGATAAGTTTACCGACTAAACGCTGATAGCTTCCCCTATCAACAACTGCTCCTCCTTCATCATCCTTTAGTTTTTGATTGGATTCCAGTGGAGTGTCACAGGCCTTGCAGCCAAACATCCTAGTTTCCTTCAATAGGTCAAGTATATACTTCCTTTGTGAGATAAATATCCCATCCTTGGAGCGAGCAACTTCAATTCCTAGAAAATACTTCAAGCTCCCCAAGTCTTTGATTTCAAACTCACTTGCTAAATATTTCTTCAACAAAAGTATTTCCTCACTATTATCACTTGTAAGAACTATGTCATCCATATAAACAATGAACGTCGTAGTCTTAGCAGGTGAGGAATGTTTCACAAACAAGGTTGGATCTGTCTAACTCTGTTTGAAGCCATATTTAAGCATAGCCTGAGTGAATCTCTCGAACCAAGCCCTTGGAGATTGTTTGAGACCATATAATGACTTCCGAAGCTGATATACTTTACCCTCTATCTGATAATCCTCAAAACCAAAAGGAATGTCCATACATACCTGTTCTTCAAGGTCACCATGGAGAAAATGCATTCTTTACATTAAACTGATAAAGTGGCCAATCTAGATTAACTGCTATAGAGAGATGTACTCTAACTGAATTCATCTTAGCCATAGGTGCAAAGGTTTCATGATAGTCAATGCCATATGTCTAAGTGAACCCTTTTATCACAAGTCTATTCTTGTAACGCTCAATGGAACCATCCGCTTTGTGTTTCACAGTATACACTTATTTGTATCCCACAAGTCGTTTGTCAGTCAATTTCTAAGTGTCATTCTTCCTGAGTGCTTTCATTTCCTCAATCATGGCAAGTTTTCACTCAGAGATAGCAAGAGCATCCTGAAAATGGTTAACAATGCTAACAGAGGAAATATTTGACACAAAAGCTCTATATGAGGATGACAAATGAGAGTGAGACACAAAATTTGAGATAGGATGTTGAGTACAAGATCACACACCCTTTTTCTTAGTAATAGGAATATTAAGATCAGTGGACTCAAGAAATTCAAAGTTACCTGGACTCTCATCAGAAGCAGGAGATAGCAGTGGAGGAGAAGAAGTGATCTCTTGTATCCAGTTAACTTTATGTCTGTCTTTATCCCTGACATAAACTTGCCCTTTCCTGTTCTTGGTGACATTGGGTTATATACCAATAAGAGGTGGCGGTGCAAGAACAAATGGTTCTACAATAGGAATCATAGGAATCACTTCACACTAGGGCTCTCCCTGAAGAGAGAACTGTGACACCGAAGAGGACAAGAAATAGCATTAAGACTCAAAAAAGGTGACATCTATGGATGCAAACCATTTACGAAAAGAAAGGTGATAACACTTATACCCCTTCTAAGTAGGAGAGTAGCCAAGGAAAAGATATTTGAGGGAGAGAGGGTCCAACGTACCACGAGTAGGAGAATGATTGTGGACAAAACAGACACAACCAAATATTTTGGGAGGAATAAAAAACAAGGACTCGTAACCTAGGAGGACTTAAAGGGGAGCTTGTTTTTGTAAGACCTAGGTAAGAAGACGATTAATAAGATGGACAGCGGTGAGAACAACACTGAGCACATTCATAAAAAAAAACACATGCACCGAGCCATGTCAAGAAGATGACGATTCTTGCATTCTGCTACCCCATTTTGTTGAGGGGCATTGGTGTAAAAGGTTTGATGGATAATGTCATGAGTAGAAAAATATTGCCCTAACCCAGAATCTATGTATTCCCCTCATTATCAGAATGGAAGATTTTGATAGTGGCCCTAAACTGAGTACAAATCATCTTATGAAAATTGCGGAACATAAAGGAAATCTCACTGTTGTCTTTCATGAGATACACCCAAGTAGTACGAGAAAAATCATCAATAAATGTAACAAACCATCAATGACCTTTCATAGACATAACACAAGATGGACCTCAGACATCAAAATGTATTAATGAAAAATGAAATAAACTTTTATTAAAATTGGAAGCAAAAGAAGCTCTGTGTTGTTTTCCAAGTTGATAAGACTCACAAAGAAACTCAGCCACAATATTGTTTGCAAAACTAGATGGAAATAAATGCTTAAGTAAATAAAAAGAAAGATGCCCAACACGCTGATGCCATAACCATAAATCATTTTGGGTAGTAGGGCTCATAGTGGAAGAATAAGCAAGCTTGTCCGATTGATTCAGGAAGTAGAGACCATTTTCTGCACTACCACTGCCAATCGTCTGCCTCGTGACAAGGTCCTGAAAAAACAACAATGATCAGGAAAAAAACGTCACACTACAATTCAAATCCTGTGTAATACGATTCAAGGATAACAAGTTGACAGAAAATTTGAGAACATGGAGAACAGAAGATAGAGGTATGGTAGGAGTGATATGGACTAAACATTTTCCAGAAAATAGCAGAAACAGTACCATCTATAATCCTAACTTTGTCCTGACCTGAAGAGAGCTTATAGGCAGAGACAAGGTTAGAGAATCTAGACATATGATTTGAGGCACCAGAATCAATAATCAAGGGCAAAGACTTATGAGAAAGGAAAACACAAGGAGAATAGGCTAAGTTACCTGAGCAGGCAAACAACGAGGAAGATGTACTGAGAGCAGTAGAAGACCAGTGGCCCAGCAAGTGACGCAAAACATCCTCAAGCTCATGAGTAGTCATGCCAGAGAGACTATCAGAAGCCTAGCCAATGGAAGCAGAAATAGAATCAAGTGTATCAATGGCACTAGACTGATGAGCTCGTGGATAGGAGCCACATCCTTTAGACTGGCTTGACCGACCTCCTCTAGAACCAAACCGATCACCACGATCCTCGGAAGGAGTCCCATGAAGCTTCCAACATGTCTCACGAATATGTCGTGGCTTGCGACAGTAATCATAGAAGACAAACTCCTTGGTAACAGACAGAGGGATGAGAGTTAGACTGAGGCCATCTCTAGGGGTAGACAGTAACATTGAGCAGTCAATAGAGACAGGTGACATCATAGCAAACTGGCAACTTTTCTTATTCTGTACATAGACGAATGCCTCCTGAAGTGAAAGAAGCGTGTCCATGCCCAAAACCCGACTCCGAACCAGATCATACTCCATATTGAGACTTGCCAGAAACTTAAAGAACCTTTCCTGTGCAATGAACTTCCTATACTCGACTGAATCAGTAGTGCAAATAGGCTTATAGTCTAACAGGTGATCAAGGCGTTTCCAGTCGTTGGTGAGGAAGGTGAAGTACTGAAGAACATTCTGCTCCCTATGAACAGAGCTCTCAATAGAGCGGCGCAACTCAAATGCCTGTGAGAAATTCGCTTTGCGGGAATAGGTGGCGGCCACAGCATCCCAAATATCTTGGGCAGTCTCCATAGACAAGTAGCCCTCACTAATTTCTAGTACCATCAAATGGATAAGCCAACTCGTAATCAAAGAGTTGGTAATCTCCCATTAGTTATAACCTGGGTCAGTGGTGCTGGGTTCCTGTAACTCTTCAAAAAAATAGTCAAACTCTGTGACCATGCTAGATAGTTCTGACCATTAAATAGAGAAGTAGTGATTTTAAGACTAGGGTTAGGGTGATCAGTCATAGTCGGAGGTATCATGAAACTTTCATTCCTAGGTGTCTGAGAAGTCGTGGACACACTGGTGGAATCTGCCATGGATACTATACTGCTGAACCCTTAACAAAACTAGTGTCAATCACAAACCTGAAAGGTGGTGGCAGAAGGAAAGACAAAACTACCACTATGAAAGCATAAAGAATAGAGAATTAAGCACTCATAGTTTTTTTTTTTTTTTTTAAGAGAGATGAATAAAGTTAAGAGAGGCCAAAAAGACGAACAGACTACAACATACGGAATAAAAACATAAAGACGAGGACGACCTGGGTAGAAAACAAGGGCAGCGGAACCATGATGCCATAGAAGGCATAGGGGCTATCAGCTGGGCAAGAGAAGCCGTCACTAGTAGGCGACTAGGCCAAGAGACCCTTTGGCAAAGGCCAATCGAGATCAGGATGGGCCTTTAATGAGGATTGCGACCACCCCAGGTAAGTTTCGAACCATAGGGTGATATTTCGTACTGATTTCAACCAACCAGGGTGAGTAGAGACTAGACAGGCATCAACCAGCCCGAAATAGCCTGGGTCTTGCTTAGCTTGAGTCGAAACCCCTTAAGGTGGAATCGGCTTGAGCTGACATAGATGTCGGCTGTCGAAGTTGAGATAACCCTGTCTTGTGTTATGTTAATTAATCTTAATTATGATTGTGATTATGTGCTTAATATGATTTTGGATGCTAATTATATGACTAATTATGTTTTTGAATCCATATCTGTTCACCGTAAAGAAATATGTTTGATTTTTTTGTTATAAAATTTACATTGAAGGCCGTAGAGGCGACAAAAACTGAAATTGACCATGTCATTATGATTAGCATGATTTTTAGAACCTACAGTGATATTTAATTAAAAATTGATTTAGATCAAATTGATTAAATTAAGTACAATTGGTTAGACATAATTGAGTACGATTAACTTAAGCTAATCACCAAGTATATATATGTATAAAACACACTTAAGCTCATGGGATGAGCTCAAAAATCTAAAAATACACACTTTAGAGAGAGAGTGAGCCGAATTAGAGAGAGAGAGAGAGAGAGAGAGAGAGAGATGGATCATCCTTGAAGATTTGTAAGTGAATTTAAGAACTAGGAGGATTAGCTCAAGAATTGGCTATAATTGGAAGGGTTAAGGCTTCTAGGTGAGTAATTGAACTCAATTCATGAGTTTAAGTTCATAACTAAGTAAATTCAAAGATGTTATGTAGCTAAGAGCAAGATTTAAAGTGAATATGATGAATTTGAAGTTAATGTGTATATGCATGTAATAAATTGTCATGATTTTGCATGTTTGAGCCTAAACATATAACCCATGTTGAATTGAGAGTTGTTTGATACATGCATGCATGAATTACCATGGTATGAACCTCAATTCTAAAAATTTATGTTTAAAAGGGGAAAAATTGACATGATTGAGTTTATGTGATGAATCTATGAGAATTTGAGATTCAAATCTTGTAAAATTGACAGTTATATCATGATAGAAGTTGCATGGTTAACATATAGGAAATATTATGCAAGTTACACCATGTAGAATTGTGTTTTGAAGCTCAAATAGTGTGCTAGAAATTCTAGATTTTGACCTGTCCACTCGAGCATAAAAATCAAGCTCCTAGAATTTTTACAGAGATTGCCTGGAGGCTTGAGCGGCAAATCTTGCGCTCGAGCACACCCTGTTTTGCAAGGCTCATTGCTCGAGCGACAGAAAGTTCGCTCGAGTGTAAAAATCATGCAACCAGAACTTTTACAGTGTTTTTCAGAAACTTTTGAAAGGCTGTTTTATGTTCCATTTTCCATTCTCTTTCATTTCTAAGGACTCTTAGGCATTCATTGAGCATTGTAAATGAAGTAAAGGAATAAGAAAAATGCCTAAGAGAAATAAACAAGTTAAGAACGGATTGAATTGCTTGTGACCCAATGTGTTATGTAATGTGTAGGATTAAGCGCAAGGGCAAATCCATCAATGGAATACTGTGAGTAATATCTTGGTAAAGATATTTTCAAGTATGTCATTTTCTAAATGCTACTTTTGAATAAGCTTCATAGATTTGATGGTTTGATTTATGAATGAGTATTCTATATGCCTAATTTTTGTATAAGGCTCTACGAAGAGCATGATTTGGGCCCAAGGCCGTTTGATATGTTTGAATTGGGCCTAAAGGCATTTGATACATTTGATATGTATGAATTGGGCCTGAGGCCGTTAGATACGTTTGAATATTATGATGGGCCAAAGGTTGTTTGTATAAAAGGATGATTGTGACCATGAATATGAAATGCGCATCAATATGAATATGTAAAATAATGGGCCCAAGGCCGTTTGATACATTTGAAGTGTTTGAATTGGGCCTGAGGTCGTTTGATGAATCTGACAAAGTTATGTAATGGGCCCGAGGCCGTCTGATATGTTTAATAAGGATCTAAAATGGGCCCGAGGCCATTTGACATGTACAATAGAGTCATATAATGGGTCTAAGGCCGTTTGAATTTCAAATTCACGGGTTCGATGTACTTAACATGAATCTCATTCATATAACCCCTTTACTTTGGTATTATTCACTGGGCGTTAGCTCACTCTTATTTGTGTGTATATAGGTGAGCAAAGGGTCGTTTAACCCCAATCTTAGTGGAGTTTGAGAAAGGAACCTGGCTTTTGTGGAGTCAGCCCAGGCGCCTCACGCAAGAGGCTTTGTTTATGATCTTTTATATTTTCTTTTGCTGCTTCCAATGGTCACGATAGACCATTTATGTGTTTAAGTTTTTTGGTATAACTGACTATGTGTTTGAATGATCCTGGGTGTACAAGATGTTAACTATCAATATATGGTGTGAGTTATTATCTAATATATGGGAAATGCTTTTGGTATGCCATGTATGCATAGCTCATTGGACAAAAACTTAAGTCTGCTTCCGTTTTGGCCCCTTGTCACTATTAAGATATGTTTGATTTTATTTGAGATCGTAGGTAATCTCATGATTACTGGCCGGTTATGACCTTAATCTATAGGGGTGGGTTCGAGTCATGACAGAAGTGGTGGTTGCTAGCTAGTGGGTTGTCTTCGGCGGGTGGCTGGTGGCTCCGATGGCTACCAAGAACTGTATAGGTAGATGGGTTTAGGTTTAGGGTTAGGTTTTGATACCATGATAATTTTACAAAATAAAAGAAATGAGAGATAAAATAAGCAAAGCTTTATGCATGAAAAATAGATGTAAAACATGGAAGAATAATGAAATAAAGAAAACATGATGCTAAGATAAGGAAAACTCTAAATAAAAAGGATAGAGAATAAAGAGATGAGTACACTAGTATCTATACTAAGGAAAGCAAAATGATAAGAATAATGGAAACTAACCATATTAATGTAACATGTTCCGGGGGGGGGGAACCCGTGCGTGTTAAATAGTTCGAAACCTTGATTTCTTTGATCTAGTCTTACGAGTGTAATGTGAAACATAGATGAGAGTCCAGTTTTGACAAATTTTATAGAAAATCCATTTTATTACAAAACTTTTGCCAGAAATGGAGTGCATCACCAGATCTTAGAGTCGCCACCTAATGTTTTGGAAAAATTAGAAAACCCGTGACTCATGCCAAGACCACTGTTCGTCGTCACTGAAGATGCTTAGCTTGAAACCCTAGGTATGAGAGGAGAATGTCATTATTGAGCACCCCTGCTCACCCATCAAAAGATCGGCCTCTATTAAACCATGATATGAATTTTATTTTTCTTTATATGTTCATGTTCTGATTCTTTAATAAATCATAAAATTTACTATATGAAGCATACAAGTATAGACTATGCCATTCATTTTGGAACAAATTAATTTCATGTGTTTTGAAAGAATTTTGAAGATGTACAACTCATAGAAATTGAGTTTACAAAAATGAAATCAATACCATTCCAAATTAAGTGAAACAACCTCCATCTATTGACATTCATATAGTTATATCAAGTAAGCACGTAGCCTCATTGTAGGATGCTAAACATAGTAAGAAAAATATATATAAACGGGATGCTAAAGCATAAAAACTCACATGTTTATCGACGTCCCGCGAACAGCTACAAAACAAAGTTAGCAAAATATGCATGATCTTATATACAACATTCTAATGCAGTTCACTCATGAAATGTAACCAAAGATTCAGCTTTTAAGAGATGACTTGTAAATCATCTCAAGAACATGAGGCAATGCAAAACACTCAAATTAAAAAGAAAAGCAGAAATTGCATAGGCCTTGGAGATCATTCACCGAAAATTTGTTTGCTGCTCTATTTCGCCTTTGGAAAATCATTTGGGAATTCATGTTTTTCATGCAACAAGACCAAAACAAAGCAAACAAAACCTTCCCAAGAGAAATGATATAATATATACAAAAATTATCAATTGAAAAATCTAACAAATATTCACAAATTATCTCATTTTGTTTGTGGCCAAAATTAAAGCTTAATTCGACAATCTTTTAAAATCATTTAGAATTTCACAATTTTAACTTCACAGTTGTGTTCGAAATGGTCCTTTTAGCTAGGAATAACTTCGCCGCATTTCCAGGGGCCTTACTGAAAATCCTCCAAAAAAGTCGGGACACACCATAATTATTTGAAAATTTTAGGCCATAGTGCAATTTTCAAAATTCATGAGATAATCCGTTAACACCAAGGAATATTCCATGAAACAAGGAATATTCTGTTTGCTAATGTCAGTGGTGTGTCATGCTGACATTATCATCCACAAATAGTAATATACAAAAAAATGAAACAAAAAGAAAAATATGTTGCTATGAGGGTTTGAACCCCTAACCTAAGCTTCAACCTCTAAAACCTTAACCACTAAGCCAAACCATGTCTTGTGTTAAATTTTCTTGTAGATAATATTTAAACACTAGGATCAGTAAAGAAAGATTAAACAACTTTTATATTTTTTCATTTTATGAAACATGATATGCGTGGTGGTTTCATCCACCACTGCACTAAAAATATATACAATTAGTAAACAAATTACATTAGGTGATTCAACCAATCATTTTTAATAATCTAAATCACATATTTACATCACATATTTAAAATAAGAAAAATAATTTTAACAACCTAAATTACATATTTATATCACATATTTAAAATAGGAGAAACGAAAAGAAAATAAATGAGAAAATTATAAAATTTTACCTTTAGAGAAAATAATAAATTTTTTGATTGTCAAACTTTCTTCGTTATACCATTATAGTTATGGAGTATTCTTTGAAATCTCAGCAAGATATGTCAAATTGTAGCTTTAGTGTGGTTGTGGATGGTGTATATGAATGGATAGAAAGGTTGATTAAAGCAATTTTTGATCAATTCCTCTCAAGAATAAAACAATTTATTTCCTTCTCTTTTTTTCTCTTTTATTTCTCCTTTCTCTCCTCTCCATATTGAACTCCTCCAGCTCTTTTATTCTTTCTTCTTCCCCTTCTGAGCATCCCCCCATTTCCTCTGAAGTCTTACACTATTTATAGCTATGTAAAGTAAAAGCAACAAAAAAAATAATAAACAAAACGGCCGACACCCATCATCAAATAAACATATTTATATATATATATATTAATTATTATATATAAAGATATACATGATTGAATCAAGTGCGCCTCAGTCGCGCACTTCATCATTTCTTCTTTTATATAATATATATATATATGCATGATTGAATTAGGTGTGTTTGCACCGCGCACTTCCTTTTTTCTTTTTTATTATTATATATTTTTATATATATATATAAATAATTTATATAAAAATACCAAAAATATGTACAAATACGATCTAAAAGAATTTGGCCAAAAATGTTGAAGGTAAAGCTTAAATCTAACTGTTCTGCTGAGAAATTCGTAATATAGTATATTCCAATTTTCATCAACGGTTGTTCAAAAGAAAGTACCTAAGTCTTAGGGCCAATCAAAATGGGGTGTCTACAGTTGTCCCTTTTTGACAGAACTCAAGGTCATTTCTTGAAGTGAGTGAATGCCAAAGTTCGAAGATGACCTTTTTGACAAGGGCGTAAGACTTGGGCAAACAAACAAGATGCAAATGCAATTGGTTGAACCCGAAGGTTGCCTACGTATCCCTTTGCAAGGAATCAAACCAGCGTAGTTAAGGAACATAATGCAAATGACATGCAATTGAAAATTGAACTCTCTTTTTTTGTTTTTTGAAGAAAAGTGCATGACTAATGCAATGCAACAAATAATATGAAGCATAATAAGGGATACAACTCGAACACATATACGTAAGAGAACGAAATGTAACCGATGAATGGTCCCAAAACAAGCAAGGTATTAACCAAGGTATAGTCTTAACCAATAATCCAAGAAAAGAGAGGTGTTAACCAATAATGGTTTGGATTGCCAAACCCAAGAAATGGATAGTTTCGTCATCCCAAAAAAGAGCTAGTACAAACGAGTTGTTTTTACAACCCAAAAAAAGGGAGCCAGCATAAACTGTCTCAAATGGTGATGTGAATATATTGTAGCCAAGTGATGCAATAGTGTGGTTATGCAAATGATATGCTAATGCAAGTGAAAGTCGATGTTTTCTTTTTCTTCTTTTCCTTTGGAAACGCATCATGTGTACAATGCACAATGTAATATATGGTGAGGCAAGCCTAATGCAAATGATATGAAATAAAGGAGGGTGCATTGCATACAAATGAGCATACTGCACAAATGAAAAAGGGGGTGCATTGCATATAAATGTACCACAACAAAAATGATGAACTCAAAATCCAAACATGTCTTACGTGAGAAGAGGAAATGTGAACTCAAAATCCAAACATGTCTCACGTAAGAGGATAAAATGTGATATAATCAACAAGCGTACCTAACCGTATTTCACACAGAGATGAGGGAAGGTTTTATCCGGGAAAAACATCAAATCCTAACACGTTTCACGTAAAAAGAGCAAATGTGGTGTAACCAACAGGCGTACCTAATCGTATCTCATACCAAGAGGGGGGAAGGTTTTAACCAGGTAAACGTCAAATCCTAACACATTTCGTGTGAAAGGAGCAAATGTGGTGTAACCAACGAGCTTACCTAACCATATCTCATACGGATAGGGAGAAGGTTTTAACCGGGTAAACGTCAAATCCTAATACATTTCACGTAAAAGGAGCAAAGGTGATATAACCAACAGGCGTACCTAACCGTATCTCATACGGAGAGGGGAAAGGTTTTAACCATATAAATGTTAAATCCTAACATGTTTCACGTGAAATGAACAAAGGTGTGTAACCAACAGGCATACCTAACCGTATCTTATACGGAAAAAGAGAAGGTTTTAATCGGGTAACATCAAATCCTAACACGTTTCACGTGAAAGGAACAAAAGTGGTGTAACCAACAGGCATACCTAACTGTATCTCATACAGATAGGGAGAAAGTTTTAACTAGGTAAACGTCAAATCCTAACACCTTTCACGTGAAAGGAGCAAAGGTGGTGTAACCAACAGGCTTACCTAACCATATTTCATATAGAAAGGTGGAAAGTTTTAACCCAATAAATGTCAAATCCTAACACGTTTCACGTGAAAGGAGCAAAGGTGGTGTAACCAACAACCGTATCTCATATGGATAGGGGAAGGTTTTAACCAGGTAAACGTCAAATCCTAACACGTTTCACATGAAAAGAGCAAAGGTGGTGTAATCAACATGTGTACCTACCCGTATTTCATACAGAGAGAGGGAAGATTTTAACTTTGTAAACATTAAATCCTAACACATTTCATGTGAAAGAAGCAAAAGTGGTGTAACCAACAAGCGTTCCTAACCGTATCTTGTATGGAGAGGGGGAAGGTTTTGACCCTATAAACGTCAAATCTTAACATTTTCACGTGAAAGAAACAAAGGTGGTGTAAACAACAGGCATACGTAACCGTATCTCATACAATAGGGGGAAGGTTTTAACCAGGTAAATGTCAAATCCTAACACATTTCATGTGAAAGGAGAAAATGTGGTGTAACTAACAAGCCTACTTAACCGTATTTCATACGGAGAGGAGGAAGGTTTTAACTCGATAAATGTCAAATCCTAACACGTTTCATGTGAAAGGAGCAAAAGTAGTATAACCAACAGACGTACCTAACCGTATCTTATATGGAGAGGGGGAAGGTTTTAATCGGGTAAACATTTAATCCTAGCATGTTTCATGTGAAAAAAACAAAGGTGATGTAACCAACAGGGATACCTAACTGTATTTCATACGGAAAGGGAAAAGGTTTTAACTAGGTAAACATTAAATCCTGACACGTTTCACGTGAAATGTGAAAATGTGGTGTAACCAACAAGCATACCTAATCGTATCTCATACGAAAAGGGGGAAGGTTTTAACCAGATTTAAACGATGTACAACAGCATCAGTATACATGATAGAAGTATACATATACGTCAATACATATACATATAAAGTATATACAAGCAGATATATATACATGTCTCTCTCCCCTTTCCTGTTTTTGTCTCTCTCTTTTCTTTCATCTGCTTCGAGCGTCATGTCTAGTGTGTGATTTCAACAAACACGTCACCTGACTGAAAGAGGTAAACCCTCCCTGATTTTTTTCAACGATTGCCTTGGCACCTTCACCCCCTTGTCTTTTTTTCCTTCCTCGTTCTCTTTTTAAACCGAGGCCTGTAAGAGAGGTAGAGCAAAAAGCTGCGAACTCTTTCTATCACCACTCTGCAATCCCTTTCTTTTGCATCACTTTCCTCTGACGTGGCCTCTTCCCGTGGTTCTCTCACTGTTTTTCCAGACCTCAATGAATCCACGATAGAGATAACCGATTCTGACTCCCTTGAACCTCAACCGCACGTCTCTTCTTATTCCCCTATTCTCAGCTTTCCAGCAATGTTAGTTGAGCAAATAATGACAGCACAGTCTGACATTGAGGCTAACTCGTATACGTTGAGGTCATGTGTGGAGACCGTGACTGCGGTCTCTAACTTGAACCGTCGACTACAGAACAAGACGTTTGAAGTGTATCAACTGTCAGCGCAACTCTTCCTGCTTCAATGTATGTATAAAGATGCTCGAGGAGAGATTGACAATTTGAAAAAGAAAAACAAAGAACTAAAACGACAGGCGGCCTCTGTGGCCTAATTCGGAGTTCCCTCGTACTCCGCATTTGAAGGCCAGCCAGGAGTAATTTCTTTTGGAAGCCTTGCAAATGTTGAAGCAAGGTCTTTGAAGCGTTCTCTGGAATGAAGATGAGGGGAGGCAATCGGCGGTAAAGTCGAGCGACGAAGCTATTTGCAAATAAAGTAGATTTGGAATCTTCACTGCTGGGTTGCTATCGGAAATTAAGAAAATGCTCTATCTCTTTTTGTTTTGTTTTTGTTTTTGTTTTTTTGTTTTTTGTTTTTTTGGTATTTTTGTTTTGGAGTGTTTAATAAAAGAGTTTTGTTTTTCAAATCCGAATCGCATAAATGGCAGAACACTTGAGCATAAAAAACCATTTGGTTTGAATTTTGAATTTGGGAACGGTTGCATTTCAATGAATTCAGAGCTGGATGTCGAGCCTATGATTGACCAAAACACAAAATACAACTCAATGAAAGGAAAACAAAGCAAAAACCATCCCAAACGCACTCCTTTATGCTTGCCGGAATAAAATGGAAACAATACAAAACATCACTGGTTAACCGCCTGATCGACCATCCAACGAAAGGACATCGCTAGAGGCAACTACTGTGCATATTCTGGCAAGTGCTCAACTGAAAGAAAAAGTATGAGTTAATGTGACCTTCGTGATGAGGACTTGAGAGTATGAAGAAATGACAGAAAACTTGACTTGAATGTGCCCCTACTTCATCACTTTGACCTTTTCTTTTAGTTTTTTTGACTAAAAAGATTTTGATCAACATAAGAGTTTGATTAGCATGCTTATTCTACTTCTCTATTTTGAAATCATGTGAGTCAGGTTATGAGCATTAAAAATTTTCTCTTTCGATCCAAAGAATGGTTTGAGTTTTGCAAAAATTGAATAATTTTTGAGAAAATTAGTCAATTTCATTAAAAGTCCTCAAAATCTATTTTCACAAATGACCATTACCCGATAAACATGAAATCAACCTTTGAGATGTATAACTGAATTCGTCTTGCAACTAAACCCACAATGAAGGAGAAATAAGACAACTGAATCAAATGGGAACGAGCCAATCAAATATGGATAGCTGAGTCGAATAAAGATACACCAATCAAACATGGACGAGATGAGTGATTTGAAAAATGATTAGGGTTGAACTTCAAGATGAAGTTGCCTACGTATCCCAAAGATAGGAATCAAGCCATACGTAGTTTTGGCTAAGGCTCACTCGGGTATTGACACTTTCCTTTTGTGCTCTAACTTTTGCCAAAGCCCCCTTTCGGGTTTTCAACCTTGCGAGCTTTTCATTTTTCTCATTTTTCTAATTTTTTTATGCTCTAATTTTTGCCTAGGTCGCCCTTCTAGGTTTTTGGCCCAGCGAGCCTTTCAAGGATAGTACTTATTCAGCTTGTCCATGTTGATTGGTTGTAAGAATTCTAAACCATCCAAATCCATGAGAATGGCCGTTACTCTTGGCCAGATAAATTTTATGATATAGGGATTCCTCCAATTTAGGTCTAAATTTGCTCCTAGTGTCGCGGATAGGAACTTGATTGTCCTCTACTAATAAAACTCATTCTCTCAGATATCGAGATTTGACTTCTTTTCCGGTTTTCATTAGCTTGAGAAACGATCCAGTTTGAATCTTTGTCACATTCGACATTATTGTCCCTAATTCAAGGGCTGCTTCTAATCCGAATCATATCTGACATTATTGTCCTCTATTCAAGGGTTGCCTCCATTCCGGCTATGCAAGCCTTATACTTTGGTTGATTACTGAACATTTTGAATCAAGGTTTGAAAGCTAAGGAGGTCAGATCTTAACTCGAGTGGGATCCTATGATGTACAATCTCAAGATCAATTCCAGGCATGTCTTTATAGGACTACGCAAAAATATTTTTTTGAAATCTTTTAACAAGGTGACTAATCGCTCATGCTCTTACGAAGACACATTATAATCAATTTGGACCAAGCCAGGATCCTTCTCAGTACCCACATTAACAAAAATGATCTCACTTATCAAGGGCTTAGCACACCTCTCATTTTCTCAGTCGATCGAAATTTGCAAATCCCGGGGAATTTCTTTCTCTTCGTTTTTATCAGAGTTTTGAAAAAAAGTTTTGTAATTTTTGGTCAATGCAATGAATTAAAGCACAGAGAAGGAGGCAGAATGTGTGGCACTTTTATTGAAAAGAAACTACGACTCAGCGATGACAACAGACTCAAAAGAAAATGACAAAGAAGACCTAGACAGGACAAAAATGTCTAGGTTAGCACTCCCGAAATCAACAAACTCTGACTCACTAGAATGACTCAAGCCTGATCCCAACTCTACAAACTTTGTGAAATCAAACTTAAACTCAATACTCAATTTAGAACTCAGAATAAAATCATTCTCAAATTACTAGTCAAGGTGTGGGCCATCCACTACATTCAAAATAAAGCATGTGCAATTAACAGGAGGTCACTCCCAAATCACAGAAATGGTCGGATATCGCACAAGTTTTATTTATTTACACTGATAGACTTTGTGGGATATCGGATTTTTCTAAAGCAATGGTGCTATAATAACTTAGCAAGAAGAAAACAAAAGTTCCAATCAGAACTATGGCAGCACTTTGGCCCAATTTGCACAACTGATCATTGTATGCCCCCTACTGGAAAAAAACTGAACCCTACAAGCTGACATGCCTAAACCACTATTCAGAATTTGAGAATCCTAGATCACACACATTGCACATCACAGGAAAAAGAACATACAACCCTATGGGGGCTAGGGTTATCCTGTCCTAACTTTGAAATAATCTAGGGTTTCACTATTCAAACAAGTAGTATCATACAACTTAGAAATGGGAGAGTATCCTATCCTATTTTTGGAAGGCACTATAGCTTACCATATACATAAGGTCAGCTCTACTCTAGGGATTGAAGTCAAGGTGACGTCACTAAAGAGTCCTTTGAGCAATAACCAAAGAAGATCCTAGGAAGTTAGAAGAGTCAATATAGTATCTCTTCGAAATCTGAGAACCTTAGATAGCGGAGCTACCTTTTTGATAGATCTCAAAAGGATATAACACAAGGCCTCTAAAGTAACGTAGAGATAGGTATAGTGTCTCAAAAAACTTGCCTGTGCTCCTACCAGTATCTGGGCAAACATGACTTTAAGTGCACCAATGAATACCATGCAATAAACATATAATTGAAAATAAAAGTCATATCACGGAGTTTGAATCAAGATTTTATAAAATCCCCAATAGAGTCGCCAAAAACTGTAGCATGCCCGGCGGGTACATGTGTATGTTAAACAGTTCAGACCTTCGATTTCTTTGATCTAGTCTCACGAGTGCAATGTGAAACATAGATGAGAGTCCAGTTTTGGCAAATTTTATAGAAAATCAATTTTATTAGAAAACATTTGCCAGAAATGGATTACATCACCAGATCTTAGAGTCGCCACCTAATGTTTTGGGAAAATTAGGAAACTCCTGACTCGTGCCAAGACCACTATTCGTTGTCACCAAAGATGCTTGGCTCGGAACCTTAAGTATGAGAGGGGAAGATCACCCCCGCTCACCCGATCAAAAGATTGACCCCTACTAAACCATGATATGAATTTTATTTTCTTTATATGTTCATGTTCTGATTATTTAACAAATCTTAAAATTTACTATGTGAAGCATACAAGTATAGACTATGCCATTCATTTAGGAACAAATTGATTTCATGTGTTTTGAAAGAATTTTGAAGATGTACAACTCATAGAAATTGAGTTTACAAAAATGAAAATCAATATCATTCCAAATTTAGTGACACAACCTCCATCTATTGGCATTCATACAGTTATATCAAGCAAGCACGTAGCCTCATGGTAGGATGCTAAACATAGTAAGAAAAATATACACAAGTGGGATGCTAAAGCATAAAACTTCACATATTTACCGACATCCCGTGAACAGCTACAAAACAAAGTTAGCAAAATATGCATGATCTTATATTCAACATTCTAATGCAGTTCACTCATGAAATGCAACCAATGATTTGTCTTCTAAGAGATGACATGTGAATCATCTCAAGAACATGGGGTAGCGTACATAATCACATAGGAATTGATTAAATCCATAAATGCAAACTTAGACGAATCAATATGCATGAAATATGGATGCAAAATATGGATATAATAATATATATATATATATATGATGCATATTCACAAAGGAAAGTAAGTAAAAGAATAAGATAAATAGAAGCGGAGTGAGGAATTATTACAATACTTTGAATAAATAATTACAACCGAAATGAGAGAAATGAAGAAAAATTACAAGAAAATAAAAACCTCACAAAACATTCAAATTAAAAAGAAAAGCAGAAACTGCATAGGCCTTAGAGATCATTCACAAAAAATTTGTTTGCTGCTCTATTTTGCCCTTGAAAAATCATTTGGGAATTCCTATTTTTCATGCAACAAGACCAAAACAAAGCAAACAAAACATTTCCAAGAGAAATGATATAATATATACAAAATTATCAATTGAAAAATCTAACAAATATTCAAAAATTATCTTATTTTGTTTGTGGCCAAAATTAAAGCTTAATCCAACAATCTTTAAAAATCATTTAGAATTTAACAATTCTAACTTCACAGTTGTGTTCGAAATGGTCCTTTTAGCTAGGAATAACTTCGCCGCATTTCTAGAGCCCTTACTGAAAATCCTCCCAGAAAGTCGGGCCACACCATAATTATTTGAAAATTTTCGGCCATAGTGCAATTTTCAAAATTCATGAGATATTTTGTTAACACCAAGGAATATTCCGTGAAAAAAGGAATATTTCATTTGCTGATGTCAGCGGTGTGTCATGCTGACATCATCATCCACAAATAATAATATACAAAAAAATGAAACAAAAAGACTGTCACGCCCCAATTTTTAACTACTCGGAAACATTACCAAAAGTCTTTAATTTAGGTCCCCCCCTTTTTTTTCCAAAAAAAATCTATTACCCTTGAGTAATAGAGACATAATAATATATGTTCTCTTTCTCAATGAATACAACAATAACAATGATACATGCCAAGCTTCCACTACGGAGCTACATGTAAATAATTACAAATATCAATATCCGATATTTATTTCCTTCACATCCACAATGAAATTACACAAAAGGGACCCATGGACTTCTCAACTTTTCAACTATTGGATCTGAATTCTCTTCCAGAAAAAAAATGAAACAACGAGGGATGAGTACAATTGCCCAATAAGAATCTCATAGTTCTACGACAATAACTAACGCATAGATAAAAATGATCATGCATGCAGGGTGATACCATATAGTAAGATGACATTTTGTAAGCTTAAAATATTATATGTAGAGTTTCTTCTTCTCAGAATTTCTTTGAACATTTAAGGAAAACTTTTAGCTATAAAAATTATCCCTCATTATCAGAAAAAACCATAAATCATTTTCGAAAACAAATATGTTTAAGGAACAACATCATCTTAAATTTATCAACCAATTCCAAAATATTCCTCATTTAATTTTCATCTTTTTATACCTCTTTTTATTTCCATTTTCTTTTTTACTAATTCCCATTATTATAACTTCATAACATAGAAATCAAAACCTCCTTTATTTTCAATAACAATTCTCCTACCTCAACTCCTATTTGTTTGACAACTACATCACATCCACATTTGCATTATCAATTATAATTCAATATAACAATGGAAAAATAAACCCACTTAATTCAATTTCTCAATTAATTACAAATCAAAACTCTTAATCTCTCTCTATAATTACATACAACCCAGTGAATTCATTATCACCAATCTTTTATCTAATTACCATTTCCTTATCCATTCTTTTTGAATAATTTCTATATGCGTTCCCCTTCAATACCAAATTACACATCAAATTATAACTTCATAAGTTCATCACAATTCACACATGTCATCACCGATTCAACGTATTTCACAACACATTCCACCTTTTGCTGACTTGATACGGCGGGATAGTGAGCACTCAATTCATAACACCCTCCATCTTTTGCCGACTATTATACGGTGGGATAGTGGGCACCCAATTCATAACACCCTCCACCTTTTGCTGACTATTATACGGTGGAAAGTGAACTCCTAAAAACTATTCTCTCAAAAACCATATTTTTTGAAAAACCATGTTTTTCCACATTTACCGATTGTCATACGGCATGACATGGACACCCAAAAACCATTTTCAACTTTAAAACTATTCCCCACATTTGCCCACTATTATACGGCAGGACGTGAGCACCCAAAAACATTTTTTAAAATCATTCGTTTTTCCACTTTTGCCGACTACAATACGACAGGACTTTATGGACACCCAAAAATATTTTTTCACTTTTGCCGACTACAATACGACAGGACTTTGTGAACATCCAAAAACATTTTTCTCACATTCGTCCAAAGATAAGCCTAGACAAGGCATTTGGGCACCTTGAATTCAAAACTACCCCCACATTTACCGACTCTTATACGGACAGACGTGGGCACCGAAAGACATTTTCCTCTTTTTCTTTTTGACTCCCCGTGCAGGTACCAATTACAACACAACCCAACACCACTCAACACAACTCAACTCAACGCAACTTAACTCAACTCAACTCAACTCAACCCAACTCAACACATTTCAACATAACTCAATGCAATTCAACATAACCCAACAAAATTCAACACAACCCAATTCAATACCATTCAATACAATTCGACATAATTCAATACAAACTCTTAAACCACCACATCTTCATTTCATCACAAAGCTCATATCATCCATACCATTAGTAATTTATTTCCCCCAAGTTTGGTTTCATAATATAACATAATTTAAAATATCAACGTTAAGAGTTCAATTGCAACTTTTACATAAATTTTCAAACTCTTTAAAATTTCAATTAAACTTGTATATGTGTAATTTAACACCTCAATTCCATGATACTACTTTCAATTTACGCAAAACAATCATCTATCTTCATGAACCAAACTAGGATTTTTAAGAGAAGTTAAAGCCTTTCACAAAACACTTTTTATTCCAACCCTTCTATTGCTTATACACCAAAATTCATAACCTAAAATCATAACCCAACAAGTATGCCCCAACTCTTCAAACCCCAAAACCCCTAATCTCATGATTTTTCACAATATGCTTAAAAATGTAAATTTGTATTTGTATAAGGAAAATACCACAAATCTATCTATAAATGAGAGTATTGAAGGAGAACTAGAAACCCCTACCTCAATGATCAAGCAATATAGAAAAAATTTTAGAAGAATCCTTCACAAATCCAAAATTTAGTAGGTAGAAAAGTAAGATCTTCAAACTTTCTTCAAATTTTGGTAAGAGATCTTGGCCAAATCTTTGAGATATGAAAGGTATTTGGGTAAAAAATCTAGGGTTTTTCGGACTTAGACTGAGGGGAAGGAAGAGAGAAAAGAAAAGTGGAGAGAATGATCTAGAAAGGCACTTTTTAAACTGTTGGATTCGCGCAATCCGCTCGAGTGCCACTTTTTGTGCTCGAGTGCACTTGCTTCCAACACAGATACTAAAATTTCAAATGGACATAACTCTGTCATCCAGACTCCATTGTAGGTCGTTCTTGTGTCCAAATCGAAGCCCAAGAAACAAGCTTTCCAATGGTTCTAGCCTCACACCCAAATTCAAAGTGTGAAAAAAGAAAAAAGGCAAAAGAGTGATGGCTATTTATAGGAAAATTATCCTAGTCAAAGTTTTTGGTTTAATCTTACTTTGCTATCACGTTACAACTTTGATCAATGTCCCAGAATAAAACAAGGAAGCTCCAAACACAATAATAAAATGTCAAAAGCAATCCCACTAGTCCCAAAAATTCAGATTCAACCAGGCAAGTTGCTCGAGCGTCCAATTTTGCACTCGAGTGAACAGACCAACAAAGCCGACCACTCAAGCGACCACTCCTACTCTCAAGCAGAAATTCACAACTCTCAAAATCTCGGATAGACTACAAAAGTATTGGGAGCCTCATAAGACCGCTCGAACGCAAGAGTTGGCGCTCGAGTAGAGAGAAAAATTCTAGGGTGTTACAAAGACAAATATGTTGCTATGGGGTTTTGAACCCCTAACCTAAGCTTTAACCACTAAAACCTTAACCACTGAGCCAAACCAAGTCTTGTGTTAAATTTCCCTACAGATAATATTTAAACACTCGGATCAATAAAGAAAGATTAGACAGCTTATATATTTTTTCATTTTATAAAACATGATATGCGTGGTGGTTTTACCCACCACTGCACAAAAAATATATAGAATTAGTTAAGAAATTACATTAGGTGATTCAGCCAATCATTTTTTAACAATCTAAATCACATATTTAAAACAAGAAAAATATTTTTAACAACCTAAATCACATATTTAAAATAGGAGAAAATTATAAAAATTTACCTTTGGAGAAAATGATGAATTTTTTGATTGTCAAACTTTCTTCGTTATACCCTCATAGTTATAGAGTATTCTTTGAAATCTCAGCAAGATATGTCAAATTGTAGCGTTAATGTGGTTGTGGATGGTGTATATCAATGGATAGGAAGGTTGATTAAAATAATTTTTGATCAATTCCTTCAAGAATAAAACAATTTATTTCCTTATCTTTTTTCTCTTTTTTTTTTTCTCCTTTCTCTCCTCTCCACGTTGAACTCATCCAGCTCTTTTATTCTCTCTTTTGAGCATCCCTCCGTTTTCTTCTGAAGTCTTACACCATTTATAGCGATGTAAAGTAAAAGCAATAAATAAAAAATAAACAAAACAGCCGACACCCATCATCAAATAAACATATTTATCTATATTATATTAATTATTATATATAAAGAGATACATGATTGAATCAAGGGCGCCTCAATCGCGCACTTCATTCTTTCTTTATTTATAATATATATATATATATATGCACGATTGAATTAGGTGCACCTGCGCCGCACACTTCCTTTTTTTTCTTTTCTTATTATATATTTTGTTTTGAATATAAAAATACCAAAATATGTACAAATACGGTCTAAAACAATTTGGCCAAAACAGTTGAAGGTTGAAATTAAGGCTTAAATCTAACTGTTCTGCTGAGAAATTTGTAATATAGTATATTCCAATTTTCATCATCGGGTGTTTAAAAGAAAGCACCCAAGTCTTAGTGTAATGTCCTCAAAATAAACCCATAATATATACAATATTAACATGCATTGATTAAGAAAGACAAAACCTTATTCCATTCATCAGAGTAATCTTATTAAAAGACATTACATGTAATAACGAAAGTAAATACCCTATGAGCTTACATCTTTCCAAGCCAACACTTGGACACAAAAGTCTGAGTACTAACTCAATTACACATTAAGCCTTTGGCTTGAGTTTACATGTAATATCAAACTAAAACAAAATAACAACTAATCTAAACAGAGTCTTCAACTCCAAATCCTTCCAAGCTAAGTCCTTGGAGGTAGCATATCACCTGGACCTGAAAATGATGTTCCCGTATAGGGTGAGCCACAGCCCAGCAGAAATATACTAAACCAAATATAAGAATTGACTAAAGCAATAGCATTCGATGGATGGTTAACACTGTTAAATCCATTATATCACTTTACAGTTTCATGACAATAATGTCCATGACATGTTTCGCTTTACGTTATTAATCAACCTTCCAATTATACAGACATGGCTCAGAACCTGGCCAAACAATAATAATGAGATTACATCTCATATCAACATTACTTCCAATATCAACAAATCAAATGAGACTAAGGCTTATACTAAAACACTTCCATAAATCAATAAGCACACATATTTGCTGTACTAATGGAGTCCATCCCCTTTCTCCTCCTAAACAGGTTTAAGAGTCCATCACCTATCTTCCCTCAAACCATGGAGTACATCCCCTATCTCCTCCCAAACAATATGCATATACAATGTATTAAACACTTGTCATACACAATATTCAATCAATACACAGATTTGCTGTATTAATTCAACTGTCATATTCAATGACTCATTCAATGTGATTAGTTTCAGTTTTCCCTAATCAACATGCAATGTCTACAACAATCACGACTATCGTCCACTGATAGCCCAAAACAGTTATTTCTAAACAGGAAATAAATGTATCAACAAATGTAAACTCAACATTTTCATAGGTGAGTGATTAAACTATTCAACTACACCATTTATCTCATAATTCCCCAATTTCATGAATTAAACTCAATTCCACATCTTTCCCAAAATTAATTATGCAAATTAATTTATTACAACAATTAGGGCTTTTCCCCCTTTTCTCAAAATTAACCCTAAGGTTCAATTTTATCAACTTGACACTACCTATGTCATTTTTCATGATTTACAATCATAAGGAAATTTATATATGAAAAACCCTCCTTTTATCAAATTGCAATTCAAACCCTAACTTCTCCCAAAAGTACCAAACAACACCAACTTATCCAAATGACTAAAACTTATGACAAAACATATAGAATGGAGTAGGGTATCCCTACCTCGAAGTGAAGAACTCAAATGGAGAAGATGGCGAAAACCCAATGTGCTCCAAATCCAAAATTGTTCAGATTAAAATGAAGCCCTCGACCCACTCAATCTTTTTAACAAAGGACCTAGGGTAGAAATACACTCTAAGTAGATCAAACCTAAGAGAGAAGGTGTGTAGAGGGAAGGAGAACATGGACCTAGGGTTTTGAGATCAAAAGAGGATGAAAAAAATGAAGTTTAAAACCGCTGCTGCGTATTTAAATATAATAGGCTCGCTCGAGCGAAGAAGTGGTCGCTCGAGCGACCAGACACAAAGAATACTCGCTCGAGTGTAGAAAGTCTCGCTCGAGCCAACAATACGATGCTTCAGGTCTGCAACCCAGAAGCACGCTCAAGCGACAGAATGCTCGCTCGAGCAAAGAACTCGAAAACATACACCTCGCTCGCTCGAGCGAAGGAAATCTCGCTCGAGCCAAGAAAGACAGCTCTCAGGTCTAATACCCAGACGCAGTCGCTCGCTTGAGCGAAGAAACCCTAGCTCGAGCGAAGGACCAAAAACAAAGAGCTCGCTCGAGCGAAGGACTAAAATTCTGGGCAGCAACCCTTTGCTCCCAAACACTCCCAACTTGTAACAAACCTGCCCAAAACATCCTATAACTCAAACAACAAGTATTGAAGGATGACAACAACAAATATATAACAACAGGATCTACGGAACGTAAGTCCGGATACAACAACCAAATGGGAAAAGACCGGGGTCGCTATAACCTCCCCCCCCTTAAAGAATTTCATCCCCAAAATTAAGTGCAAGTTTTCAAAAACAGGTTTTTCTCAATTTCCAACAATATGACATTTCAATATTAAACAACTTGACCCAATACCAGTCATTTCATCTCTTATCCAGAAGCATTTCACAATATATATTTCAACCTGCATTATCAATATGCAATTTCCTTTCAAATTCAACAGTTTTCAATATACGCAATTCCCATTTCCATATCATATTCAATTTCTTGATATAACTCCAATTCTACAACACATTCAACATATGCAATGTTACAATAAACTTCCATTATGAGGCAAGTTTCAAAATACTTCCACTAAACCAAAACATTTTCGATGTTTTACAACTCAAGACACACATAATGCTCTTAAAGTTAAAAATATATGACAAAATCTCAATACATGATTACACATCAACAAATAAGTCCGGATATTTCTCACGGACTTCCAACTCACGTTCCCAAGTGGCTTCCTTCACTCCGTGATGTCTCCACAGAACTTTTACCAAAAGGATGGTCTTGCCTCGCAAGACTTGATCCCGCCTATCCAAGACCCGAACCGGTCTCTTCTCATACGAGGCATCCTCGTCAACCTCTAAGTCGGTCCAATCCAATACATGCGATGGATCCGGCTCATACTTCCGAAGCATACTCACATGAAACACGTCATGAACTCCGGATAATTGCGGCGGCAAAGCTAAACGATAGGCAGCCTTGCCAATCCTCTCAAGGATCTCAAAAGGGCCAATAAACTGAGGGAACAACTTCCCACACTTCCCAAACCTCATCAATCCCTGCCTAGGTGATATCTTCAGAAAGACATGATCACCCACCTCAAATACCAAAGGTCTTCTCCTACGGTCAGCATAAGATTTCTAACGACTCTGAGCTGTAACAAGCCTCCTACGGATAAGCTCAACTTTCTCCGTCGTTTCCCTCACCAACTCCGGACCCAATAAAGGTGCATCACCCACCTCGGCCCAACAAACTAGAGACCTACACGGTCGGCCATACAAGGCCTCAAATGGTGCCATACCGATACTAGACTGGAAACTGTTGTTGTAGGCAAACTCCACCAAAGGCAAGTGCCTCTCCCACGACCCACTAAAGTCAAGAACACAACCTCGAAGCATATCCTCAAGGATCTGAATAGTACGCTCAGACTGCCCGTCAGTTTGAGGATGATAAGCCATGCTAAAGGTCAACTTAGTGCCCAAGGCACTCTGCAAACTCTGCCACAACCTGGCAGTAAAACAAGGATCTCTATCTGAGACGATCGTCACTGGGACCCCGTGCAATCTCACTATGTCCCGAATATACAAGTCGGCAAGATGATCTACCGAATCTCTCACACGCATAGGAATGAAGTGCGCCGACTTAGTTAACCGATCTACAATCACCCAAATAGCATCACTACCCCGCTGAGTCCTCGAAAGACCTACAACGAAGTCCATAGTGACATGCTCCCACTTCCACTCGGCAATAGGCAAGGGTTGTAACAAACCCACTGGCCTTTGATGCTCGGCCTTCACTTGCTGACAAGTAAGGCACTTAGACACGAAAGCTGCCACATCTCTCTTCATACCCCGCCACCAAAACTGGCGGCCCAAATCCCGATACATCTTAGTGCCTCCCGGATGCACTGCAAGACGTGAATAATGAAACTCTTGGAGTACTTCCT
This sequence comes from Camellia oleifera, assembly GCA_022316695.1. Classification (NCBI taxonomy): domain Eukaryota; kingdom Viridiplantae; phylum Streptophyta; class Magnoliopsida; order Ericales; family Theaceae; genus Camellia; species Camellia oleifera. The sequence continues at coordinate 60,038,635 of CM039314.1, forward strand.
CTCGGCAAGACTCCGGCACAAACAAACGGTCTCGGTATCTCACACTCTGGTTGGGATACACCGTCAAACCCTTCTCAACCTTCCCATTGGAGATATTCTCTCAGAGGGATTCCACCTCAAGGTCACCTCTCTGTGCCTCTAACACTCGAGTCACAAGTGTAGGCTATGCGACAACGGAAAACAAGGCCACAACCTCAACAAATTCGCCCAGAAGCACATCAAACTCCCCAAGTGCACCCAACATCTCCCATTCCCGGATGGCTATATTAGCTACGTCACCAACAAATTTCCTGCTAAGGGCATCGGCCACCACATTGGCCTTCCCGGATGATAATGCAACTCGAAGTCATAATCCTCAATGAACTCCATCCACCTCCTCTGCCTCAAGTTCAAGTCTTTCTGTGTAAACAGATATTTCAGACTCTTACGATCCGAGAATACCTCGAACCTCTCACCATAAAGGTAATGCCTCAAAATCTTCAAGGCAAAGATCACAGCTGCTAACTCTAGGTCATGCGTAGGGTAATTCTTCTCGTGTATTTTCAACTGACGGGAGCCATAGGCAACTACTTTCCCCTCTTGCATCAACACACAACCCAAACCCTCTCGTGAGGCATCACAATAGACTGCATAACCTAACCCTTTCACCGAAATAATCAAGACTGGAGCGGTGGTCAATCTAACTTTCAGCTCTTGGAACGACTTTTCACAAGTCTCACTTCATACAAATTTGACTCCCTTCCAAGTCAGTCTAGTCAACGGCGAAGCTAACTTGGAGAAATCCTTCACAAACCGTCGGTAGTACCCAGCTAATCCCAGAAAACTGCGAATCTCAAACACACTCTTAGGCTGTGCCCAATCTTGCACTGCCTCAATCTTGGATGTATCAACAGATACCCCTTCCCCATAAACCACATGGCCTAAGAACTTGACTTCCCCTAGCCAGAACTCACACTTCCCAAACTTGGCATAAAGCTTATAGGCTCTAAGTAACTCAAGCACCACTCTCAAGTGTTCCTCGTGCTCCTCCTCTGAAGGTGAATAAATCAGAATGTCGTCCACGAAGACGACTACAAAACAATCTAAGAATTCCCGGAATATCTGGTTTATCAAATCCATAAACACTGCCGGTGCGTTGGTGAGCCAAAATGGCATCACCAGAAACTCATAGTGGCTATACCGTGTACGGAATGCCGTCTTCGGAATATCCTCCTCCCTGACTCTCAACTGGTGGTAACCCGATCTCAAGTCTATCTTAGAGAAACAACGGGAACCCTTCAACTGATCGAACAGATCATCTATACGGGGCATAGGGTACTTATTCTTGACTGTAGCCCGATTCAATTTCCGATAATCGATACAGAGTCTCAAAGCACCACTTTTCTTTTTAGCAAAGAGGGCCGGTGCTCCCCACGGCGAAACACTAGGACGAATATAACCCTTATCTAGCAACTCCTGGAGTTGAATCTTCAACTCAACCAACTCGACTGGGGCAAAACGATAAGGTGCCATAGAAATCGGCACTGTGCCGGGCACTAGGTCAATAGAGAACTCAATTTCTCTGTGAGGTGGCAAACTAACAAGATCCTCGGGAAAGACGTCCGAGTACTCACAAACCACTCTCGGCAACACAGTCTGGGTCTCATCACACTCACTACTCATAAAGCTAGCAAGTAGACCACTAAGCACGTTCCGCCCTCGCGGATCATACACCGGTGGCAACACACTACCAACCCGATCCCCCAGAAAATGAAAACACTCCCCGCTCAAGATACATACTGTGACCCTCTGGCGGTAACAATCAATAACTGCCCGGTATGACGATAACCAGTCTATACCCAAAATAACGTCAAAACCTGACATAGGCATAACTACAAAAGGAAATGAAAGTTGGCGATCGGCGACCTCTATATCACAACCCCGACATCCTTGCCTCAAAATCAATTCACCCCCAACAGGTAATACAACACAAATAGGAGATGCTAACTGTGCCAACTCCAGCCCCAAAACAAATGCAAATGCAGCAGAGATAAAAGAATGAGATGCACTCGTATCAATCAATACACTAGCAACCGAGTTGCAAAACAAGAAGGTACCTCTCACGACAGATGGAGCAAGGACAAGATCCTGTGCGGTAACGGCATACACGTGCCCTGACGGTCTCTGGTCTACCTGCTCACCTCTAGGAGCATAAGACTGCTGCGCAGACTGGGACGATGAAGCCCCCTAATTGGCCCTCGAGGCCTGAACTAACTGAGCTTGCTAAAAACTTTGCCTCTGCCCAGATGCACCAGATGTGCCACTCAACTACGGGCAAAACCTCTTCAGGTGCCCTGCCTGACCACACTGATAACAAGACAGTGGCTGACCCCTGCCCTGACTCTGGCCCTGCAGTCTAGCTGAAGATGAAGCAACTCTTTGACCTCCTCCCTTCTACGGGCAAGCTGGAGACTTGTGACCCAGTTGGCCACATTTAAAACAAGTCACGTCTCCCTGGCTGCCTTTCCCAAGACCTGCACTCGGCACTGGAAAAGTCGATCTAGTCACACTGCCCTGAGACTGGTGAGAGGTAAAACCTCTCTGTCTCCTGCCATCATTCTGACCATCCTGACTCCTCTTGGAGCCCCTCTGCCTCTCTTCCTCCTCTTGCATCATGATCTCCATATGGGCTGCAGCATCCACCAGACGCCCATACTCTCGAGTCATAGAACCCCCAACTCTCATCTTGAGGCCATGCCTCAACTTCTTCTCGAACTCTAAACAGCGGCGTTTCTCAGACGCCCTAAGCTCAGGTGCAAACCTGGACAAACTGGTAAATGGGGCCTCAAACTCGGCCACAGAAGAACTCAGCTACTTAAGCTGGCAGAGCTGCTCCCTCAACCTCTCCCTAACAGTTGGAGACAGGAACTTCTCCTGGAAAGCAGCTACGAAGGCCTCCCAAGTCCCTCCTATACGGCCTCTAGTGAATTTCCACCACTAAACCGCATCCCCCTTAAGCTGGAAAGATGCCAAGGTCACCTTCAGAACCCCGTCCTCGATGCCAAGCGTCTCAAACGTCTTCGTTGTCTGTTCGAGCCATTCATCTGCCTTAAGTGGCTATTTTGGATCACCCACAAATTCGTTTGGGTTAGACCGGAAGAACTCCCTCTTCAGAAAAGAAGGTCCTGCATCTGCAATATGAACCTGGGCTTGATTCTCAGCTCTGAGAATGCCCACAGACTCCCTGAATGCCCCTGCTATCTCTCGGGCCAAAGCGCCCATAGCCTGCTGGCCTACTAGCTCGGCCACATTGGCCTGGCCAACTCCTTCCTGCTGCTCCGGAATCTCCTCCAGCATAGGCACCTCTTGCCTACCCTGCCTACCACGCCTACCACGTCCCCGTCCTCGTCCTGACATCCTAATAAAGGTAACAAAGACGATTAATACGTTTGCACATTAATAAATGTGCCGAAGCTATAACACCACGTCCTAATGCGTTGGACAACAGTAATTCACTCCACGTAAGCACATAATCACATAAGCACCTACGAATTTCATTCCCGGATAATGACAGTCCCGAGGCGTTGCTAGAGTTCCGGTTGGAAACAGCATTGATCAAGTGCTTTTCCAACAAGACTCATAGAAACTCAAGGATCCAATCAACATCCAAGAAATTAAATCCCATACCCAAATAGTCATATAAGCATGTTATCAAATAAACACCTACTATCATACATAAGTCTCTAACAAGCGAGACAAACCCATTGTGATACTAATCACTTCCCACGTACCCAAAGTATTCAAACCCAGTACGCTCTGATACCAAGTTGTAAGGCCCTCAAAATAAATCCATAATATATACAATATTAACATGCATTGATTAAGAAAGACAAAACCTTATTCCATTCATCAGAGTAATCTTATTAAAAGACATTACATGTAATAACGAAAGTAAATGCCCTACGGGCTTACATCTTTCCAAGCCAACACTTGGACACAAAAATCTGAGTACTAACTCAATTACACATTAAGCCCTTGGCTTAAGTTTACATGTAATATCAAACTAAAACAAAATAACAACTAATCTAAACATAGTCTTCAACTCCAAATCCTTCCAAGCTAAGTCCTTGAAGGTAGCATATCACCTAGACCTGAAAATGATGTTCCCGTATAGGGTGAGCCATAGCCCAGTAGAAATATACTAAACCAAATATAAGAATTGACTAAAGCAATAGCATTCGATAGATGGTTAACACTGTTAAATCCATTATATCACTTTACAGTTTCATGACAATAATGTCCATGACATGTTTCGCTTTACGTTATTAATCAACCTTCCAATTATACAGACATGGCTCAGAACCTGGCCAAACAATAATAATGAGATTACATCTCATATCAACATTACTTCCAATATTAACAAATCAAATAAGACTAAGGCTCATACTAAAACACTTCCATAAATCAATAAGTATACATATTTGCTGTATTAATTCAACTGTCATATTCAATGACTCATTCAATATGATTAGTTTCAGTTTTCCCTAATCAACATGCAATGTCTACAACAATCACGACTATCGTCCATCGATAGCCCAAAACAATTATTTCTAAACAGGAAATAAATGTATCAACAAATGTAAACTTAACATTTTCATAGGTGAGTGATTAAACTATTCAACTACACCATTTATCTCATAATTCCCCAATTTCATGAATTAAACTCAATTCCACATCTTTCCCAAAATTAATTATACAAATTAATTTATTACAACAATTAGGGCTTTTCGCCCTTTTCTCAAAATTAACCCTAAGGTTCAATTTTATCAACTTGACACTACCTATGTAATTTTTCATGATTTACAATCATAAGGAAATTAATATATGAAAACCCTCCTTTTATCAAATTGCAATTCAAACCCTAACTTCTTCCAAAAGTACCAAACAACACCAACTTATCCAAATGACTAAAACTTATGACAAAACATATAGAATGGAGTAGGATATCCCTACCTCGAAGTGAAGAACTCAAATGGAGAAGATGGCGAAAACCCAATGTGCTCCAAATCCAAGATTGTTCAGATTAAAATGAAGCCCTCGACCCACTCTATCTTTTTAACAAAGGACCTAGGGTAGAAATACACTCTAAGTAGATCAAACCTAAGAGAGAAGGTGTGTAGAGGGAAGGAGAACACGGACCTAGGGTTTTGAGATCAAAAGAGGATGAAAAAAATGAAGTTTAAAACCGCTACTGCGTATTTAAATATAACAGGCTCGCTCGAGCGAAGAATTGGTCGCTTGAGCGACCAGACAGAAAGAATACTCGCTCGAGCGTAGAAAGCCTCGCTCTAGCCAACAATACGATGCTTCAGGTCTGCAACCCAGAAGCACGCTCAAGCGACAAAATGCTCGCTCGAGCGAAGAACTCGAAAACATACACCTCGCTCGCTCGAGCGAAGGAAATCTCGCTCGAGCCAAGAAAGACAACTCTCAGGTCTAATACCCAGACGCAGTCCCTCGCTCGAGCGAAGAAACCCTAGCTCGAGCGAAGGACCAAAAACAAAGAGCTCGCTCGAGCAACAAATTGCTTGCTCGAGCGAAGAACTAAAATTCTGGGCAGCAACCCTTTGCTCCCAAACACTCCCAACTTGTAACAAACCTGCCCAAAACATCCTATAACTCAAACAACAAGTATTGAAGGATGACAACAACAAATATATAACAATAGGATCTACGAAACGTAAGTCTGGATACAACAACCAAATAGGAAAAGACGGGGGTCGCTATACTTAGGGTTATTCAAAATGGGGTGTCTACAATTAACAAAGCTATAAAATGAAAACACTAGAGAAACTATCAAGTAACACAAGATACCACACAATGATCATAAAATCAAACAAATAAAGAATGGAAATAAGCCAAATCCATCATTCTTACCATGGAAAAGAAGAGATGATGGCCTTCGTTAATCACCAAGGAGGGAGAACTTCCATACTCATCATGGAAGAAAGGATGAGATGATAGGATTCTTTGATCATCAAAGATATAGGAAATCAATGATGATCATAGAAGAAACATACATGAAATGAAAACTAAATAAAAAGTGAATCAAAGAATTGAATATGAATTTATATCATCTGTTATGAAAAAGAGTAAATAGATACCAAAATACATATTAAAAATAGGTGAAAGAGTAGATTACAAATTACTTCTAAGTGGAAGCCATGTTTGGCTTCCAAGAAAATAGAGAGATAATAAGATAAAGTAAGAGAAAATGAAAGAACATAGAATCTAAAAATCTCTAACCACCAATTTAGGCTCATAGATCACAAAATTAATTTCACAAAGCAACCCAAATACTTATTAGAATGTGAGCATGGATTAGATCAAGAGAATTAATGTGTTTGAAAGAAGATGAGGCAAAACAAAATAAGTATGAAAACAAGCTATAAGGTAGGATTGGAACCTTCTATACAAGTCCAAAACTAATCCAAATTACCAAAGAAAATCAAAAAATATAGTGTTTGGAAGGTGAGAAAATAAAAGAGAAAATGAGAGAAAGTGAGAATCTAAGTAATCCAAGCAATCCTATACCTCCACTATCCACAAGGCCCAGTCACATGATAATCAACACATAATCTTAGAAATATAATGTTTGGCAAGAGAGAAAAGAAAAGAAAATAGAAGAGAAAGTGATGAAAAATTTGATGGACTTAATTCAATTGAGGAAAATAAGCCTTTTGATAAACAATCCGTTCTTTCAAGCATTTTCAGATATTTTGAGTTTGATCTTCAATCACTAGCAACTTAAGCTTCAATCCATGGTCTTCAATGGTGTGAGGCCCTTGAAAATTTTATTTTCTTAAGAGTCCCTTACTTTTAAATTATTTCTTTGAAGTCCCTCAATTTCTTAATTAATTATAATTTTAACCCTAGGATCAAAATATGCCAACAAAAAACTTGCAAACCCTAATTGATTTTGGTAGCTTAGAAATAATTTATAATACCCTAATACTAATTAATTGACTCCTTGAATATGGAATTACCACTTGAAAACCCTAGGTTTTTTCGGTTTTTATTACGTTTGTCGATTGATTGTCTTTTTAGTTGAAACAAGAAATCCAAATCGAATTAGATCCTCTAACGCTAATTTAGTTTAATTCTACACTAAAATAAATGTTCCAATTCATAAATTAAATCCAAAGCCCTCACATTTTTTATTAAATCGCTAATAGACCTAAAACAAGTACTATTATATATACATATATATATATACACTTGTACCCTTAAACCTACACCATATTTTGAAATTTTCAACAATTGTACACAAGAAAAATAAAATAAAATAATTCTCTCAAATCAGTCACATGGCCAGCCACCCTATGAAAGTTGAATATATACAACTTTTTCAAACCATATCCATGAATTCAAGGAAATATGTTGGCTGGTACCCTCAAAACATAGAACCATGCCTCCACCTTAAATCCAATCCTAACCAAAGCCTAACTAGATCATGATTAATTGTATAATTAAGGCCTCTAATCATTCACCATCCCATTAGATTCCAATTAAATCCAAAATGTCCAATCCATTTCCAACCAATGGGCACTTTAGAACTTTTGCACCAATTTTATTATAAAAAACCATCCCTCCCTTAGCATTTTACATACAAGAACATATACACAAACACATCATTCGGCTGAGAGGAAGAGAGGGGAAGAGAGTGAGCTTGGTGGAAGAAAGGAAAGAAAGAGAAGGTCTTGTTAGCTAACCAACCAAGCCTCAAGTAAGCCACATCACCATCCCTCCTTCTATTTCCTTTTTCAAATACATGTTATTAAAGGTTTAAAACCACATTTTCAGATGTGTTGTAATGGTATTCATGTGTTCAAAGTGGATGAATTAGGCTTTAATCCTTCTTCTATTCATATTTTCTCTTAATAAATGCAAACTACCTTTTTTCTTCCTACATCTCACATTTTTTCCAAAGGCATACCGTCACTCTAAAAATATGAGTTATTGATATATTATTTAGTATGTTTTCATCACAAAAGAGGTGAAAAATTTCCATTAGCTAGCCTTTTTTCTCACCAATCTTCTTATTTTGAGTATTGTGCATGAAAAATCTATTTTACAGCCAACTTTTGAAAAATCTAGAAAAATATAAACAAATCATCTGGACCTTGGTTTTATGTCAAAAACTTTCTTAAAGAGTTAGCTTTCCATGAAAATTGGTTTCATTGAAAAAAAGTGAGCGATTTGTAAGAAAATTCGATTTTCATAACGGTCGACGAATCTGGACAGTGCTAAAGTGTTTCTCAAATAAATAAAAATCTAGAAAAGCTATTCCATTTTTGAAAAATGTTCTAAAAACTAGATAAAATTCTTTACTAATCGTAGGAAGGCCAGGTTCGGGACAAATCTGAAATAGCCCTTTTGATTTTAATCTTTAAGTAGTACTAAATCTGGAAATTATGTTTTGCGGTGGTGTTTTATGCTCTATTGTTCATGAATATGCTTATTAATATATGATCATGTCTTGGTATGATATTACATATGTCATGGTTATATACCTTTTATTTTAGTCATTCGAGGATGATCACATTTATGCAAATTTATTCTTTTGTTACTTGTTTGTACTAACTAACTTAAAACATTAATTCAAACGGAAAACTTAATGGGACGGCTAATGGGGTTTCGATCACATGAGTATTGTTATGAGTTATAGTTATGTTCAAATTGAATTGGTTAACAAGACGTGTTCCCTTTTGGAAGTTAAAGTCTTGCACAAGTGGTTGTTCGGAACTCTTGAGCGGAGCGATTGTATTCGGACCCTAGGTGGTTTGGTGTGAGGAGGGAATGGGAAAGGCCCTATTTTACTGTCTTTTTTGAGGTCCTCGGTTAGCACTATGTAGTATGTAACCATTGGTAGGCATCCAGGGTAAGGTTTGCAAAGCAGCAAAAGAGGGGGCATACCGAATAATCCGCGTCCGATTCTTGGGGTTGGGAGGATGAAATCTCTTTGGGGTGATTTCTAGACTACTAACAACTAAGATTGTAACCTTGTTATTTACTTGAATGTCATGTTTTTTTCCCCTATTGTTGTAATTGCTATTGTATATTAGATTGGAAAAAAAAGGACGAGGTATGTGTGCATTTACTAAGCATTCAAAGCTCGTGGCGTATCATGCTAGGTGCCGAAGAAGATCTCACGGCAGAAGATGACGAGTCGAAAACCTTCAAAGATTTTTGGCTGTCCTAGAGAAGTTAGAAATTTTCTTTTGTGTTTGTATAGTCTATCTGGAATTTTATTTTGGGATGTAATATTGATGGAACTAATTTTTGTAAATAAGTACATTATGTATCTATTCTCTTATTATTATTATATGCTTGCCTTTTTAAAAACTACTATACTTCTCTATGTCTTTCTAAACAAACCCAAGCTCAAAACCAATTCATCTATAATTTACTTATAGAAACATAGTATGTCACTAAAATTCTAAAGATTTTATTGTCTTTACTTTTGTTTTCATTAATTAATCCATAGATAAGTTATGTAACGCCTCCAAAAAAAATGGCATAATAATAAGTCCAATTAATCCATTCAAACATAATAATCTCTACTCAAGCGGTCAAATCTCTATATTGATATTTCATTCATGTAAGAGATTTACAAAAGGAGTCTACATGCAATACATATTCAATCTTCATAAAGTTGAATTTATAACATGCGATACAATAAGTACAAAGAAATAACACAAAAGAATGCCCCACAGGCTACAACTTCCAAGGCTTAAGCCTGGTTACACAAAAGATGAGTATAAAAGGCTTACAAATAAAGCCCTTGGCGTGTAAAAAATAATCAACAAAAGAAAAAGAGCCTCGTGTTCTCAAAAATACTTTTCATGCCTTTACTTAGGCAAGATTACCACATCATTTTCTGCACAAATCCATTAGGGGTGAGCACAAAGCCTAGTAGAGAGATCTTAATAAAGTATATGTGTTTTAAGTAGTCTTACATATATGAATGCAATGCCAAGCTGTGCTTTAAAGCCATAAGTTTTTCATTCTTTTGAAAACACATGCAATGTTCCTTTCGAAAAATTCATTATCTTAATGAAGTTCAAATAATAACACGGGGTGGTAAATATAACTCAGGTAATTCCTAAGCTGGTGTCTGCAACTATGCATAACAAGCACTGCCAATCCTCCATTTTACCGGCTCCTAACTAGAAGGCACGTGGTGCCTACTCCGCTCATGCTTTCGGTCTTTTACCCTAGACACTCAGGCCAATTTAAGTAATACCAACTACACTCCCTATCCGGACTTACCAAATGTATTTACCCCAAAAAATTTCGAGGTCAACAATTGTTTTCTCGAAATAATATATCAATTTCCAAAACATAGCCATAATAAACAAATTTGAAAACTATGCAAATGAATGAAGTGAGATGCAATTATATTGTTTTCACTATACAATTTTCCACAATTCTCAATATGCACCCCACTTAATCACAATTTTACCCCTACTTACCCATCTGCATCGGGCTCACCTTCACCACCAGAGCTATCTTCAGCATGCCTCTTTACTACCTAGAATCCATTTCCCTTTTCGTTATCTCCTTTTTGCCCACCATTCCCTTCTCATCACTTCTTTCCCTACCACCCTCTATGACTTTTTATCGCCCCACCTCTTTCTTCATCATCTTTTTCTTCTTCTTCATCATCACATCGAAATCCTCCTCTGCAACCCTCTGCAAATCATTGCCCCCACTACCTTTTTGTTCTTCTTCGAGCTGGACTCTCCCATTGCTCCTGTCTCCCTCCCAACGCAAACCCTAACTGTAACCTAGACCTTCGCCCTCACCTTGACTTCCTAAGGTTTACAGAAGAAGAAAGGAAGAGGATAACGAGAAGAAAAAGAAGAAATGAGTGGCAGCGATGAGTGGTGATGGGAAGAACGAGAAAAGAAGAAAGTGTAACGACGACGGGAAGCGGATGAAGTGCATACTGGGTGCGACGGGAAAAATGAGAAGAGGTGGAGGTGTGAAAACGCTGTGGAGTGGAGGAAATGTGACAACAATGGAGAATAGATAACACGATAGCAACAAGGAAAGGGGTATGCGAACCAGCTGTTGACTGGAGGGCAATTGGAGTTGGAAGGGGTGATCGAAGGGAGATAGGGTTAGAATTTGGTTATTTTGGTAATTTGATTAATGGGCAGAATAGTATTAAAAGAAAATTGATAATTAGAGTGTCCAACCTAGGTTTTGGGGTGCATTTAGAGCCTCCTTTTGTTTATCCTTCATGAAAGATGTGCTTATTCTTTTGAAGGTTTACAAATTAAAAAAATTTGGACTGTCATTTTTACTAAAAAAAGACCTAATAAAAGTGTTTTGTCCAAAAAAAAAAAAAACCCTAAAATATGTCCGTTTTAAAGTATGCGTAAGAAAATAATCGTCCACTTCAATATATATATATAGTAACGTATGCCCGTACCTAAAGGTACAATGTAAATAATATTAAGATTAAAATACAGTTATAAAAATATATTTAACAAACTGTACTCTACAATTCCAAACAAATCAAATATAAAAAAATTAAATATCAAATAATGCACACCAGCCAGTGCTCTATAATTTAAAAGAAATTAAAATTAAAATGCACACCAGGTAGTGCTATATCCTATGAAGCACAGACACGAACACGATACATGACACGGACACACGGATAGGCAAATTTTCAAAAAATAGGGGACATGACACGCTGGGGACACGTTTAATATACATAATTAAATTTATTTATTATATGTCATGAAATTTTAAAATTAATAAATACATATCATTAAAAAAAATTAAAAATTGTTCTTAAAAACTAATCAGGAATATATATATATATATATATCTAAGGTTGTCATCAGCAACTCAGGTTCTCCACCCCATAGATAAGGTTGTCGAATTCTTTCCACATACGCATCAAAATCTCCTTCAATGAACCTAAAACCCATGAAGAGAATGAATAAACACTTCCATTCCAATTTAATCATGTGCAATAACACTACCTATATACTTATCAGAAAGCTCACCATTCGGTCTTTTTCCGCCTCGTTAAGAGTTCATCAATAACCTACAAATCACAATCTGTTGAAAGAAGACATTAAACAAATGAGAAATTTTGCTGGTAATGGTATTTAAAACCTACCTGAGCTCTTAGAACATCAGCTAGTTCTCTCTGACAATTCTCATTAGTAGCAACTTCTCTGTTTCTCAAGCAAGCCACATGAGCTATTGCCTAAATAGGCATCCACTTCGACAACAATTTAAAACTATGTGCACAAAATGAAGTTAGGATGTTATCAAAAGAGCAGCTTTTGTTTCTTAAAATGATACTTTTTCGATAAATCATAAGGAAATTACATGTATGAACATCTCCCAATGTGGAAGAGGAGTCTAACCCTGACCTCTTCTACTGAGGAACAATGTAGCATATGGTAATATACACCCAAAGACCATGCCTCAGAAATTTTTTTACCAAACACTCACATATAAATCCAAGTGCATAGAAAAAATTCACAAAATTATATACAAATGTGAGACAAAATGTGGGTCTCTGTCCCATTTTGAGACATTCTGTGAAAATCATATGTCTTAATGGTGTTCATGGTAGAATTGTATATCTATAGTATTGATGGCTCGTTTGCTTAGAATTGGAATTGTAAAGTTAATAAATAGAAATTTAATATAAAATTGTGAAGTTAGATTTAACCAGTAAGTCTGTAATTAGTAGAGCCACCAAATTCTAATAAAAACAATATTGGCCACCAAATTCTAATAAAAATAGGAAATTAAACTCCAAATTACACAGATTGGAAAATCATGAAATTGAATAAAGAAAATCAGCGAACTTGATACCAAACTTGAACATGCAAACTAAATTACTCAAAGGGAGAAAGGGAGAGAAAGAGAAATCAAATTACCTTTGAACAGCGGTACAGCAATGATGTGGTTGTGACTGGAACAAAGAAATCTGGGAAAGGAGAGCCAAATTTCACATCAAAATCATGAAATTGAACAAAGAAAACTTGATACCAAACTCGATGAATGGAGGTTAGTGGACAAAGTTGTAGTGGTGCATTGGCAATGAAATGAGTAGTTAGTTCTACATGGATAACAGAATGCTTTAGACATGGAACAAACCCTCAATTTTGCATTATGGAACAAACATGCATTATGGTCCTAAAATTTTCCCTGAACTATCCAAAATGTAATTATAATTGTTAGGATCAAAATGTAACCCATTATAAAACTGATGTGCCAAACCAAACCAAACCAAATTCATTGAATAACTCATTGCAAAAAATCAATACTTAAAATTCAATACAAAACATGTAAATTCTAAAAGAAAACTTCAAAATTCAATATCAAAACATTCACATAACTATTTTTGTGTTTTACTTTTTGAAAAATCAAATTGATAAACAATCATTCAAACAATTAATTGTGAAGTTAGATTTAACCTGTAAGTCTGTAATTAATAAATAGAACTTTAATATACAATTGTGAAGTTAGATTTAACCAAATTCTAATAAAACAGTATTGGCCACCAAATTCTAATAAAAACAGGAAATTAAATCCCAAATTACACAGATTGGAAGGCTCAAGAAACCCAATTTTAAACCCAAATGATGAAACTAAAAATATGTCAATGTATTCATGAATGTATGTATTAATGAAATGAAGAAGAAGAATAGAGAGAGAAGGGGGAAAAACTATCAAATAAACAACCCTAAAAATGTATGCATTTAATGAAGGAGAAGAATAGAGAGAGAAGGGAAAAAAATATCGAACCCAAATCACACCAATCAAGAAAATGTACAATACCTCTGTTGTTGAAGACGACAGTGGGGTTTGAACTGCAGCAAGGTAAATTAGCCCAAAAATGAAAAAAGAGAATTTTCCCAAACAGGGCCAAATTAGTTATGCAATAACCAAACCAAACTGATGTGCGAAATCCAGATAACCAAACCAAACCAAACCAAATTCATTGAATAGCCCATTATAAAAATCAATCACATACTTAAAATTCAATACAAAACATGTAAATTCTAAAAACAAACTTCAAAATTCAAACAATTAATAAACAAAACTTTAATATACGATTGTGAAGTCTGTAATTATGATCTCCTTACTATGTATTCATGAAATGAAAGAGAAGAACAGAGAGAGAAGGGTAAAAAATATCAAACCCAAATCACACCCATCAAACCCAATGTATATAACTTGAAGCCAATGTAAAATAAAGAATTGTAGCAAGCCCGAAATTGGGGTAAAATACCTCTGTTCTTGAAGACGACAGTGGGGTTGGAACTGCAGCAAGCCAAATTGCAGCAAGGGAAATTAGTCAAAAACAAAAACAGAGAGAGAAGGGAAGAGGCAGAAATCAAGTGAAAATACTCGATCTGACCTTTCGAGAGCAGCGTTGGTAGTGTGTTGATAATGATAGCGGGGTTTGAATTGTAGCAAACCAAATTGCAGCAAGGAAATTAGTCAAAAATAAAAACAGAGAGAGAAGAGGAAAGACAGAAATCGAGTGAAAAGGCTCAATCTTACCTTGTGAGAGCAGCGTTGGTAGCGTCGATAGCGAAGGGAGCCGAGTTCGAAGAGTTGTAAGGTTAGGAGGAGCAGCGTAGCGAAGAGGGAGGGTGGGTATCGAAGGGTTGGGGTTTTGCTGAATTCGGTCTCCCTCTTCAATTGTTGTGGTGATGAGCAACAATGGGCTATTTTGTGAGAATGTGAGAGAGAATGTGACAGAGAATATGGGAGAGAGAGAGTTGAAGAAAACGTGTTTGGGAATGTGGGAGAGAGGGAGAGATGAGCTCCAACGGGCGGGAACTAAATGTGTATAGACCATTGATCTAAATGTATACGTACTTAGGATTCATCGAGACCATTAAAATCAAATGTATCTCTGATATATTTTAGACATTTTCAAAAACCATTCTGCTTTATTATATATATATATATATAATAAAATGCGGTTTACTTTTAGCATTTCTTAATATTAAGGGAAAATTACCAAAGTATTCCCTGTATTTTGTTATTTTAGTCTCTATAATTTTAATTGGCTTGATTTTGATTCTGAATTTTTGACTGTTTCAATTTGGTCCAACTGATTACAATTTTAACATTTTTTTTAAATAAAATACATATATAAATGCCACGTGTCATATTTTTAAGAGTAAAATTATAAACCTACTCAATTTAGAGATTATTTTTTATCAAAAAACTAATGACATCATCAATTAGATTAAATTGACACAAAATTTAAAATTAAGGGTTATATTGAACCTAAAATAGAAGAATTCAAATTTAAGACTGGAATGTACAAAGAAATGCGGTATTCTAGACACCGTGTCCATTCTATTTTGGAGGGTGCATTTAGTGCCACCCATACACAATTTTTTTTTTTTTTTCCTATTTTTTTGGACAATCTTGTCGTTGGTAATTAATTTTATATTTTATATTTTAAATGATACAACTTTTAATCTATTTATTAGTTTTTAATAAAATTAGTATTTTTAAAATCCTCTCGTCAAGATCTATTAAATAAGATCCCTGTTGGCTATGAAATTCTTTATTAAAAAAAAATCGTAAACTGTTTTTTATTGAAATAACGTCAACAGTAAAAATTTAATTTGATTCACAGTAAAAATTTTATTCCAATTTGAGTTTTGTTTGGTGAGAATCTATTTATAAATGACCATAGAAGTTTACTTTGAAGAAAACTCCCTTGTTTATTAATAATTATAGTGACAATGGTGTTTAGTGATGATGATGGTATTTTACTATTTAAAAATTAAAATTTCATAATAAAATTTACTGTGAATAAAGTAAAACTTTACTGTGAGATAAAATAAAATTTCATTGTTGATGTTAATTTTGACGGTAATTTTATTTATTTATTTTAAAGAATTTCATGGCCCACACAGATGTTTGATAGATATTGATGACAGGATTTTAAAATGAGATTTTTGGTGAAACGCCTCTTTTGGGCCTTTTTATTAGGGTAAAGGATAACCCAATCAATTTTCTTTCAAAAAGCCCCTGAGTCGGAAATGCCTACCTTAATAAGGACATTTTATAATTTCTATTTTTTTTAATCACAATATTGTCCTTCTATATATACGTATCATACATTTGAAATATTTGAAATCTGAGCTAAAGATCTCGCATGAACGAAATTAGGAATGAAATCGATGAAGACGATCTCCAAATCTAAAGATCTCGCAGCCAAAGATCTCTCACTTGGTCAACAATAGACGATCTTGCCGACGACGATCAACACTTTCAATTAAACGAGAGTTTCATTGAGATTTGTGATTGTTGGTCGAGTTTTAGAAGTTTTTCTTCTCAATTAGATATGTTGATTTGTTGATTAATTTGTTTTGTTTTTGTTTGTTTGTTTGTTTTTTTTTTTTTTTGGGATTTATTTTTGCTGTTTTTTATCTGATTTCATTTGACAGAACCAGAGTAAAATTTTACTCTGGTTCTATTATTTTGAGAGAATTAGAGTAAAATTTTGCTCTGGTGTTAGAATGACAGTAAAATTTTACTGTCAAGAGGTGGTCATTGCCAAACACTTCAGCCGCCACAAATACTGCCTCCGCTTTTTTACTTTTGTGCAGAGTAACATTTTACTTTTAAATTCATAGTCTAACATTTTACTCATTTTTCAGAGTAAAATTTTACTTTTATACAGAGTAAAATTTTACTTTTGTGCAGAGTCTAACATTTTACTCGTTTTTCAGAGTAAAATTTTACTTTTATACAAAATAAAATTTTACTTTTGTGCAGAGTCTAACATTTTACTAGTTTTTCAGGATAAAATTTTACTTTTATACAGAGTAAAATTTTACTTTTAGTTTCAGAATGCAACATTTTACTCTTATTCGAAGTAAAATTTTACTTTTATACAGAATAAAATTTTACTTTTAAATTCAGGGTGTAACATTTTACTCTTAGATTCAGAGTGTAACATTTTATTCTTATTTCAGAGTAAAATTTTACTTTTACGCAGAGTAACATTTTACTTTTACATTCATGTCTCAAGTTGTGTTGGTGACACACTGTATGAGTTGTCAATCTTTGGCAAACCTAATAGTAAAAATTAACTCTAAAATATAGTATAATGTTACACTAAACCACAGTAAAATTTTTGTAAAACCCAAGTTATATGTAGAATTATTTTTGGTTAAAGTAGTAGTTAAATTAATTTGTATGGGTAATTTAGTAATTTTAAGGAATTAGGTTAATAACCCTTTATGTAAAAAAAAAAAAAGAGAGAAAACTTATTTCTCACAATGATTTCTTTCTAGGGTTTTCTATCGTTAGTGCCTCACTTACCATCCACCGGCGTTCATAACTCATTGTCCATAGGCATTCGTACCTCATCCACTTTCCACTAGTATCACCCATCATTTCTATCTCACATAGTCCAGATTTATAGATATCCTAATCTTCATTGTTTGTGCCTTAAAGAAACAAATCCATCTCTCACCGCCACTATATTGCCATCATTCACACTTTTTCGGTATCTCTTCTAGATCTCCATTGTAGAAGTGTAGGTGATCGAGACGGTTTGTGAGATTGAGGTGGATCTTGGTAATTTGAGATTAGTTTGGGAAATATTATTTTAGCTGTTTGAGGTAAGTAACCCTCTATCACTGTTGGTTTATTTTTATTCCTATCGAATCGTTTAAAATCATAAATATTTATTTATACCTTTTCTGTTCTCTTAAAATAAAATATGGGTCAAGTATAAAACAATATCGAATAATATTATGAAAATTATTTAAATATTTGGTGAAACTATTCTGAAAATTGTACTAAACGTTTATGCTGAAAATATCGAATGTTTTATTTAAAATTTGTGTATTGTTTGAATTTTTGAACATCACTCTAGTCTGACTATGATTTGGACCCTAGCCAATGGGGGTTATTTATTGGCACAGAAACTAGTTTCTTTTGGGGCTTTACCACCGGCCTATGTGTGGTTCTGGGCCTTGTCACGGGCTAAGTGACCGTAGTCACCAAGACTTGGGTTTTGTGAATCGATCATTGAACCATCTGAATATCGATCTATAAATTTTGGATAACGAAATTTCATCGAGTTACCCCATTGACTTTTAATTAAAATGTATTGTCACACTGTTTATTTTCAGCTATGAAACCATCTTACAAATAATCGTGTCATTTATTGATTTGTATAAAAAAATTATATTTATTGGTTATCTACTATTTATTAACTGCTTTTTGATATACTTGATCCAGCTGGCAGTGATGGTTGGTTATTTACTAGGCTGTCTAGCTTACCCTTATTTTTTTTCAAATTCTGAAGAGTAGAACTGCGCGGGATTTTTACATATGGGAGTGCCGAGAGTAGGGCTATGGATTAAGTACTTGGATTATTATTTTGTTAATGGATTTTAATAGTGGACTTGGTGGAAAATTATCATAATGTGCCAAGAGTAGAACTATGATTTAAGTACTTGGATTATTGTTTTGTTAATGGATTTTGTTAGTGGACTTGGTGGATAATTTCATACGATAAGAATAATCAATTTTTGTGGATTTTAGCATTATGACAATTTAAGGATTTATTTTGAGTATTTTACATTGTGGGTTATGTGATTGGATTCTTAGCCTTGCATGCTCACTTTTATGAGTGTGCGGCGTTGTCACGGAGCTTGGGGTGTGACAATTTTATCAACACAAATTGACTTTTAGACTTGTGGTGACAGTAAAATTTTACTTTAATAGTGATAGTAAAATTTTACTTTGATTGATAGTAAATTTTTACTGTTAATTGTTTCATATTTCCCTACTTATATGGAAGGACATTTCAGTCAATTCATGACATTTTTTAATTGAGGGGCTTTTGGAGTCATTGTTTAATTCCGTGGGCTTCACACAAAATAGGCCCAATAGGAGGGGCTTTTCACCAAAAATCTCTTTTAAAAATACTAGTTGCATTAAAAAATGACATCTAGATCAAAAGTGATATCATTTTAAAGTTTAAAATATTAAATTACTCACTAAAGATATTTTAGTAATAGTAATATGTGCTAAACTTTTGAAGAAAAACTTTTTATAGTTATCTTTAATAAAATTTTATTATAAAGGGAGTTGATCAAATTCTCCTATTTTTTAACGTCTTCATTAGAATACTCGTTCACTCATTAAATTAAGGGTAAACTAGTAATAGGTCTTAATAGTTGGACTTAATTCCTATCAAGTCTTATTGAAAAAATAAGTTTTGGTAAAATTGTCGCTAAAAATAATTTTTTTGTGACAATTTTTTATATATGTCGCTAAAAATTGACAATTAGTGACTTTTTTTTGTCATGATTTTTATAAATTGTCACAAAAACTTACAATTAGTGATTTTTTTTATGATAAATTTTTTTCATAGGATCTATTAGACAATAAATCTACTTATTAGGACCTACACGTAAGCAATAGGTCATAATAGTTGGACTTAATTCCCATCAAATCCTATTGAAAATAAGTCTTGGTAAAATTATCGCTAAAAATAATTTTTTGTGATAATTTTTTACATACGTCGTTAAAAATTGACAATTAGTGACTTTTTTATCATGATTTTTATAAATTTTTATTAAAACTTACAATTAGTGACGTTTTTTATAACAAATTTTTTTCACAGGTCCTATTAGACAATGAGTTTACTTATTAAGACCTACACGTAAGTACTCTCTTTTTTTTCACATCAATGCTATATAACCAGAATTTTTATCTAGAAACATTAATATTGGGTTTAGATTCATTTTGGCATGGACTCCACAAAACACTCATTGAATCTCAACTTTACAATTCTTGGCCAATTTCCTCGTAAACTTTAGTGTTTTTTTTTATTACTAATATAGAGATAGTAGAGCTCTGACAAATAAATAAATACACCTGTAATTTATTGCTTTTATTTTTGTTGACTTATTACTTTTATTTTTGGTGATAAATCTGTTAAATTATTGGTTTAGATATAACATTTTTCAATAGTTAATAAAAAAAATCATGTAAAAACATGAAATGAAATAAATACGGCTGTGTTATTTTACATCTTGAATCATTAAATCTTGGTTTTTCATTTCAAGTAGAGAAGAAAAGCCATAAAGAAGAGAAATGTTTAGAAATTAAAGAGAGAGACCTGAAATTCCAATATTGTAGCCAAAGATGACTCCTCTGGTGGCGGCTATCATTTAACATAAAACTACAAGGAATGTCATCCTTGTACCCCTCTCCACCTTCACTCTTCACTCCCATTCCCACTGCCATGGCTTCCACCAAAGCTCTCTCTCTCTCTCTCACAGTTACACAGAGAGAGAAGATAGAAAAGTACTTTTCAAAGCTGTAAAATGAGGGGGAGAGACAAAGCAGCCAACTTGACTGCAGGATATCAGCATCAAGATAGATAGCTGTACATTCATTTGACTTTGAAGGAACATGTGGGATTGAATTATTGAGTTGGGAAGATATGTAGTCTTATGGGCTTCACTGTCAAACCAACATACTATCCACTTCACATAATCAAACTTGATCAGCTAACCAATAATAGGGAAGTTAAATGAACGCATCCCACAATTGTTGGGAAAGAATCTCTAACAAATTTGAGTACGATTTTTTTTTTTTTTTTTTTTTTTTGGGGGGGGGGGGGGGGGGGGGTATGGAGGGAGGTCCGAATTTCAGAGGGGAGGAGTCTTCAACTTTTTAATTTGTTATTGAGGTATCGGAATTTTAAACAATTGAACTAGTTTCAAATGATTAAGAAGTAATGGAAGGTAGAAAAGAACATTAGGCTTTCTGTAATGACCCATCTAATACGAGTATATGTTGAATTCAAATGGCAAGTTTGGAAACTTCAAAAATAAAAAATAAATAAATAACCAATTTGTCTTCCAAAATCAAGCAAGAGTTTTAAGTTATAACAAAAACAAATGCTAATCCCCTGTTTCATCCATTCATATGCGGCCACATTTGTTTAGCATAAAGCTAAACACAAATTTAGCAAGTTTTTGATCTTACAATAAGATTATGTCACTAAACTAGCAACTAAATAAGAAAACAATGGAAGTGATGAGTTCATTTTATGCTCATCTCATTCTTTCTCCATTTTGCTCACTGTTGGGTATCCCAGTAATTTGTTGGAAGAATGCTACAGTTATTGCCATGACAAATGCGGGACTGATAACAACAATGCAAGGATGACACATAAGAATTTGATATCATGGCATTACTTTTGCCACATGTATTATTTTTTGAACTGTGCAAGTAGTGAAATTAAAGCAGCAACAAAATTAGAACAGTAATGGAGTGATAGTCCACTTTTTATACTCCCTCCAACTTACTCACCTCATACTCATCTCCCACAATTCTCTTCCAAAACCAGTGTTCCCTCCACAATCTATCCATTTGTTCAATTGGCATATTCTTAGTCTCCGGTAGGAACAAGTAAACAAATCCGGTCATCACTACAGCCCAACCCCCAAAAAAGAAGAAAATCCCAGATTTTAAGTGGCAAAGCATTGCAAGAAAACTTTGAGCAACAACGAAAGTGAAGAGAAAGTTCACTGCCACGTTAATACTTTGCCCAGCTGATCGTATCTCTAATGGGAAAATTTCGCTTGGAATTAACCATCCCAAAGGACCCCATGACCAACCAAATCCAGCAACATAGATGCAGATAAAGATTATAACCACAATTGCGTACCCTTTTCTCACCCCTCCATGGTCTCCTAGTTGAGCTGCCATTATACTTCCTACAACTATCTGCGAAACTAGCATTTGTATTCCCCCAACTATAAGTAGAACTCTCCGGCCAATTTTATCAACTATCATCATTGATATGAAAGTTGAGATGATACCCACAACTCCAGCCACAACTGCCGAGGACAAGAGTGACGCACTTTCGCCTAGACCTATGGTTCGAAAAAGCACTGGAGCGTAGAAGGAGATGACATTGATTCCTGTTACTTGTTGAAAAAATGGTATAGCTATTGCCATGACAAGATGAGGCCTATATTTTCTTTGTATGATTTTCTTGAATGGGTGTTTGATGGTTTTCGATATCTCACTTGCTTTGATGAGATCATCAAGTTCAGCTTGGACATCCTCTGTGCCTCTGAGTCGTTGCAACATCAACTTTGCCTTTTGATGATCACTGTTCTGCTGAATAAGGCTGTTAGGTGTTTCTGGGAGGAAAAGGGCCCCTAGAGTTAGAATTGAAGCAGGGACTGCAGCCATAGCTAGGGAGATTCTCCAACCCCATCCGCCTTTGATCTTTTCGGTGCCATAGTTAATAAGGTTTGCTGATAGAACACCAATGCCAACACACAATTGGAAGCCATTGCTGATTCCACCTCTATATTTGGGTGGAGCCATTTCTGAGAGATATAGTGGGACTGACTGCACAACAAGCATATCACAATTGACATGTTAACCAAATATTTTTTTGTTTTTTTTTTTTTTTTGGGGGGGGGGGGGGGGGGGGGGGGGGGGGGGGCGCAAGATGCTCATATAAATAAAATGAACTAAAAAATGTGAGAAAACAAATGAAATTGACATTAATACTTTTTTCTTTTTCTTAGTAGCTAGTAAACATTTTAAAAAACTATTAGTAGGGTTGATGCTAACTTGACGAACTAAGAACAAAGAAAGTAAAATTAATCCTAAAAAATGGAAAGAGTAGCTAAGTACCTGGTTTGCAAAGCCAACCCCAACGCCAAGCAAGACACGGCCAATTATTAGCATGTACACATTAAAAGCAGCACCACCGAGAGCTGCACCCGTGAGGAATGCAGCCCCTCCTGCAAGGATTGATGGCTTGCGCCCAAAAGCTTTAGTGATTGGTGAGGCAAAAAAGGAAGCGATGAGGCCAGCCAAATATAGGGAGGATGTGAATAAGGTCAACAATTGGCTGTCGAATTTGCAGTAGTTGCTAATCTTGGTGTCCTCTTTCATCTTAGTATACACCTCTGGGAAAAATTTCTTCAGAAATGGCTCCATGGAGGTTACTCCACCTTCGCATTTCATTCCATATGTTAATAAAATTGTTTCGAAGTTTTGCTCTAACCATTTCTTTAGTAGTTACATCCATAACAACAACAATTATAAGGACAATAGACCAAATTTTGATTGGAAAACAAAAAGAAAAACTACAACAAAATTGACAGAAAAACTAAGAGAAGTTTCTTGCTAGAACACAGATGTAAGCTGGTCCACCCTGGCCAAAAGCATGTTATGATTATTTTATTAGGATTATTTAGGGGTAAACTACAGTATGATCACAAAATTTGCCTTTTCATAGAGAATTAATCTACTTGAATATACCATTTTGTTTTCATCATTGCTAATTAATATTAAGCAAAGCTAAAGTTAGACCCCACTTTATCTCATATTTATATATATATTGAAGCACACTTACTCTTTTCTCACACAAACTTTAAAACCGGCATATATTTTAACATCTCTATTGAAATAGCTGTTCCCTCACTAAATTAACAAATCTTATCATACAAAATTAGCTCTCACTCAATTAATAAACTTTTAACACAAAATTAGAGCTCACTTTGTTTTACATGTACACTTTAAACTACACTTCTAACATTTTTAAAAATTATTTTACATGTACACTTTAAACTACACTTCTAACTTTATTTTACATGTACACTTTAAATTTTTAAAAATGTTAGAAGTGTAGTTTATTAGAGATTGTGTAAGGTAACTGAAACATGACCCCACCAGCCAAATACTTTGTGAAAAGCTGCATGTCCAAGTACATGCTTCTCAGTCTCATTTGTAATAGGTAAGCAATGCTACAGATAAATAAATTTTTCATTAAATTTTTTTATTACTAAATATAAACATAGTGGAACTCTAATAAATAAATACACATGTGACTTATTACTTTTACTTTTAATGATAAGGATATCTGTTAAATAATTGGTTAAGATATAACAAATTTTTTTTTTTTTGAACAGTTAATGAAAAAGAAATCATATCAAAATCTGAAAAGCCATAAACAGAGCTGTTATTTTACATCTTGAAACCTTGAAATCTTGATTTTTCATTTCAAGAAGAGAAGAGAAGCCAAAAAAAAAAAGAGGAATGAAGAAATTAAAGAGAGAGACCTGAAATTCCAATATCATAGCCGAAGATGACACCTCCAGTGGCTGCTATCATGCAACATAACACTACAAAGGATGTCATCCTTCCATTGTACCCCTCTCCACCTTCACTCTTCACTCCCATTCCCACTGCCATGGCTTCCACCAAAGCTCTCTCTCTCTCTCTTTCACTCACTCACAGTTACACAGAAAGAGAAGAGAGAAGTACTTTTCAAAGTTGTAAAATGAGTGGAAGAGACAAAGCAGTCAAACTTGACTGCAAGATATCAGCATAGCTATACA
The DNA here is from genome assembly GCA_022316695.1 of Camellia oleifera. Classification (NCBI taxonomy): domain Eukaryota; kingdom Viridiplantae; phylum Streptophyta; class Magnoliopsida; order Ericales; family Theaceae; genus Camellia; species Camellia oleifera. The sequence goes on from CM039314.1 coordinate 60,063,093, forward strand.
TTTCTTTGACTTTTAAGGAACATGTGGGATTGAATTATTGAGTTGGCAAGATTTGTACTCTTAAGTTATGGGCTTCATGGTCAAACCCGCATACTACGCACTTCACAGGATCAAACTTGATCAACTAACCAATAATAGGGAAGTTAAATCACATCACATCGTTGGGAAAGAATCTCTAACAATTTTGAGGAAGATTTATTTATTTTTTATTTTTCGGTATGGCAGAGGTCCCGGTTTTGAAGGAGAGAAGTCTTCCATGTGACAAAACTTGAACTTGTTAATGAGGTAAGACTAAGAGATAATGGAATACAAAAAAGGAGAACTTTATATGTTTGGATAGATTTTCAGACTATAATTCCATCCTCACATTCTAATGTCATGTTTGGATACATCTTTCACATTATATTTTTACAACAAAAAGAAAACTGTGTCAGGCAAGATTTTTTTTTTTTTTTTTTATTTATAAATTTGGCTTAATTGGTCAACTGGAACATGGCGATTTTTTTTTTTTTTTTTTTTTTTAGCAATTGGCACTTTTTATTTATTTATTTATTTTTAATAAAACAATATTTTTGGAATTTTTTTTAAAAAAATTCACAGCCTTTAATAGGTTTTTGAGTTGTGTGTCTGGTTATGAGTTGTAAGTTTTTGTATCAGATATCATATGTCACATTAAAAATTTCCTACTCAATTTAAAACTTTTTTCAAAACTCATCTATGAAACGAATTTTTCACACTCAAATCATAATTTCAAAACTCACAAATACAAAATACAACTCTATTCTTAAATCATATTTAGAAAACTCTATCAAACGCTACCTTAGGCTTTCTGTAATGACCCACCCAGTACGAGTATATGCGCTGAATCCAAATTGCAAGTTTGGAAACTTTAAAAAAAAAAAAAACAAAAAAAAAACAAAACAAAACAAAATTATTTTGATCATTGACTAGACAAATTCGATGAACAAAACACTTTCTCACTATTTAAAATATTATAATGAATCTCATTTAAAATTGAGGACCTTACCACTTAACTAATAAAGGAATTGTTTTATTCATTTGCACACCTCACGTGCGAACAAAAACAGACTTCCAAGTATGAAAAATGGACCCAAATGACATTATTGACTAAGTACTTCTAAATGAATTATTAATGTAAACCTAGAGGCTTCAAAGTAATTTAAGCAATTGGATGCTTCGGATGCCAAAATGGTTGATTAGTAGCCCCATTATGGCAAACAACCAAGGCTTTTGCGAAGTTCTATAAAATATATGATATACAAATAGAATTTTTATACAGAAATACGCGACATTTTATCCTCTTTTCATTTTCAACTAAAACACTCTTCATTATGACATCTAATTTCAACAATCACTGTCAGATCATTTTGTCTGAGTTTTTTGTATAAAAAAAATTTTAAAAAAAAAAATTAACAAAAAAAAAAAAAAAAACGTTTGTAAATCATTTCCCTCTAAAAGCTGCAATGTAAAATTTACTCTTCATGTACCCAAAAAAATGTGTTCTCTATATGCACTGCCATCAATTGTTGGTTCAATTTTGTTTTATAAATCAAGCAACAGTTTAAGTTAATTACAAAAACAAAGACCAATCCCCTGTTTCATCCATTCATGTGTGGCCTCACCGGTTAAGCACAAAGCTAAACACAGGTTTTTAGCAAGTTTTTGATCTTACAATAGGATTATATTACTAAACCAGCAACCAAATAAGAAAACAAGGGAAGTGATGAGTTCACTTTATCCCCGTCTCATTCTTCCTCCATTTTGCTCACTTCATGCTCTTCTCCTACAATTCTTTTCCAAAACCAATGTTCCCTCCACACACTGTCCATCTGCTCAATTGGCACATTCTTAGTCTCAGGCAAAAACAAGTAAGTAAATGCGGTCATCACCGCAACCCATCCCCCGAAAAAGAAGAAAATCCCAAACTTGAAGTGGCAAAGCATTGGTAGAAAACTTTGAGCAATAACGAAAATGAAGAGAAAATTCACTGCAACATTTATACTTTGCCCCGCTGATCGTATCTCTAAAGGAAAAATTTCGCTTGGAATTAACCATCCCAATGGACCCCATGACCAACAGAATGCAGAAACGTAAGTGCAGATAGAAATTAGGACCACTAAAGCATACCCTTTGCTCAACTGTCCATCGTCCGCTAGGTGAGCTCCCATTACACTTCCAATGATAATTAGTGAAACTAGCATTTGTGCTCCGCCAACTGTAAGAAGAACTCTTCGACCAAGTTTATCCACCAACAAAATTGATACGAAGTTTGAGCTTGTAGCCACAACCCGTCACAATTGTTGACATGAGTGATGCACTTTCACCTAGGCCTATAGTTCGAAAAAGAACCGGGGCAAAGACACCAATGATATTGATCCCAGTTATTTGTTGGAAGAATGGTATAGCTATTGCCATGACAAATTGAGGCCTATACTTTCTCTGTATGATTTTCTTGAATGGGTGTTTGATGGTTTTCGAGATCTCATTTGCTTTTATGAGGTCATCAAGTTCTGATTGGACATCTTGGGTGCCTCTGATTTTTTGCAACATCAATTTTGCCTTATGAAGACCATTGCTTAGATGAATTAGGCTGTTCGGTGTTTCTGGAAGGACAAGTGCTCCTATAGTTATAATTGAAGCTGGTACTGCTGCCACGGCTAGGGAGACTCTCCATCCCCATCCGCCTTTGATCTTTTCAGTACCATAATTGATAAGGTTCGCTGACAAAACACCGATTCCAATGCTCAAATGGAATCCAGTGTTGATTGCACCTCTGTGTCTAGGTGGAGCCATTTCTGAGAGATATAGTGGGACTGACTGTATAACAATGAAAGTAATATCACATGCTAATCAAATATAGAAAAAAAAAATTAGAACTACAATGAAAATTGCACATACATTTCAAATAGCATTTACAGTTAAATACCTGATTTGCAAAGCCAACCCCAACACCAAGCAAGATGCGACCAAATATTAGCATATACACATTGAAAGCTGCACCACCAAGGGCTGCACCAACTAGGAATGCAACCCCCCCAGCAAGTATTGATGGCTTGCGCCCAAAGGCTTTAGTGACCGATGAGGCTAAGAAGGAAGCAAAAAAGCCAGCCACGTACAGGGATGATGTGAATGATGTCAACAATTGGCTATCAAACATGCAGTAGTTGCTGGTCTTGGTGTCTTTTTGCATCTTGGCATACACCTCTGGGAAGAATTTCCTCAGAAATGGATCCATGGAGCTCACTCCACCTTCACAATTTACTCCCATGACTTAATAAAATTGTTTCATCACTTTCCTCTTAACCATTACATGATTTAATCCACTTTTGAAAATACCAACTACTACAGGCAATATCTGCCAAAAAGTTAAGGCAACTAAAACATGAGAAATCCAACAACTATGTCGAAAGCTTTGAGCCCTAAATTATGTGCAGTAACTCTCACTAAATACAGAGAAATCATGTGAAATTTTGAAAAGAAAGAAACACAACTCTACCAGTTAGTAAATTTTTTTTTTTTTTTATCGGCAAAAGAATTAATATTTTATTAAATAAATAAAACATTACAAGAAGGAAAGGAAAGCGTGATTAGGCATCAATTTAGGGAAGCTAAATAGCTTAAATCCTATTCGATGCAACAAACATGCACATTTAGTTAGCAAGAAACCAACAATAACAAAACTCCTAATGAAGACTAAACTCTTACAACTAAAACTCGTGTAGATTCTTTCATCCGAAACGATTATAACTTCTGCAAATCACTTTCAGTTCATTTTCCGCTGTTTCTTCCAACTTTCAATTTTTATTTTAGATCCCTTCTCCCATAGTGGCTTTGTGCCCTGAATTTCACTAATATTATCCATTGAACTTGTACCACCATAAGCATCTCAATCAATTAAGTAATCCTTTAATACATAACTAGTGAAGTAACTGAGTTAGTTTAGTTGACCACTTCTGTATGCTCCTATTTAGGATGTTAAGAAATCATTCTTTGTCGAAAGCAATAATTTATTATTTCTCTCTTACTATGAGGATTCTTTGTTGTGTTGAATTATTTATTTTCTTCAATTATAGGCTATTTCTTATGATGGTTATTGGGTTACTAATTATGTATTGTCAGATTATAATTATTAATTTTGATGTAATTCTTTTTATATTTATAATTTTTTTTCACTAAATGACAAAATAATTAATAATACATAACTAGGTAGATCTCTTGTCTGGATAATTCATGGTTAGAGTCAAAGAGTATGAACTGTACAAGTTACAAATAAGTTTTTTTTTTTTTTTGGGTGACAAAATTACCAATAAAGCTGATTAAATGAAGTTAAGAGGCTAGTGAGAATTTTAAAATAAAAAGTGAAATCAAAGTGTATTACAATACACGAGATTAAAATTTTGAGTTTTTATTCGATATGACTATTTTATATGATATATTATTTATCATGAACTTAATTAGTATATATTTACAATTAAAAGGCATACATTGTTGTCGTTGTATATCAATTAAAAAGCTTTACTTCTTTTTCAAAAACTATACAAAAGTAAATAAAAAGATTTACAAATGTTACAATTTTGTCTCCCAATGCACGAATTCCTAAATTTTTTTTTATCGAATAAAAAAAGAAGATATTAGATGAGGATATCACAGCATTTGCGGGCCTTGACCTCAAAATAATCGGTTGACGGTCAAATTTAACTCAATTCAATAAGGGATCCATCACCGAGGCATCCAATGAAGCTCATCACATGCCACAAAAGAGGCAAAATTTATTCAAATTTATTAGGTGAGTCAAGAACCATATATTTATCTAATTATGACTTCAAATGTTCACTTTATTTTAAAATAAATTATAATTTACCTCTTTTATGTTTGGCTATTTTCTCACTTTAGTCTTTAAATTTTTTTTTTTTTCATTTTTGGCCTTTCATGTTTAAATTTTTTTTTTCTTTTTCAATTTAATCCTAAAACTAACTTTTTCGCAAAATTAGATAAAAAAATGTCACGTTAACTGCCACATAACATTAAAAATATAATATTATAGTGGGATTTGGGTTTGTGTAAGAGGTGTGAGTCATGTATAAGGAAAATTTTATAGGGCGTGTACCATATGGACATTGCTACGTGTTTTTATGATGTATTACATATTTTTGTGGTAATGTTATATATTTTTCTATCAGAAGTTATGACAATTTGTGGTTGGAAAATGAAATTATACATTTTTGAGGTATTTTTACACATTTTGTTATTAGAAAATGTTTGGATAAAAAAATGTATAACATTACCATAAAAATGTATTTGTAATATTTACTATAAAAATACATAACATGCATATGGTACACACCTTTTGAAATGGTGCATATAGTTAAAAGGGTGTATATTATAGTGTTTCCTATAATAAAATATTTTGATGTCACATGGCTATCTTTATGTTATTTATTTTATTTAATTTTTCTCATTGTAGACATAAATTAGCTTTTGGTGTAATGGAAAATTTGAAATATAAATGGTCAAAGTAAAAAATAAATAAATAAAATAAAATAAAAACTACTTAGACCATCTCCAACGGAGAACCAAATCCAGCATCAAATTCAAAATTTGATGAAAAACTTACTTTTTGAGCTCCAACGGTGGCACCAAACGCATATCAAATTGACAATTCACCAAACGCTACACCAAACTGATACCAACACAGAGAATTTGATGAATCACTGTTACTGACCGTTGAAAGTGGTACACCGGTTGCCCGGGTGGTTGCCCGACCGGTTGACCAACCGGTCAACCGGTTCTCTTTGAAATACATGGGTTCAAACGGGTCAAAAACAGTTCAAACCGTTTAAAAAAAAAATTTTGCCTAGGTGGTCGACCACCCGGTCGACCACCCAAAAGTTCAAAAAGTTCAAAATAAAAGGTTCAAACCGGTAAAAAAAAAAAAAAAAAAATTTGCCCTTTACCGGTTGACCGGCCGGTCGACCAACCGGTTGCCCGGCGCAAATTTGATGAAACGGATTTGATGCTGAACCGTTGGAGCACGACGTATCAAATTAAGGAAATGGCCTGTTTTTTATTCAGATTTGGTGAAATATTTGCTACACCGTTGGAGATGCTCTTATGAGACAAAATGAGAAAATGGCCAAATGTAAATGGCGCAAAGAGTAATTTCCTCTTTTATTTCGGCATGCCCTCCATTAATGCGTGGTTTGAGATTGGCTTTTTAGTAATTTTTCTATTAATTTTTATTTTAAAAATTTCCAAAGTCGGACACTTTTATATAAGTTGTACTCAACTAGACTAACTACAAGAGTAATAGAACAGAAAATTCAAATCTATGGAGAAAAAAAAAAAAAAAAATCCATTAAAACATAAAACAAAAAACAAAGCAAAAATAATCAGGGTTTTTTTTTTAGTCTTTAATAATTTTTATTTTTATTTTTATTTTTTTTAGGTCATCATATACTAGATGAATCAAAAATAAATAAAATAAAATAAAATTGACATAAATTTAAAAAAATATAATTTTACATTTATTTTTTCATTTTTTTGATGAATAAAAATTAATAATTAATTGGATCCTCTTCTATTCCACTACCACTCTGGTCAGAGTTAAATGGAGATGGGGGTATTTTTTATTTTTTTTGGTTTGGTGAATAAGTCATAGAGAAGGCTACTGTTGTGCCTTAGGCGGAATGGGCATGTACTGTGCCTCAAGGCACAGTAGTTATTGTTGCCTCCTGAGAGATTATCTCAAGTGTTTTTTAGCCTCCGTTTGAGAAGTGGATTGGCTTTTTAACTTTTTGGTTTTTTTGGCTATATGAGCCTGGGCTCAAAATTTTGATTTGGGAAGGATTTTTGACTTTTTGGCTTTTTTGATTTTTTTGTGAGAGAAGAGTGTAATGATTTTGGGGTTGGATGGGATATTTTGTCTGTTGTGGCTCATGAGCCTATTCTGTCTTTTGTGGCTCATTGAGCCAAAAAAGCCCAATGAACCCTTGCCAAACCAACCCTTAAGAATTTGAATTGTTTATATTATAGGGTTCATTAAATAGATCATTTATGTAAAAAATTAATTTGATTGAATATCTGAAGCTCTATAACCAAAGCATATTTATTTTTATAAAAATTAATGGTTAACATAACCTTCATAAATTTTTTAAAACAATTAAGACCTAATCATGGGTTATGAATATTTGATTAACTTAATTTTTTACATGAATAATATTCTTAACGAATCCTACAATATAAATAGTTCAGATTATCAAAAAACACTCAGAATAATCTCCCATAAAGGAGCAACAGTAATTGTTGTGCCTCAAGGCACAGCAGTACCCCATTTCCGCCTTGGACATAGCAATTATTACTATGCCTTTTGTAGGAGATTGTCCTGAGTGTTTTTGATAATTTGAACTGTTCATGTTATAGGATTCGTCGATTAGATCATTCATATAAAAAATCAAGTTGATTGGAAATCTATAACCCCATAACCAGAACACATTTATTTTTATAAAAATTTACGGTTAACATAACTTTTATAAACTTTTAAAAACAATTACGACTAAATTATGAAGTTATAAATATCCGATTAATTTTATTTTTTACATAAATAATATTATTAACGAATCTTACAAAATGAATAATTCAAATCATAAAAAAATACTCGGACAACCACCCACAACAGGTGCAGTAGTAACTGCTGTGCCTAAGCTTCTCCTCAAAGAGACTTGGTGACTAACCGGTTAGTCACAAAAGTTACAATTCCTCGATTTATCCCCTTCTTGTTTTGGGATCACCCACTATACACTGATTATTGGATTAAAAAAAAAATTAAAAATGAAAGATTGTAGAGAGAGAGAGAGGAAAACCTGAAATTGTAGAGAGAGAGAGAGAGAGAGAGGAAAACCTGAAATTCCAATATCGTAGCCGAAGATGATTCCACCGGTGGCAGCCACGATGCAAGACAACAGAACAAATGATGTCATCCTTCCTTTGTACCCCTCTCCACCTTCACTAACTACTTCCATTCCCACTGCCATGGCTTCCTCCAAAGCTCTATTTCCTCTCCCTCTCTCACTCACTCACTCAGTGCATCCCCAGCAGATGCCTAAAAAGAGAGATCGCAAGTCACAGAGAAGTCCAACGCGAGAGATCAATATCATTGTCACTCACCTATAAAAAATAGAAGAACTTGACTTTTCTTCCGTCTTTAATCGACCTGAAAAAAAAAAAAAAGTATTGTTAGATTTATTCGGCCTATTTTCGAATTTAGTTTCGATAATTTAAACTGTTTATATTTTAAAATTCGTCAAATACGTTATACTTGTAAAAAATTAAGTATCGAATAATAATAATTACATATTTGGATTCGTTTTGTATAAAAAAAAATAAACGGTTAAAAAATAAACGATTTATGTAAAAACTGATAAAAACATGTAATTATCGTTATTTAATCGATTTAATTTTTTATACAAATAATACATTCGATAAATCTTAAAATATAAATATTTTCAATTATGGAAACAGAATCAAAAAGTGAACCCAATAGGTTTAATAACACCTCTTCAATTTGAAGAGAAGCCCACCCTGAGATATTCATAATAAATAAAGTAGTTGAAAAATAACCATTGCTCACTCCTACTGACAACAACCAGTCCCTAACAATTCTCAACAACCCCCACATTATTTAGGGTTATTTTAAGAAGATGGTTGTAATTAATTTTTTTTGTTAAAAATTGATTATAAATTGATTATAATTAACTTTTTGTGAGAGAGAGAATTGGGTTATAATCTGGAAAGTGGATTATAACCCATTTTCCAAAAGACCCCTTAATGAAAAATGTTGGTAGTGTTTGGTAAAATTTTAGAATTATGATTTGAGAATAGAATTGTATTTTGAGTTTGTACACTACTATAAAATTAGTTAAAGATCACACTTTGATAAAAATATATATATATATATATATATTTCACTTTTATTGAAAGTGTGATAAAAAAAATTAGATTGATATTTTAATCACACTTAATTTGATTGAGTGTGATAATATATATTTCTTACGTCAGTTTTCAATTAAGTGTAATTATATTTATCTTTTTTAATCACACCTTCTAATTAAAGTGTGATTGTATATGCACTAGTACTTTTTAATCACACTTTCTAAATAAATGTGATTATATATATATTTTTTAATCACACATTCTAATTAAAGTGTGATTATTTATATATTTTTTAGTCACATATTTTAATTAAAGTGTGATTATATATACACTACTACTTTTTAATCACACTTTTTAAATAAGTGTGATTATTTATATATTTTTTAATTACACCTTCTAATTAAAGTGCGATTATATATACATTATTATTTTTTAATCACATTTTTTAAATAAGTGTAATTATATATATATATATATATATTTAATCACACTCGCTAAATAGGTGTGATTGTATAAAATATTTTAATTTAATTTTTATATAAAATATACAATTTCCAAATTCCACTACAACAAAATTTGCCTATTACCACGTTTTTTACTAAAGTGAAATTTGCCTATTCTCTCTATCGTTTTTTTTCTCTGTCCTAGATCTAGGGTTTTCTCTCTGTCTCCTCATGCCCCTTGAGAGGTTCACCAGGGTTGATTCCGATCACTTGTTCAGATCTAATTCTAAATCCATCAATTTGGTTGAAATTTCTTGATTTTTTTTTTTTTGTTGTTGTTTTTCTTGATTCTAATTCTGGTGATTTTGCAGAGGAAGATGGTTCAGTTAAGTTGCACAAATCGGCGGGGTTACGAGACCGAGGAGTGAAGAAGGATAAAGATCATCGGGATCGAGACATGGACTGGAACCGAGACCGAGACCGAGACCGATCGAGTCGGAGCAAGAGAAAACCAGATGATGAAATGATAGGCTTTTCTGTTCCAAGAAAAGCTCGAGCGTGATGGCGTTGGATGCATTCTACTTGTTAAAGCACCTTCTCAGGTCTGGTTCTCCCGTCGCTACCACCCCCCAAGTTCCTCTCTCTCTCTCTCTCTCTCTCTATTGCTCCATCAGATCTTCGATCTGGCCTCTCTTCAGTTGAATTTTACTCTTTTTAATCTTTTCACTTCCTATTTTTGGTCTGCTCTCTTTTCAATAGAATCTCATTCACTTTGATCTTTTTGCCTTTATAACTTCCAACTATTATCATCTAAAGAACATCTCTGGCATCAATAATTTACTAACATTTACAACTTTACTATATTGATCTATACTCAAACCCAGGTTCAATTAAGCAAACAAAGACATTGATGGTTGATCGGGATTTAAGTGTCAAATTTTGGTTATATTTGAGAATTTCCTGTAATTTTTTTCATGTTAATGTATTTAGATTCAAATCAGCTAAGAATCTATTTTCATAATTTTCATTTGGTCTCTAATATTTACATAAAATTGACTCCAGTTGCAAGCTTAAATATCATATTTGTTAATGGCATAAATCAAATTGGGATGTGTAATACTTCTTTGCTGTAATTATGAAGGATGCTTGTTATTTAGATCCATCTAGTAATGCCAGTAGTATTTATGAATTGAGATGTGTAATACTTCCAATTGAATCTTAAGTTTACCTACAAAATGAATCAATTCTTTTAGGGTTCTGATATTAGTTAACAATTGAGAGTCTGTTGTTGCCTCATTAAGTGACTAATTGATGTTATGTTTTGTATGTCCTATGTGAAAATGGAACTTTGCTTCTCTTTGGAAAGATTGTGCTCTCTTCATTCAAGAAAATAAATAAATATTTTTCCGTTGTGATATGTTCACTGTGTAAATGGGATATATTCTTGGCTTCCATTTCATTAAATTTCTTTACTGTCTATTTCATTACTCAAGATTTACATTAGATACTGAGTATTGAAAAAATTCATTTAAATGTCAAAAACAGTGAGTATTTTACATTAGATACTGAGTATTTTTGGTGTTATGTTTCTCATTTATCTCTTTTTTAAATGTCAAGAATTCATTTTTTATTCTTCTTCTAAATATAGGAACATGAGTTGATTATGGGCTTCAAAAACAGGACTTGGTAATGAATTTCCTTATCTAATCATTGCAGTCTTTATCTGTAAAATAAGTTCTTGTGATGCTTATACAGGTTAATTTTGAAAACTTTCAAACACTTTTGTGGATCAAAAACACAAATTTTGGTTTTCTTTAGTGTTCATAGAGTTAATACGCATGCACAATATGAAGATTGATGTTTTCTTAAGGTTAGATAGGTTGTTTAGGAAATTCTAGTTTTGCATTAGCTATTAAAAAATATGAATTGTTGGCTCTTTGTTGTCAGACTCTTGAATCTTTCGTCTTTTGTTTAGGGAATTATAGGATGCTATTCACTGTCTCATTCACATGATTAGTACATTTATATCATGTACCTAGCTTGCATTTGTTTATTATCTCCTTCTCATTTTTGGATAAGTTCATCTTGATCTTATTATACATGTTCATGTTAGATAACTTGATATATGTTCATGTTTAACTCTTGTTACATGGTGCTTCTATTACAAAATGTGATCGCTCATCCATTGTTTGCATTTCTTTTTAGATTGGTGACCTTAGCTTATCAAAGGTAAAACAACACACTTCAGTGTCAGGGGGTGTTCGTGGAACCTTACCTTGGATGGCACCTAAACTTCTTAGTGGAAAGAGTAACATGGTTACGGAAAATGTAAGATTATTCTGAGCATAAACTTTAGAAATATTTAGTTTACATAATTGTACTTCATTCTCTCTCTAAGAGGTTTTTAATTTCTTCTTTTAGTTTCTTTTGTGTATATTATTATTATTATTATTTCTGCATTGTAGATTGATGTTTACTCATTTGGGATTGTCATGTGGGAATTGCTCACGGGAGACGAATCTTATGCGGATATGCAATATTGTGCTTCTATAATAGGTATGCACTGATATATCTATCTAGCTTTGTAACAAAAAGTATAAGAATTATACTCTGCTTTAGCACAACTAATGGCGTGGAAGACTGCAGTAGCCAATATACCATATGGTGGCACTAAATGAGGGATAGGATGCAATCTAGGGGAATTAAGCATGTTTGAGCTAGAACGACTCACCGGAGTTTTCAACCAAAAGATACACTATCTTATTAGAGTGCACATTGATGTTCCAGCACCTGATATGGGAACAAATCCGCAGGTTTACAAAAGATCTACATTATCACGGAATTTTAATGGTTGTTTAAGTTAATAGCTAATGTTGTTAAGTAGTTTCCATGTACATGCTTTCTAATGTTTGCTAAAATTTTAAACTGATTTTTGATTGTTGTGTGTTTAAACAGATGATTGATTTGATAATGATGCGATGCTGATTCGTTTCAAACCAGACAGATCCGTATACATTCATCAATTCCAAAACTAAAATTTTGGTTTTTAATGTTATCTGTAACATTTCTATGCAAATACATGTCTCTAAATTCCAAGTCACATTCTCATTTCAGTAGAACTCATATAACATATGGATTTCAAGTTTTTTCAATAAAAAATCACATATGAGAATGTTTTGATTTGTATGATCTCTTTCGAGTTATATTTCATAGCAAGTTTATATATGTGTGTACATAATCAATATCAAACATGCTTCGGATGATTCTTGTATGTGCAGTTATATCCCCATGTTCCTAGTTGATTATGCTTATGTTTGATTGGAAGTTTTGGACACTTAATTTAGAGCAAGGATTACAAAATAGTAGATTGCAAGGACTTTTAATGTTAATTTTTTCAATAATAACATTAACCATTTATTTGTGAAGGAAGAGAAGATGTGACACAGGAAGTTTGAGCATCCCCTGCATGGGTCCCTTGGATTTCTCCCACAGAAGAGTGCTGCTCATCACAGGGGAAAAGGTATACTTACTTGGTTTCTTAAATACATACAAAGAGATGTTCTCCTCACAGGTACATCTCTGTTTGAGGAGCCCTGTCCATGACTGATTTGCATCTGATTAAGTGTAATATTTTGGTGTTTTAGTCTTACTATATGTATATTAAATACATACAAAGAGATTTAACAAATCTAATCCCTACATTTTGCTTTTTAAATTCAATATAAGTTTGAATCAAGGGTTGTAGACGTCCTTTGACTACTTGAATAAAATTATGTTTTCACACTTAGGCACATACATAATTTTCTAATTACGTTTATCATACAGTGAGAGGGAGCTTGCGAGCTTCCAAGAAAGAGTTCAATAAGATAGAAGACGATTTGAAGTCGCTTCAGAGCATTGGGCAGATAATTGGAGAAGTTCTCAGGCCTCTTGACAATGGGCGATGTAATTACTCGTTTCTTTTGTTCTTTATTTCCTTTTTTTTTTTTTTTCGATAGGGGGGGTTTTGGAAATTGTTTGTGAAATCATTTTAGCTCAGTTTAGAATCCGAAGTCTTGATACATGTCATGCAAAAAAAATATGAGCTCTAGTCTATTATGGGCTGCCTGTAAATGGAATAATTCATAATGTGCTCTTAGTTATTAAACTGGTCGATTAATTTATTGTAATGAACTTAAACTTACTTTTTCTTAGTAAACTCTTCTATGATGGTTTGAACTTAAATGTGGTATTGATTGGTTGCTTGTGGGTAATTTAGTTATTGTTAAAGCAAGCAGTGGACCCAGATATATAGTTGGCTGCTCGCAGTAAACAGATATTAATCACACTTAAAATCTGTGATCTAAATATTTATTATCACATGTTTTTTTAGTTACTAATCACACTTAAAAAATGTGATCTAAATATTATTAATCACACTTAAAAGATATGATCTAAATGTTTTTAATCACACTTAAAATGTGTGATTTAAATGTTATTAATCACACTTATAAGGTGTGATCTAAATGTTATTAAGCACACTTAAAAGATGTGATCTAAATGTTATTAATCACACTTGAAAGATGTGATCTAAATGTTTTTAATCACACTTAACAAGGTGTGATCTAAATGTTATTAAGCACACTTAAAGGGTGTGATTAAAAATTACCACTTTTAATCACACTCTTAAATATCATACTTTAATAAAACTTAAAGGGTGTGATTAAATAACATACATCACACACAAAAAAAAAAAGTGATCTTTATCTGTTTTTGTAGTAGTGGTGAGTTTTGAAATTATGATTTCAGTGTGAAAAATTTGCTTGATTATGAATTTTGAGAAACGTTTCAAATTGAGTTTAAATTGAGTGGTGTGACATATGATATTTGATACAAAAACTTACAACTCATAACTAAATACACAATTCAAAATTCTATTCAAAACTCATATAAATTTTTTTTAAAAAAAATTCACAAATATTATTTTTTTGTAATATAAAAATAACAAGTGAAAAAAAATAAAATAAAAAACCGAACACTGTTCTGGTCGTCTAGTCTAAATTTTCCCGCCTTGTAATGAGTTTTCAAAAGTGAATGTGGAATTAATTTTTGAAAACGTTAAATAAACACTACACTCAAAAATAAGTGTGAAACTATATTTTGAAAACTCTACCAAACGGAACCGTTATTAATTCTAAACTTTTTATTAAATAAATAATTAAATATCTCATACAAATACAATCATACGAAATATTTGATCATATATTTAATAAAAAAATCCTCCCGAGTTGAAAAAATTTGTTGTCTTATGGCTTCATTGTCAAACCCGCATGCTACGCATCATATATATTATAATGAAAGCTGTACCTACTACAACAAATATTATTTTTGATAATATAATATACTTTTAAAAATGTTATAAAATATTACGGGTTAATAGTATTTTGTAATAAAATGTTGTAAAAACTATTACGTGGATAATATTACTTTTTTAATAACATTTATTTTAATTATAATAGCTTTTCACAAAAGCTTTGTAAAATTAAGTAAATTTAAAACTTCAATGACATTTTGTAAGTGTTATGAAAAACATTAAACGAAAATCACTAATATTTCTTGTTTCCTACCATGTCGACACTCACTTTTTTAGGCAGTTTCCAGTCCTACAAGAAACCCTCCTCAAATTTCTCTTTTGTTCTACTAGTATTCTGGAATCAATCGCAAACGTAATTATCTCTCTCTACACACTTCATTGTTTTTTTCATTTTTCTTTTTTTTTCCCTTCTGTGAGTTATTTTCTATACACTACAATATATGTGTGTGTTGAAGATTACGACTGGTCAAAAAATATATATAAAAAGGTTTGATAAATTAAGATGATTTAAGTTTTATTTATGTAATAATAATAATAATAATAATAATAATAATAATAATAATTAATTTTACTTGGTTTCATATGAACAATAAATAGAAGAACATGGATTTTCTCTTTGTTTTTCTTATATGATTTTGCTGGATGCACTACGACATATAAGAGTTTTGGAGGTTAAATTTTTTGGTCTTTAAATATAAAAATTTTGTTGCAAATGGCATTTAGGAACCAATTTCTATCCTCGTGAGGATAGTTGCTAAAATGTCGTTTCAAAAAGTCAAAAATAAGACTTTTAGCGACAAAATTTTGAACATGTCATTAATAAATACAATTTTAGGGACAAAATAATTTGGTCTCAAAATAATTTATTTTTGGAGATAAAAAATTTGGTTCCAAAAAGATAATAATTCATCACTAATGTCTAATTTTCGTTGCTAAAAATATAATAACGATACTTTTTCCTAATAAATAATTTTGTCTCTAAATTTTGATATCTAAAACCTTAATTTTTTGTAGTGATGTGTGTTTGTTTTGGGAATAATCTATGCATTTGTTGATTTTGGTTATGTATATAGTAGGATTAGTTTTCTTGGGGTGATTTTACAATTATGTGAGAATCATGCTATGAGAAGTGCATAATTTGTGACTAAAATAGATTTGGGTTTCAGAAAAGATAATGTATTGAATTATTTTCTTCGTAATTTTATTTCAGATGTCAAATATATGTATATATTTGTGTGGATAAGGATTGATAGATAATTTTCATCCATTAATTGATTAGTCTGTATAGAGAAATCTATAATGTGCACTCAAAAAAAGCACATTGTAAAAAAGTTCAGATTTTTTTTATAAATTTTTGTAATGTGTTATATGCTAATTTGTGATAAAAATTTATGAATGAAGAATTGAAATGAAAATTATAGTTCTTGGTGGTGAGAAAAAAAGAAAAAAAAAACTTTTCGTGATGAAAAAATTTTACTTTTTTAAGATTTATGTTACAAATTTTGTAATGTTGTTAATGCCGTATGCACTTTCTAAGAGCATACCGTAGTTTTATATATTATATAAAGAAAATATTATAGGTTTCAAATTTTTTAAATAAATAATTTTATATAAAGAAAAATGTTACAAGTCTTAAATTTTTTACTAAATAATTAATCAAATGTCTCACATGGGTGTGGAACTCACATTAATATGAAACATTTAATCGTTTATTTGATAAAAAATTTAGTATTCCTAACATTACCCTTATATAAATATGTTTGTGGGCTTCCTTGATTCAGATAATTTTGTTTTTCCTTTTCAACATGTTTCTTCAATAGTGTTTTACTTTTAGCAATTTTGTCAGGCTTGGTTAGTGTTTTCAATTAAATGGTTAAAACCCTTGGGTGGATAATTGGGTTATATTTATAATTAAGTTGGCTTGTATGTCCCTATTAAGGACACACATACCAACTTAATTAATTACAGTCACATTCATTAATCAGATTCTATGTGGTATTTACTCTTTTTCTCAAAATTATACAAGTTTTCTAACATAATATTTTCAAAATATTAAACCCCCAGCTCATAATCCATGATGCACACAGCACGATGTATGACTTGTAAATAGTTAAATTGCCTAACATAACTATTAAAGGATAACAATAAAGAAAATGTTATTAGTCTTAAATTTTTTACTAAATGAATGTTTATGGATTTCATGTGAGATATTTGGTTATTCATTTAGTATAAAATTTTATATCTTTAACATTATCCATCAAAATTCGGAATCTCCATAATTTTTTCAAAATATCAACAATTCTCAATAAATAACATTCATACTCTTTACGATTCTTGTGACCCCAACATTTAATATTCAATTTCAACTAAATGATATAGATTTCATAACAAAACTCAATATTTCAAACAAAAATAATTAATACTCGTTATTTCCAATGATTCATAAATGTTTCCAACCAATCCTCATTCCTCAAAGAAAAATCCCACAACATTCACAATTTCCATATCATTTCCAAGATACCAAACATCCTAGGTTTTTGGGATCAGGGGTCACTACAGTAGTCCCTCACTACGGTGCTTGCCGTGCATGTAAACCAATACCGTTTTACGTTTTGTATTTTTTTTCAAAGATTATTAATTACTGTGGGATGAAGGCAGTACCAACTATCCCATTAATATTAGGTGGTATCCTAAAAACACAAGGGGTGATGTAGAGTTTATAGCTCATTTTACATTTTACTGTATGGTTCATATTAAAGGAAGAATGAACAGTTAAACTATATCATTTTGATTATTTTTGAAGCAAACAATTCAAATAATTTTTAAATAGACTTAATTAGTAAAAAAAATTATAATAAAGCAAAAAAAACTCTTTTTTTTTTTTATATAATTTTATATTTTTTTGAAGTTGAATAACTTTCAAAATTTCAAAAATATCTTCTTTAATGTTTATTTTTGTCAAATTAAATTGCATTTTTTTTGAAAGATTAACTTTGAAATTAAAATCAAACAAACTATACATGTTTTGACTTTCAAAACACGCTTAAATGCATCAAAAGTGCAATTGAGGGGGGGGGGGGGGGGAGATGCAATCTAAAAAGAATGAGTATTTTTTTACTTTATTATAATTTTTTATTTAAAAATTATTTGAATTGTTTGCTTAAAAAATAATCAAAATGACGTAATTTAACTGTTCATTCTTTCTTTAATACGAAGAAAAAGGTAAAATAAGTTACAAACTTTATATCACCCCTTGTGTCTTCAGTATGCCACCTAATACTAGTGTGATGGTTGGTACTGCCTTCACCTTCACTCTTGAAAAAAATGTAAAACGGTGCCGTTTTACATGTACGGCAAGCAGCGCAGTGAGGGACTACCGCAGTGACCCCTGATCCAGGTTTTTGATAAAAGACAATTTTTCTCAAAATTTCATTATACAATAGCCACATGATATCTAATTTCAAATCACAACAAAAAAACAAAAGTTTTCTCCTAATTAATGCATTAATAAATACGAATATAATCAAAAACCTAACTTTTCAAAAACTCTAAACAACCAAAATTCGCATATAACAAAGCTAAACAACACGCAGATTATTAAGAAAGTCCCTACCTCAAAAGAAAGAAGAAGAAGAGAAACAACACTCAAACTAACGGAGACGAAAACTCAAACTTTTCAGATCAAACAACTCCCTCCCTGAGCTCTACCTTTTATTCCAAAGCACCACGGTGGCAAGATTCAAGGATTGAAGTAGATTGAAAGTTTTAGGCAAGAAATTAGAGAGAGTTGAGAGAAAATGGTTCGAAAAAAGTGTAGAGAGAGAGAGAGAGGAAATTAGAAAAGTAAGAAAAAGATATTTCCTCTGCAGCTTTATACAAACAAACCGCTTGAGCGAACGAAACACCGCTCGAGCGTCAAACACAGAATATCAATTGAGCGACCAAAACTAGGCTCGAACGAAGAGACCAAATTCCAAAAAGTTTAGACTGTAAACTTAGAAACTATAGGAGAAATAAAAGACTGCTCAAGTGACCGAAACACTGCTCAAGCCCAGACAACCAAAGTCTCCAGAAATACTAAGTTTCAACCAGTTTCAAACTTTACCAACAAACAAATTCTCAACTCCCAAATGATAACATAGGACTAGAATCGATATCAATAACACCAATGTGTACAAAACTTAGAACCAAAGAGTATAAAAAGGTCAGGTATAAACCTGGACCACTATACATTATGGTTTGATTTGGACTAATTTGATATATTTTAATGTGAAATGTGGGTATTTAGAAGAATAGTCATAAGGTGTTTGATGATATAAGTGAGATAAATTTGGAAGTGTGGGCTCGATGAAATACTAGATAACATCATAATATAATTAAACTCTTGATCTATATGTTTGGACACCTATTTTTTTTTTTTTTTTTTTTTTTTTTTTTTTTTTTTGTGGTAGATGGCCATGTTTGGTTTGCCTTTCAAAAACTTACTTCGAAAATATTTTGTAAAAATTAAAAATTTATTTAGTGAAAGAAATAAAATAAAAAAAAGCACTTATTATTCCGTATACTCTTATGCTTTATTAATTTTATTTCAAATTTTATTTAGAACTTGATAGGTTGTTAACGGATTAAAAAATCAAATTAGTACAACCAAATATTAAAAACCTAGTTATTTTTATTTTTATAGATAGCCATGTGTAGACACTCTATTTTGACTGACCATTAAGATTTTGGTGCTTGAAATGCTTTCCAATGATGAAAGGTATCATAATTTCAACCTTAGAGAGAATATAAAGATGATGAAAACCCATGGTGGAGGGTGGAATCCGGTGGTGAAACAAAGAAATAGAGTGATTGGAAGGTTGTATGGAGATAGAGCAAGATTGATCACTGTCTTTGTGGATAACTTACCAGAATCCATTGATCCAAAAGGCCTATTTACTTTGTTCAATAAGTTTGGAGTTGTAAAGAATGTCTTTATTCCAAACAAAAGGAGACGATCATCCAATACAAGGTTTGGCTTCGTAAGGTATGACTGCACAGTGGTTGCTACTGTGGCAATTCAAAAAACGAATAGGCTGTGGGTGGATGACAGAGCGCTAAAGGTTAAGGAAGTTGATTTCAATAGTGATCAACACAGACTAGTGAAACAGAGCACTCTTGGAGCTACTAATATGCCCAAACAGAAGGTTACTTTTGAGGGTCGAGATGTACAAAATAATAGAGGAGCTACGAAAATGTTTGTAGAAGCTCTTATTGGAAAAATGGAGGAAGGCCAATCAAGGCTATGGGTGAAAGCACGGGAGGTGGGAAACGGATGGCTGTATGAGAGTGTGATAATTAGATTACATCATCATGTCACAAAGGCCGATTTCAAACATGAAGCTTGTCGTAGGGGATTGAGGAAAGGTAGAATCAGAGATGGTAGAGGTAGGGATATTGTTATCACTTTCGGCTCAACCGAGAAGAAAGTTGAGGGAGTGAGAATAATACAAGGATGGCTAAACAAGTGGGATGAATTTGTGTTGGATTGGAAAGCTGGTATGCATATTGAACGAGAGAGATGTACTTGGATCTTATGCTGTGGAGTACAGAAACATTTACTTCTATTGGAAGATTATGAGGGGAAGTGGTTGGGTTGGTGTAGACATCCCATTTTTGACCATCCTCAAAACTTGGACGTCACCGCTTGAACACTCGGTGATTATCCATGTTTGTGTTTGTTTGGAGTTCCCGGAGTTCTCGGCTACGCGCCTCGTCTCAGGATCTCCGAACTTGACCGCTTCGTGTCTGGTTTTGCACCAAACACTTGTGTTTTGCCTTGGAGGGGCAGGGAATGCCTTGTGAGGCATCCCCACACACCCCCGGCAGTGGCTAGAGGCCACCGGCTGGTTTTTGTTGCCACCGGCAATGTATGTTGCCGGTCGGCCCTCCATTTTGTCAAAATGACAATTTTGAGCGGCCGGCCACTGTTCATCTACTTTTTGTAGATATTTCTTGCCAACTGTGATAGCTGGCACCCACCCCATTCCCCTCCATACACGTGTATGGAGGGATTTCCCTCTTGGATGGCTTGTTTTGTAAGCTTTATAAGAGGGAATTGCCTATATAGGAGAGAGTCTTCTCTTGGCATTAGGTTAGACACTTGTTAGACATTTTAGACAGCCTTGGAAAAGCTTGAGTTCTAGGGTTAGGGTTAGATATATTTTATATCTCTATAAGTGTGTGTTTTGTGCCATTTTTGCTCACACACACACACTAACACACCATCTCTTGGACTTGAGACCCTTGGAGGCTTATTTGAGTGTTTTGGAGGTGGATTCAAGCCAAGAAGGGCTGTTGGAGCATCATTTGTGAAGGTGGTCTTCAAGGGTAAGAAACTTCACTTTTATTCCCCGTTTTTGCATCCTATTTCTACCTATCTTAGAGCTGTTTTTGTGTTTAGTGTATAACATAAAAAATTTCTGTTTTTTAGGCCCTCTTGATTGTTTGTTAAGAGTGTTTTGTGGTTTGGATGTGTTTGACCACCCTTAGGCCTTAAAAGGCCCCATTTTTGTGCTATTTTGTGCAAGTTTCGAGACTTTGGTGTTTGGGCCTCTTCACCACTGAAATCTTGAGGGATTTCAGTGGTGGGGATGGTGCCTTGAAGTCTCCAAAAGGGGAGGGCCACCCCCTCTCCTTGTTGTCCTTGAAAGGGACCATTTTTGATCTCTTAAGGGAGCTTATGTTTGAATGTGTGTTGAGCATGCCATGACTATTTTTCATGCTTATATTTCCATAATATAATATGGTTTTAAGTTGGTTTTGGTGTACCATGCATGCCTTGCATACCTACCTCGTAATGCCTTGTGATTGCCTTAATATGCCTTAGGTTGTGTGCCTTTGTTTGAGCATGTTTTAGGCTTAGATTTGTGAAGCTTGTGTGCTTATTTTGCCATGTTTTAGGTCTGTCCATAGGTGTTTGGGTTGATCTTGGCATGCTTAGTATAGC
The DNA here is from genome assembly GCA_022316695.1 of Camellia oleifera. Taxonomy (NCBI): domain Eukaryota; kingdom Viridiplantae; phylum Streptophyta; class Magnoliopsida; order Ericales; family Theaceae; genus Camellia; species Camellia oleifera. The sequence goes on from CM039314.1 coordinate 60,084,826, forward strand.
TCCTTTGTATTTAAGCTTGTATGCTTCAAGTATGAGAATGTGTAGCATGTGTTGCTTGCATCATTTTGGTGGTTTGGAACCACCTAACATGTTATTTTAGTCCCTTTGACATGCTCATATGCTTGCCTCGGATGCCTCTTTGTTGCCTTAAAAGCATGTGTTGTATGCCCTATGTTTTGACCATTGTGCATGCCTTTGAATTCAAACCATTTAGATGCCATCTAGTTGGCCTTTTGGGCTTAGTTTTATGTTTTAAAACTCTGTTTTTGGTCGCCTAAGTCTTGCCATGTGTGATTGTACTAAGTGTAGTCCATTACCTCTTTGGTGAGCCTCGAATACTTGGGGCCATTGTTGCATGTTTAGCTTGTTTTGTTGCTTGGTTTGGCACCATGTTTTACATGATTTTCAGAGTTTATGATGCATGCTAATTGTCCATACTTAGCCTCTTTAAAGTGTGCTTTGGAGTTGCTTGTTTAATGCCAAGTGTTGGTCCAACTTACTTGCATGTGTGCATGTGTGTTTAGCCTTCATTTTTGGGCATTTTGGCTATTGTTTTAGGCCTATTTAGAGTTGCCTAAATCATGTTTAAGCCCATCTCTTCATTAGTTTGCATGGCCTTAATGTTTGCTTGTATGCTTGCATAAATGTCTTGCCATGCCATGTTGCATCCCTAGCTAACATGATTAGGTTGCAATGCATCTTGCATGCATGCCTTGTCCCTTGATTTGGTGATGGGGATTGGGCTCTTTGATTGTTGGATTTGCATTTCATTTGACATAAAAGTGCATACATTGGTTCTTTGGGCCATCATGCATGAAAATGCGTGATTGGTGGTCCGAGAATCGAGACACGTACCCCTTTGAGTCGCAAACATGATAGGGGGCATGATTGGTGCATACATTATTTGAATTGTATTGCCATGCAAGTTTTGCTCTCTGCTGCTGTGAGTTGCAGGTTCTGCAGGCATTCTTTGCCGACCGGCAACATTTTGTGCCGGCCGGCAGAAAGTCATCAGCCGATGGATTCATTTTGTGCCGATGGCCACATCCTAGTGCCGGTGGTCATTCTACTTAGCCGGTGGTACTCCCCAGTATCCTGAGAGGCATTCCTGAGACTTTGGCAGTTTTTAGAGGAGCAAAGCAGGGAAAATAGAGGCAGACTATGCATGGCAGTGCGATTCCGAGCAAATCCCGAGCATGCGCTGCATCTGACCCGCTTCCCGAGGGCTTTACTGTTTTAATTAGATTAATTGATTTGTTAATTTAATTGATCTGTAATAATTAATTAGCTAGGATAGTTAATTATTTATTCGGTTTGTATTATTATTTGGTCCCTCCGAGCGAGGGCAAATCTGTAATAAGCGTGTGTGAGTGGTGTGCAACCCCACGTCTTTCTTCCCTTTTATTTACCTATTTATGATGGTAGATTAGGGCACGTTTATTTTAGCATACCTTATGCAATGCATGCGTGCATCCATACATTCGTCTTACATGCACCGGGCTCGGTACATCATACAAACCGCATTGTATCTTCAAATCTAACTTGAATACGTGCACCGAATGATTGCATTTCACATGCCATTTTAGGGTTAGCCGAGCCTATCCTAATCACATTCTGTATGCGATGCATTAATCACTCTAACATGAACTAGGGCATGCATGTTTGCTAACTAGTTTATTGTTTTGGCACGGAGTACGATGTAAGTATTTATGCTTTAGCATATCGCATGCGTGTGAATGTTAACATGATAGCATGATTACCATGTGGCTAAATGCTTATATGAGATAAACTGTTTGAATGCCTGTGGGTGGAGATTGGATTGCTTGAGTTGGAAAAACTCGTTGAAATCCGTGTTTTAGCCTACTTGCGAGTAGCAAATTCCGAAGCATTTTTCAAAACAAACGGATATGCAATGCTTGTTTCCAAATTAGGCAATCTAGTCTATACTTGTTTGCTGTGCGCATAACATAGTAATTCTAGGCTAATAACCGGAATAAGAACACATAACGTTTTCAAAATCGGATATCACGGTTAGTAGAGGCCGGTCTTCGGACCAGGCGAAAGGGGGTGCTCATAGCTGACCTTCCCCGATCGTACCCAAGCTCTCGAGCCAAGACAACTTTGGTGATGACGGACACGTGGCCTTCGGCACCGAGTCAGGGTTTCCTAAATTTCCCATTTTAAAAAATATTTAGGTGTCGACTCTGTATCTGGCAAAGCAGTCCATGTTTGGCACTTCTTTTCAAAAATCTGTTTCTCAAAACGATTTGCCGGATTTGGACTCTTTGGTTCAGATTTAGAACCATGACAAATTGAGTCCGAACTGTAACCAGTGAGTTCCCTCGCGGACCTGTTATAGTTTCTGGCGACTCTGTTGGGGAGTTTAGAGAGCTTGACTCGAACTCGTGATATCTTGTTTTGATTCCATTTTATGTGTTTCTTTGCATTGCATGTGCATTGGTGTGCCTAGGACACCGTGTTGGCCATCTGCTATTCCTGAGCGGTTTACTGGAGGCTTGTCTTGTCAAGGCATGACCATAAGGCTGACCGGTTGCGGGCTCTGCCAGTATGGGAACACAAACCCCGGTTTTACCGGGGCACCCTTTTTGACCATTCGACCTAGTGCATATCGAAATCCATAGTGACCATTCCAAACTAGGACAGGTTGCTTACCCGATATAGGTTGTTTGAAGCCGCTGTGTGCGTAGTGAAACCCTAGCTCCTGACAAAATAGGACAGGGAAACCCTACCCCAACATAGGGGTGTATTGGCTCTCATTTATCTGCTATGTGCTTTTAGAGTGTATCTCTGCAGGGGAATGCATATACCAGTTTGCAAGATTGGGTGTCAGGCCCGAGGGCACTAGTATCAGTGTTGTTGAGAATCAGTTATGTCGGCGGGTATCAATTCAGTTTTGAACAGTGATTCTGGGGAACAGTGATCAGTAGTAGAGTGCAGTTGTTCGGCTACACCCGTGTTTGATCTGTTTAGGGCTGAAATACTGCTTGTTTTCCGTTTCAGTTCAGGGATTTAGAGAGTCGATCCAGAATAGCTAGTGTCTTCTCCTTGCTGAGGCAGGACGTAGCATGACGCAGAATTCAGAAGAGATTGTGGTCATGACGGCCGCGTTGGGTCAAGGAATCACCCCGCAAGGTGAGGCTAATATTGATCTGCCGCATCCACCCAGGTCACCTGCCGTACACCCAGTTTGGACCCCTCAACTATATATCAGGCTCTCGAGCCTACTACATTTGAACTAATGGTAATGATAGGTGATCTTCAAAGATCCGTGGCGGATCTCGCCTATGGAATGTCTGTTTCACCACCAGCCGCACCATATGCTGGAGACTTTATATCCCAAGAGCCCCCGCTATTGGGGCGGATAGTAATTGAACTCAGCCAACCGGAGATGACCTCCAGCTATGGCAATGACGCATCAACCCAAATTCTAGATCAGGCTAAGGCCAAAGACAAAGGCAAGATGAAGGCAGATGCCGACCCTATCGAACAACTGCTGTGGGCAGTAGAGGCTTTGAAAGCCGGGGGGATGAACAAGCAGCAGATATCTGCAGTTGTGACAAAAGCTGTGGAGGATGCTTTCCCCACTCCGCCTGAGGGCAGTTCTAGTCAATCAGAAAATCGGGATAGGCCCCGTCATGCCAAAACAGTTCTCCCCGCTCCCAACCTCGCAGTCGGAAAGGATCAGAAATCCAAGGCCGCACCCGCCGATCCGTTCGCTAGTGCATCTAGCAAGAGTGCTCAGGCTCCAAAGTACCTGCCCCGAGGGCGCAGGGTCTTCCATGCTCTCTACATGCCATTGTCCAAGGCACTTCAAATCTTTGCCGAGAGGGGACACCTTAAACCCCTAGAGCCTCGGCCTCTCCCGAAGGATCTTCCTGCTACTCATAACCTTGCTCAGTACTGTGCGTACCACCAGCAGACAGGTCATGCTACCGACAATTGTTTCTGCCTCCGTCATGAGGTGCAAGATTTGATTGACAACGAGGTTATCCTCCCCCCCACCTCAGCAAAGTCCGTCACCACCCAGTTGTTGGATTTTGAGGACACAGATACTGCGAGTATGTAATCAGAAGGTGAACCGCCTGTGGGCAGTGCCTGGCGCATTTTTGGATGTGGCGTTTGGTACGCATTTTTGGGCATATGTTAATGTTAATTTTGTAAATTCTGACTTGGGTGTCGAGTCAGTCTTTTGTTTTGTCTTGAGTCTGTCTCTCTATATTGAGTCAGTCTTTTTGCTTACAGGGTCTGTCTTGTTGTAATGAGTCAGTCCCTCTTGTATAGAATACCAGGTGATTCCAAGGTTGTTGCCTCGAACGCCGTTTTGTAATTATCCTTTTGTTTTTCCTTTTGAGTTTGTCTCGGTTGAAGAGCCAGTCACAATTAGGGAATCTGAATGGAACAGCCACGGCTATCACATTTCCGTACTCGTTGTTGTTTCAGCTAGTTGTGCCAGAGGATGTGAATGGAACGACAGTACATACCACCTACTCTCTTGTGCCTTAAACATCATTATAATGACCTAAGCTTTTCATAAAACCCCTTTTCGAACACTGCGGTGATGAAAACGAAGAGGAAGTAATTCCTCGGGTTTTGTAAAATTTTGATCATTTTGAGAGAAAAAGAAGCATGCTAAGCTTTTAATGAATGAAATCATGCTTGTCGGCGTGAGTACTAAAAAGGATCCTGGTTCGATCCAGACTGGTTCCACACTATCTTCTGCGCGAGCGGTTTGTCGCTTTCTTAAAAACTTTCAAAAACAAAATGTTTCGCGCAGTCTTGCGAAGACCTGTGTGGAATCGCTCTTGAGATTGTGCAGCCCAGGATCGCTCTCAGCCTCAAGATTCAACCTATTTGTTTCAAACCTGGAATCCGTTCAAAACATTCAGTGCCATGAAACGCCTGTTTGGCCCGTTTTGAGGCGGCCCTCGAGCAAGAGGCACTAAAGCCAGATCAAGGAGATCAGATCCCACCAGGCAAGGCTTATGAAGTAGCCATGATGGACTTTTCTGCAAATCAATACAACAGCCACTCTCCTGGATACAGAGGGCTTCAATCTCAAAACCATTTGGCATGGACTTGTTATACTTTTACCCTTTGAGAGGCTCGCTAGGCCGAAAACCCGAAAGGGCGATCCAGGCAAAAGTTAGAGCAAAAGAAAAAGAAAAAAAAAAAAGAAAAATACGAAAAAGAAGCAAAAAGAAAAGAAAAGAACAAGGAATAGCAAAGAAAAGAAAGAAAAGAAATGAAAATGCAAGAGAAAAGAATAAAGAGAAAGAAGAAGAAAAACATAGCTCGCAAGGTCGAAAACCCGCATTGGGCACCTTGGCAAAAGTTAGAGCCTAAACAGTGAAGGTTAAAATACCCGAGTGTACCTTAACCGGAACTACGTAAGGCTTGATTCCCATGTTTGGGATACGTAGGCAACTTCATCTTGAAGTCCAGCCCCCAACGCTTCCATAGCATCTCAGTCCATGTCATGGTTTTGATCATTTGCGCCTCCTCCGAATCCAATGTCTCGATTACGGTAACCTGGGATTACGTGACCAGCTTCCTCTTGAAGTCCAACCACCAATGCCTTCCAGGTGACTATGTCCATATATTGATTCAAACCGTCTTCACCTCCTCCGCGTCTGAGGATCCGATCGTCGTCAACAAGGACTGGCTTACCAAATGCCGCGGCATCATCCAAACAAGGGGCAACTTTCCATTGCCATGCATTGCCATAAGTTGCCTTGAGTTTCCATCCAAACCAGGGGCAACTTTCCGTTGCCGTATTCCCCCCCTTAAGCCAGGGGCAGTTTTTCATTGCCTCCGATCCGAGGTTGCATATCTCGAGGGTAAGTTCCGCGCTCGTTGAGCGTTGATTGTTTGCAAAAATAGTTTTTGAAAATTTTCACTGAGGTTGACTTATTTTCTCGAAAACTATTTCATTTTCCAAAATCGGACCATGTTTGGACCCAAAAGGAAAATTTTCAGTGCTCACAGCCTGATTTGCATGATGTTCAAATCAAAAATCGAACAAGTGTGTTAATCCAACTCTCATTTTGATCAAAACTGTTTTAGAAAACAAAAAAATGGTCAAAGTGACGAACTAGGGGCACAATTGAGTCAGGTCTTCTGTCTTTCCCCCATCAACATACTTGCCAGAAAGGCGCTCTATCCACTGGGAGAAATAGTCGTGAGCTAACAGTTCTAGGTGTGAACCTGCGACTTCCTATTCATCCATTAACCACCCTGGGGAGGGACAAAAAATGAGAGAATAAAAGAATAGAGAGGTGTAAGCAGAGGGAGAAGTGAGAAAAGGGTTTTGAGAGAAAAACCAAGCATGAGGGCCGAGTGATGTGAGTATCACAAATCAGAAAGGATGGGAATAATACCTGGAGGAATTGGCTCCTCGAGATTTGAGGTCTTTTTGTAAACATGTCCGTGTGTCGTGTCTTTTGATTTGTCGGTCTCAATTTTGGCCTTGAGTCTTTTCCAAGTGTGTCTCGTTGTGTTAGGTCGCGTGCCTCTTGTTTTTTAGTTTGAGTCTGCCTCGCTGTGTTCTGTGGTAGGCTCGGCACCCCGGTTGAAAACCCTTCCTTATTTCAAGAAAAAAATCGTTTGTGCTCAGAATGCTGTGCCATTCTCTACATTCGTGCGAAGCAAGAAAAGGAAAGGGAAAATTTTGGACATCTGAGTGTGTTTCAACTGCAACCGTGTCAGTTCTTGTGGTCCGTCTTGTTAGATTGGGGCTGTTTGTTTAGGGTTTGCTGTGTGCGGAATGAACCGAGTGCTATGTTATGGGCTGTATGCAGATCAATCCCCAGTAGAGTATGGGCTGTATATTCAGTTTAAGCAGTGATTTGTATGAGTTGTTTGCTGTTAGTTGGTTGGTTATCCGATTATCATAGTGCGAGTGCTCAAATTACAAGTATTCACTTTTCAGACAACAGATCAAGATCATTTACATTTGAGGTGTAATATGATGCAATACAGTGCAAGGTATGAAATATACACAAATGTAAACACTTTTTCAGACAAAAAGTTTGTTTCATTTCATATCATCTTTTCAAATACATAGTTTCGAAAGAAACAAAATCTGCCTGCGGCAGTACAAAGTACCCTAACTACTACCAAAAGGGGAAAATGCAAAAAAAAAAAGAGAAAAACAGCAAAGTCTGTATCAAATGTCAAAAATGCCTCCGGGGCCATCAATCTGTCCTGGTCCTCTTCCTGGACGAAGGTCCAGGAGCATCATCAACAGGGGCACCACTAGGGGCATCGCCGTCTGAGCTCGAGTCCGAGCCATCACCGGTCTCCTCCGCCTCTGTCTCTGCCTCGGACTCGTCATCCGGAACTGGAGCCCGTGAGCTGCTCCCGACGTGAGTGCGCCCCCCTCTGGTGCGGGGATATACTCTGCCATCCCGAGTAGAAATGGGGGGTCCAGCCGGAGCGCCACCCACCGGAGGAATCTGGAAGGGAGGCTGAAAAAGCATAAAAGGCAAATGCATCAGTATATATTGAGCAGTTTATCAGTGTAGAATGCAGTGTATGAGTACAGTCTGTAAATGCCGTGAGCAGTTTATCAGTGCAGAATGCAATGTATGAGTACAGTCTGTAAATGCTGTGAGCAGTTTATCAGTGCAGAATGCAGTGTATGAGTACAGTCTGTGAATGCCGTGAGCAGTGAATCAGTGCAGAATGCAATGTGCGAGTACAGTGTATAAGATGCCGTGAGCAGTTTATCAGATGTTGTGTTGTGCATCAGATTGTGTAAAGCAGTTTGTGTATGGTTTGAGGCTGTGGTCAGAAAGAACATACCGGAATGCTATAAAGGGCTAGGAGGTCGAATGTCCGCTGTAGCATCCCCATCATGGAGGCATTCATCTCCAATGACTGTCGGGTGTACTCAGAAGACGCCTGCGAAAGTATCAGATGCATCAGTATTCTGTGGAATATCAAATAAATTGAAATGAAATGATTGTACGAAAATGCAGTAATACATACCGGAGGCAAGTCGGGGATACCAACAAACTCGTGATCAGCCGGCGGAGGGGCAAAGGGGATCTGATAGGTCGCCCCACCCTACCCTCGGAAAGTCAATAAAGCGGGCAGAGCAAGCCAACTGGACCCCCGCCCCCGCTGAACTCCGCCCCTGCCACGGACTCGAGCCCTCCTCGGTGCTCCCCCTCCAGTCCCCGCTCCCACTCCAGCCACTGGCGCCGCTAGTCTCCCTCTCTCTACTCGGCGGCCGTCGCTCAGAGGTCGCATGATAAAGGTCCGGACGTACTCCGAGTAATCGCCCTCACCTCTGAAATCGTCTGCCTCCCAGCCAATGGTGTAGTCCGCCATCAGCTCGGCAGTGAACCTCTCAGTATCCCGCATGTGCTCAGGAGGGTGTACCGGGACTATCTGCTCAGGTAAGCCTAGGGTCTGACGCAAGAAACGCTCACCCAGGTACCAAGCCCGACAGACCGGGCCCTCGAGCAGAATCCGGTAACGCGAGGTCTCATCGGCACCGACAAATCGATCCCGCATCATCGCTGGCAGTGGAGCCCATGGCCGCCAGGTGATCTGAAATTGAAATACAGTTTGTTATCTACTGTTATTGAAATATGCAGTGGAAAGGCGAAGCTTAAATAAACTGCAAGTAAAACATACCTCTACGGGGGTGATAGTGTCAAAATAGCGGCGGAAGAAGCTGAATGTCTCTCGCGGCCTCCGGGTGCATCTCCCGTCAAAGCGACGCGAGAAAGGGACGACCAGAGGGGTCTCTGCATCGGGTATCGGAGCGAGCCTAGGGAAGTAGGCATAAACCCACAATTGCAAGATAAATACCAGTGCATTTATCAGATAAAGCAGAATACATAATAAAAGCAGAAATAGCAGAGCCGTGTGTTGTGCAGTGTATTGTGCAGAGTGTACAGTGTGAGCAGTGTACAGTCAGTGTAAAGCGGAGTATGTGTGTGCCGTGTGTACAGTATACAGCAAATATAAAGCAGACTACAGTGTGTGCAGTGTGCAGAGTACAGAAAATATAGAACAGAAATGAAAGGCAGAAAAAGAAATGTACCTCCCAAGCACGCTAGTAACCCCCGAGCAACTGTCCGCTGCCGCGGGAAGCCGAGCTCATATATCCATAATGGGTGGCTAGAGCGGCGCTACCCCAGTCATAATGTAATATGTCCCTGACATCCACCAGTGCGCTGAGAAGGCAGAGAGGCACTGTGTTCGCCCGGTCGGCGAAGATGGTCATCCCAAATAGGAACATGAGGAAGCTGCGTGCGTATCTCTCCATGGCCTCTTGAGTCATCGGAGCTGCATCGACAAGGAGGGGCTGGACCCTGAACTGCACCTCAAACCAGGAGTATCGGACAAAGCCGGGACGCGCAAGAGGCGGTGCCACGCCGAGCAAGTAGACCTAAGCCGCGGTCCACTCGTCCATATCAATGTCAAAGGGGATCGGATCACCCCCTACCCCGATGCCTGTGAGCATCGAGAAATCGTAAGGGGTCATCGTCATGTCCCCAGTCGCAGACAAGTGAAATGAATCTGTGGTGTCCCACCACCTCTCCACTAGAGCGGCGAGGAGAGGTCTGCACGTAGTGAGCTTGGAGAGTCCTCTGCAGAATGCGCCAAAGCCGGCCTGGTCCACAATATGGCGAACTGCGTCGGGAAGCTCGGCGTACCACTCACGAGCGACGGTATTCCCATACCCGCGGATGGTATGGGAATTTCCCTGTTTTCAAACAAATAGTTGCGAAGCAATATAAAATGTACAGTCTTGAAGAAATAGTGAATCGGTGCAAATTTGGCATGCGTGCAAGTTTATCAGATTCAAACCGATATCGAGTGCCGGTGTGCTTACAGTGAACTACAATGTATGATGCGTCAGCGTGTTTGAGTGGTTCAATGCAAATGTAGCATGCGTGCATGTTTTCAAATTCAAACAGGTATCGGGCAATGGTGTTTGCGGTGAAATACGGTGTGTGCCGTGGTTTGAGCGGTTAAAGGCTAGTGCAGTGTGTGCGTGCGTGAGTCTTAAACAAATAATCAGTTGCAAACGCGTTTGTAATCGACTACAATGTACAGTGTATCAGTGTATCGGCACTAAGCAGTTAAAGACTGTAATCAGTTATGGCAATTGACAGTTTAAAGCATCCTACATTGCAGAAAATAAAGCAGAGAAAGAAGGTTACCTTGGAAGCGCCGGAGGATAGGTGGGAGTCAGGCTCACATAGCAGGAGCTCGGGATCCAACGCCATGTCGAAACTCCTGAACTGGCGCGGTCCATCTGGTGGTAGAACATGAATCGCCGGCCGGTAGGTCGCCGGGTCGAACGGGCGCTCGCTCAACGGGAGGAGCTCGATCCCGGGATCCATCTCGTGATCCGAGGGAGTCCCACCGCGTGGAATGTCGTCCGCCATGTCGAGAATGATGAGAAAATGGTCAAGGAATGAAAACCAGGTCGGAATACGAAGAGTCAACCGAAAAGTCAACTCCCGGGAAGGGTGGAAAATGGCCGGAAAGGTCGGGATGTGAAAAGGCACGGGAATGAAGAGCGAATCGAGGGGAACAAGTCCCAAAAAGGTGGAAATAACAAAAGGAGCGTCGAAACAAAGTTTCAATCGGTCCAAAATGTTCGAAACGCGATAAACTTCGCGAATCAAACGATGAAAAGGGCGCGAGAACGCAAAGAAACGGAGAAAAGAGGAGAGAAAAAGGCTCTAGAGAGAAAGGGAAGTGATTTTCGGCGAAGGAAAAGTGAGAAAATAGGGTTTAGAAACCCTATTTTAAAACACCCATGGTGAAAAGTCGAATCTGCCCCGACTCAGGAACTTTTTGCCGGTCGGCAACATTTTGTGCCGGCCGGCAGAATATTGTGCCGATGGAATTCTTTTGTAGCCGGTGGACAGCCGGTGGCCTCCTAGCCCGGCCGGTGGTATTCCCACAGCCTTGTTTAGGCAATATGAGTGGTTTTTGGTCTTCATAGCTCGAGAAAGTGCAAGAAAAGTGCATCTCTGACGCTCAACCGGCTTTCGTTTTGACCTCGGACCGTGTCTCCTGTGCGTCGCACTCAAATTCATGCAATGTTGTATCCTTTTGTATCCTTTTGCCTTTTACAAGATTCAAAAGTTGCCCCGCGTGCGTTGCATGCATTCATCATGTTGTCTGGTGCGTTGCGTCGCGCCGTCATGCACATCCCTCATGCATTGTCATGCATTTTATTACAAGCGTTGTCATGCATTGTCATGCACCTCAATACATACGTCGCTTCGCACATCATTCGTGTTGTCGTTGCCTCGCACATCATTTGTGTTGTCGTGCATCTCCTTATTTTGCATTAGCATGCATTTCAAAACAAAAAACGTGCGTTGTCGCGCACTCGAGTTCATTTGCATTGTTTTACATTTCGTGTGGCATGCGTGTCACACTTGCATTGTTTTATATTTCGTGTGGCATGTGTGTCACACTTGCATCATTTTACATTTCGTGTGGCATGTGTGTCACACTTGCATCATTTTACATCTTCGTGAGGCATGCGTACCTCACTTGCATCATTTTACATCTCCGTGAGGCATGCGTACCTCACTTGCATCATTTTACATCTCCGTGAGGCATGTGTGTCACACTTGCATCATTTTACATCTCCGTGAGGCATGCATACCTCACTTGCATCATTTTACATCTCCGTGAGGCATGCGTACCTCACTTGCATCATTTTACATCTCTGTGAGGCATGCGTACCTCACTTGCATCATTTTATATTTCGTGTGGCATGTGTGTCACGCTTGCATTATTTTACATCCCTTTGAGGCACGCGTACCTCATTGGCAGCATTTTGCATTCCTTTGAGGCACGCGTACCTCATTGGTAGCATTTTGCACCCTTTGAGGCACGCGTACCTCATTGGCAGCATTTTGCATTCCTTTGAGGCACGCGTACCTCATTGGCAGCATTTTGCACCCTCTGAGGCACGCGTACCTCATTGGCAGCATTTTGCATCCTTTGAGGCACGCGTACCTCATTGGCATCATTTTACATCCTTTGAGGCACGCGTACCTCATTGGCATCATTTTGCATCCCTTTGAGGCACGCGTACCTCATTGGCATCATTTTGCACCCTTTGAGGCACGCGTACCTCATTGGCAGCATTTTGCACCCTTTCAGGCACGCGTACCTCATTGGCATCATTTTCCATCCTTTGAGGCACGCGTACCTCATTGGCATCATTTTGCATCCCTTTGAGGCACGCGTACCTCATTGGCAGCATTTTGCACCCTTTGAGGCACGCGTACCTCATTGGCTTCATTTTGCATCCTTTGAGGCACGCGTACCTCATTGGCATCATTTCGCATCCTTTGAGGCACGCGTACCTCATTGGCATCATTTCGCATTCTTTGAGGCACGCGTACCTCATTGGCATCATTTCGCATCCTTTGAGGCACGCGTACCTCATTGGCATCATTTCGCATCCTTTGAGGCACGCGTACCTCATTGGCTTCATTTTGCATCCCTTTGAGGCACGCGTACCTCATTGGCATCATTTCGCATCCTTTGAGGCACGCGTACCTCATTGGCTTCATTTTGCATCCTTTGAGGCACGCGTACCTCATTGGCATCATTTCGCATCCTTTGAGGCACACGTACCTCATTGGCTTTATTTTGCATCCTTTGAGGCACGCGTACCTCATTGGCATCATTTCGCATCCTTTGAGGCACGCGTACCTCATTGGCTTCATTTTGCATCCTTTGAGGCACGCGTACCTCATTGGCATTATTTAGCATCCTTTGAGGCACGCGTACCTCATTGGCATCATTTTGCATCCCTTTGAGGCATGCGTACCTCATTGGCATCATTTCCCATCCTTTGAGGCACGCGTACCTCAGTGGCTTCATTTTGCATCCTTTGAGGCACGCGTACCTCATTGGCTTCATTTTGCATCCTTTGAGGCACGCGTACCTCATTGGCACCATTTTACGTTCCGTGTGGCATGTGTGTCACACTTACATCATTTTGCATTCTTATGAGGCATGCGTGTCTCATTTGTTTCATTTGCATCATTTGCGTCATTTTCCATTCCGTGTGGCATGCTTGTCACACTTGCATCGTTTATCATTCCCATCGGCACGTGTGCCCCATCCTCATTTGCATAGGCACGTGTGCCTCATTTGCATTAGCACGTGTGCCCCGTTCGCATCGGCACGTGTGCCTCATTTGCATCGGCACGTGTGACTCCTCATTCCCATCGGCACGTGTGCCTCATTTGCATCGGCACGTGTGCCCCGTTCGCATCGGCACGTGTGCCTCTTTTGCATCGGCACGTGTGCCTCCTCATTCCCATAGGCACGTGTGCCTCGTCATTCTTATTGGCACGTGTGCCCCATTTCCATAGGCACATGTGCCTCATTTGCATCGGCACGTGTGCCTCCTCATTCTCATTGGCATGTGTGCCCCATTCTCATTTGCATCGGCACGTGTGCCCCGTTCGCATCGGCACGTGTGCCCCGTTCGCATCGGCACGTGTGCCCCGTTCGCATCGGCACGTGTGCCTCATTTGCATCGGCACGTGTGCCTCCTCATTTGCATCGGCACGTGTGCCTCCTCATTCTCATTGGCACGTGTGCCCCATTCCCATAGGCACGTGTGCCTCATTTGCATCGGCACGTATGCCCCATTCCCATAGGCACGTGTGCCTCATTTCCATCGGCACGTGTGCCTCATTTCCATTGGCACGTCTGCCTCATTTGCATCGGCACGTGTGCCTCCTCATTCTCATTGGCACGTGTGCCTCATTTTCATCGGCACGTGTGCCTCATTTCCATCGGCACGTGTGCCTCATTTCCATCGGCACATGTGCCTCATTCCCATCTTCATCGGCATGTGTGCCTCATTTCCATTGGCATGCGTGTCACATTTTCGTTGGCGTGTATGTTGCCATTTGCATTAGCATGCGTGCCTCATTTGCATTGTCATGCATGTTGCTAACGACATTGTACATGTTAAGTTTGTTTTCTTTACAGGTACGATATTGTATGTACGGTTCATTTGAGGCCGGTGCAACCGGACGAACCGGACAGGTATTGTATCCTCCGTGTGAGACGTATCGAGAATTGCATAATTCTCTTACATCCTTTCTGCATTGTAGTGTAGTTTGGTGTATGCTAGCTCAAAACTGTCGCATGCGTGCTTCGTTACAACTTTCTTTGCATGATCATAAGTTATGCTCGGCTGCATGCATTGTCTCGCATTTTGCCCCTGCCTTCGGGCGCATACCTTGTTTGTCTTGCATGATTGTCCAAGTCTTCGGCCTTGTCAAAAATGGGTCGTCTCTGGGCTTTGACATTCACTCCCGTCATTGTTATGACTTTCGAGTTCTGTCAAAGAGGGGCAACTGTAGACACCCCATTTTTGACCGTCCTCAAGACTTGGACGTCACCGCTTGAACACTCGGTGATTATCCATGTTTGTGTTTGTTTGGAGTTGCCGGAGTTCTCGGCTACGCGCCTTGTCTCAGGATCTCCGAACTTGACCGTTTCGTGTCTGGTTTTGCACCAAACACTTGTGTTTTTCCTTGGACGGGCAGGGAATGCCTTGTGAGGCATCCCCACACACCCCCGGCAGTGGCTAGAGGCCACCGGCTAGTTTTTGTTGCCACCGGCAATGTATGTTGCCGGTCGACACTATTTGTTGCCGGTCGGCACTCCATTTTGTCAAAATGACAATTTTGAGCGGCCGACCACTGTTCATCTACTTTTTGTAGATATTTCTTGCCAACTGTGATAGCTGGCACCCATCCCATTCCCCTCCATACACGTGTATGGAGGGATTTCCCTCTTGGATGGCTTGTTTTGTAAGCTTTACAAGAGGGAATTGCCTATATAGGAGAGAGTCTTCTCTTGGCATTAGGTTAGACACTTGTTAGACATTTTAGACAGCCTTGGAAAAGCTTGAGTTCTAGGGTTAGGGTTAGATATATTTTATATCTCTATAAGTGTGTGTTTTGTGCCATTTTTGCTCACACACACACACTAACACACCATCTCTTGGACTTGAGACCCTTGGAGGCTTGTTTGAGTGTTTTGGAGGTGGATTCAAGCCAAGAAGGGCTGTTGGAGCATCATTTGTGAAGGTGGTCTTCAAGGGTAAGAAACTTCCCTTTTATTCCCCGTTTTTGCATCCTATTTCTACCTATCTTAGAGCTATTTTTGTGTTTAGTGTATAACATAAAAAAGTTCTGTTTTTTAGGCCCTCTTGATTGTTTGTTAAGAGTGTTTTGTGGTTTGGGTGTGTTTGACCACCCTTAGGCCTTGAAAGGCCCCATTTTTGTGCTATTTTGTGCAAGTTTCGAGACTTTGGTGTTTGGGCCTCTTCACCACTGAAATCTTGAGGGATTTCAGTGGTGGGGATGGTGCCTTGAAGTCTCCAAAAGGGGATGGCCACCCCCTCTCCTTGTTGTCCTTGAAAGGGACCATTTTTGGTCTCTTAAGGGAGCTTATGTTTGAATGTGTGTTGAGCATGCCATGACTATTTTTCATGCTTATATTGCCATAATATAATATGGTTTTAAGTTGGTTTTGGTGTACCATGCATGCCTTGCATACCTACCTCGTAATGCCTTGTGATTGCCTTAATATGCCTTAGGTTGTGTGCCTTTGTTTGAGCATGTTTTAGGCTTAGATTTGTGAAGCTTGTGTGCTTATTTTGCCATGTTTTAGGTCTGTCCATAGGTGTTTGGGTTGATCTTGGCATGCTTAGTATAGCTCCTTTGTATTTAAGCTTGTATGCTTCAAGTATGAGAATGTGTAGCATGTGTTGCTTGCATCATTTTGGTGGTTTGGAACCACCTAACATGTTATTTCAGTCCCTTTGACATGCTCATATGCTTGCCTCGGATGCCTCTTTGTTGCCTTAAAAGCATGTGTTGTATGCCCTATGTTTTGACCATTGTGCATGCCTTTGAATTCAAACCATTTAGATGCCATCTAGTTGGCCTTTTGGGCTTAGTTTTATGTTTTAAAACTCTGTTTTTGGTCGCCTAAGTCTTGCCATGTGTGATTGTACTAAGTGTAGTCCATTACCTCTTTGGTGAGTGTAGCCACCCCATTTTTGACCGTCCTCAAGACTTGGACGTCACCGTTGGAACGCTCGGTGATTATCCATGTTTGTGTTCGTTTGGAGTTCCCGGAGTTCTCGGCTGCGCGCGCCTTGCCTCAGGACCTCCGAACTCGACCGTTTGTGTTTGGTTTTGCACCAAACATTTTTGTTTTGCCTTGGAAGGGCAGGGAATGCTTTGTGAGGCATCCCTACACACCACCGGCTGGGGCTAGAGGCCACCGGCTGGCTAGTGTTGCTATTGGCACTTTATTGTGCCGATCGGCACTATTTTGTGCCGACCGGCACTAAGTTTTGCCAAAATGGCACTCTTTGCCGGCCGGACACTATGCAGTTGCTTTATGAGATATTTTCAGACAGCTGTATGGTTTGGCATCCCTTCCATACACGTGTATGGAAGGATGGGCTTGTTTAGAGACTTAGCTTGTAAGTCTTGTTGCATATAAGAGAGAAGCCTCTTCTCTTGGCAAAAAGGTTGGAATTCTTGAGAGGTTTCAGCCATTTTTAGAGAGAGACCAAGCTCTGGTTTTAGGTTAGATCATATATCTATCTTATCTCTCTCCTTTCTTGCTTATTTAGTACACTAGGTGCTTTAGTTCACACTTTTGCACACAAGCACCTAGTGTTTCACCTTCCTTTGGTTCTTGAGGGTCCAGAGGTTTGTTTTGAAGCTTTGGAATTGGTTTGAAGCTCAAAGAAGCCATCACGCCATCTTTGTTGAAGAAGGCTACAAGGGTAAGAACTTAACTCCCTTTTTACCCCATTCTTGTACCTTGTTTTTACTTGCTTTAAAACAGTTTTTGAGCTTAGTGTTTGGCACAAAAAAGTTCTGATTTTTAACCCTCTTTGTTGTATATTAAGAGTGTTTAGTGGTTTGGGTAGGTTTGACCACCCTTAGGCCTTGAAAAGGTCACTTTTTGTGCTATTTTGTAAGAGATCCGAGATTTTGGTGATAGGATCTCTTCACCACTGAAATCTTGAGGGATTTCAGTGGTGAAGAGTATGCCTTGAAGTCTCAAGAAGGGGAGGGTCACCCCCTCTCCTTGGTGTCCTTGAAAAGGGCAAGTTTTGGCTTCCAAAGGAGCACCATGTTTGAGTGTGTGTTGAGCATGCCTTGGTTGTCTTTCATGCTTATATTGCCATGATATAACATGTTTCTAAGTTGGTTTTGGTCTCCTATGCATGCTTAGCATGGTTGCCTTGTAATCCCCTTTTATGCTCTAACATGCCTAGGTAGTATGCCTTAGTCTTTAACATGTTTTAGGCTTGCATTTGTGAAGATTTTGTGCTTATATTTCCATGTTTTAGATCTGTCCATAAGTATTTTGGTCAATCTTAGCATGTTTAATATAGCCCCTTTGCATTTGGCTTGTTGGCCTTAAGAGTTTGGATGTGTAGCATGCCTTTGTTTGCATTGTTTTGATGGTTTGGAATCACCTAGCATGCTATTTCAGTCCATTTGGTGTGCTTGTATGCTTACCTTGCATGCTCCTTCGTGACTTCTTAAGCTTGTGTTATATGCTCCATGTTTAGGCCTTATTGCATGCCTTAGATTCCATGTCCCTTAGATGCCATCTAAGTGGTCCTTTGGGCCTAATTTGACATGCTAAAAATCTATTTTGGGTTGTTAAGTGCATGCCATAATTGCCTTGCATAGGTGTAGTTCAATGCCCTATTGGCTTGCCTTAGCCTAAGACCATTTGCATGCTTTATTTGGCATGCTTTATCCCATGATTTGGCATCATGTTTAACATGAATTTTAGAGTTTTTTTAATGCATGCTTTTAGTCCACGTTTGGTCTCTTCAAGTGTGCTTGAATGTTGCTTGTTTATGCCTTGGGTTTGGTACCTTAACATGTGCATGTGTGTGTGTGTTTAGTCCCCAATTATAGGTATTTTGGCTACTGATTTTAGGCCTTTTTGAGTTGCCTAATTCATGTCTAAGCCCATCATCTCATTGGTTTGCATGCTTGACTTGTGTGCTTGTTTGCATGTTTGCATAAGTGTATCACATTGTCCATCTTGCATCCTAGATAACATGCTTAGGATTGCACCACATTGACATGCATGCCAAGCCTCTTGAAGTGAGTTTGATAGAGGTTTGGCACCCTTTTGTGCCTATGTGTTTTGCATACATTTGAAAGTGAAGTTGAATTCTTGGTTCTTAGGGCCATCATGCATGAAAATGCGCGATTGGTGGTCCGGGAACCGAGACACATGCCCCCTTGAGTCAATAACATGATAGGGAGTGTGTTTGGTGCATAAATGGCTTGAATTGCATTGCCTTGCATGTTGTTTCCCTCTGCTGCTGTGAGTGGCAGGTTCTGCAGGAATTTTGTGCCGACCGGCACTATTTAGTGCCGACCGGCAGTCAATCGGCAGCCGATGAGTGAATTCAATGCCGGTGGCCTCCTCCTTCAGCCGGTGGTGCTCTACCCAAGCCGGTGGTACTCCCCAGTGCCCTGAGAGGCACTCCTGGGACTTTGGCAATTTTTAGAAGAGGATAGCAGGGGAAACAGAGGCAATCTGTGCATGGCAGTGCGGTTCCGAGCCGGTTTCGAGCACGCGCTGCATTTGGCCCTCATCCCGAGGCATTTTTCTGTCTAATTAGATTAATTATTTTATTTAATTAATTTAGTTGATTTGTAATAATTAATTAGCTTGTGTAGTTAATTAGTTATTTGGTTCTGTATTATTATTTTGGTCCCTTCGAGCGAGGGCAAAGTTGTAATAAGTGTGCGTGAGTGGGTGTATGTCTTCCAATCCCCATTTCTTTCTCCCTTTTATTTACCTGCTTATGATGGTAGATTAGGGCATATTTAAATTAGCATACCTTATGCAATGCATGCGTGCATTCATGCATTTGTTTACATACATCGGGCTCGGCACATCATGCAAACCGCATCGTACTTTCAATTCCAAATTGAATACGTGATAGTTGTTGCATCTCATGTGCCATGTTTAGGGTTAGCCGAGCCTGTTTAGATTACACTCTTGTATGTGTCGCATTAGCCACTTAACATGAACTAGGTCATGCATGTTTGCTAACTAGTTTACTGTTTTGGCACGGAGTACGATGTAAGTTTTTATGGCTTTAGCATATCGCATGCGTGTGAATGTTTACCATGACGGTATGCTTGCCATGCGGCTAAGTGCTTACATGATAAACTGTTTGAATGCCTGTGGGTGGAGGTTGGATTGCCTGAGTTGGAACAACTCATTGAAATCCGCATTTTAGCCTACTTGCGAGTAGCAAAAGAAAACAACACGTTTTTCGAGACAAAACGGATATGCAATGTTTATTTCCAAGTTAGGCAATCTAGTCTATACTTTTGTGTTGTGCGCATCACATAGTAATTCTAGGCTAAATAATTGGAATAAGAGCATGTAATGTTTTCAAAAACGGATATCACGGTTAGTAGAGGCCGGTCTTCGGACCGGGCGAAAGGGGGTGCTCATAGCTGACCTTCCCCGATCGTACCCAAGCTCCCGAGCCAAGTCACTTTGGTGATGACGGACACGTGGCCTTTGGCACCGAGTCAGGGTTTCCTAAATTTCCCATTTTAAAATATTTAGGTGGCGACTCTGTAATCTGGCAAAGCAGTCCATGTTTGGCACTACTTTTCAACAAATCTGTTTTCAAAATCGATTTGCCGGATTTGGACTCTTTGGTTCAGATTTAGAACCGTGACACAAATTGAGTCCGAACTGTTAGCGAGGTCCCCCGCGGACGTGCTACAGTGAGCCTGAATACTTGGGGCCATTGTTGCATGTTTAGCTTGCTTTGTTGCTTGGTTTGGCACCATGTTTTACATGATTTTCAGAGTTTATGATGCATGCTAATTGTCCATACTTAGCCTCTTTAAAGTGTGCTTTGGAGTTGCTTGTTTAATGCCTAAGTGTTGGTCCAACTTACTTGCATGTGTGCATGTGTGTTTAGCCTTCATTTTTGGGCATTTTGGCTACTGTTTTAGGCCTATTTAGAGTTGCCTAAATCATGTTTAAGCCCATCTCTTCATTAGTTTGCATGGCCTTAATGTTTGCTTGTATGCTTGCATAAATGTCTTGCCATGCCATGTTGCATCCCTAGCTAACATGATTAGGTTGCAATGCATCTTGCATGCATGCCTTGTCCCTTGATTTGGTGATGGGGATTGGGCTCTTTGATTGTTAGATTTGCATTTCATTTGACATAAAAGTGCATACATTGGTTCTTTGGGCCATCATGCATGAAAATGCGTGATTGGTGGTCCGAGAATCGAGACACGTACCCCTTTGAGTCGCAAACATGATAGGGGGCATGATTGGTGCATACATTGTTTGAATTGTATTGCCATGCAAGTTTTGTCCTCTGCTGCTGTGAGTTGCAGGTTCTGCAGGCATTCTTTGCTGACCGGCAACATTTTGTGCCGGCCGGCAGAAAGTCATCAGCCGATGAATTCATTTTGTGTCGATGGCCACATCCTAGTGCCGGTGGTCATTCTACTTAGCCGGTGGTACTCCCCAGTATCCTGAGAGGCATTCCTGAGACTTTGGTAGTTTTCAGAGGAGCAAAGCAGGGAAAACAGAGGCAGACTATGCATGGCAGTGCGATTCCGAGCAAATCCCGAGCATGCACTGCATCTGACCCGCTTCCCAAGGGCTTTACTGTTTTAATTAGATTAATTGATTTGTTAATTTAATTGATCTGTAATAATTAATTAGCTAGGATAGTTAATTATTTATTCGGTTTGTATTATTATTTGGTCCCTCCGAGCGAGGGCAAATCTGTAATAAGCGTGTGTGAGTGGTGTGCAACCCCACGTCTTTCTTCCCTTTTATTTACCTGCTTATGATGGTAGATTAGGGAACGTTTATTTTAGCATACCTTATACAATGCATGCGTGCATCCATACATTCGTCTTACATGCACCAGGCTCGGTACATCATACAAACCGCATTGTATCTTCAAATCTAACTTGAATACGTGCACCGAATGATTGCATTTCACATGCCATTTTAGGGTTAGCCGAGCCTATCCTAATCACATTCTGTATGCGATGCATTAATCACTCTAACATGAACTAGGGCATGCATGTTTGCTAACTAGTTTATTGTTTTGGCACGGAGTACGATGTAAGTATTTATGCTTTAGCATATCGCATGCGTGTGAATGTTAACATGACAGCATGATTACCATGTGGCTAAATGCTTATATGAGATAAACTATTTGAATGCCTATGGGTGGAGGTTGGATTGCTTGAGTTGGAAAAACTCGTTGAAATCCGTGTTTTAGCCTACTTGCGAGTAGCAAATTCCGAAGCGTTTTTCAAAACAAACGGATATGCAATGCTTGTTTCCAAATTAGGTAATCTAGTCTATACTTGTTTGCTGTGCGCATAACATAGTAATTCTAGGCTAATAACCGGAATAAGAACACATAACGTTTTCAAAATCGGATATCACAGTTAGTAGAGGTTGGTCTTCGGACCGGGCGAAAGGGGGTGCTCATAGCTGACCTTCCCCGATCGTACCCAAGCTCCCAAGCCAAGACAACTTTGGTGATAACGGACACGTGGCCTTCGGCACCGAGTCAGGGTTTCCTAAATTTCCCATTTTAAAAAATATTTAGGTGGCGACTCAGTATCTGGCAAAGCAGTCCATGTTTGGCACTTCTTTTCAAAAATCTGTTTCTCAAAACGATGTGCCGGATTTGGACTCTTTGGTTCAGATTTAGAACCGTGACAAATTGAGTCCGAACTGTAACCAGTGAGTTCCCTCGCGGACCTGTTACAGTTGGATGAAGATATTAGTGACCCATTGTCGTTTGTATGCAGCAAGGTTAAGATAGTTACAAAATGCATGGAGGCTGTAAGTGTAGTAATCAATCTAGAGTCCAGTAGTGGTGTGTACCCAGTTAGAATTTGTGAAGAGCAAATGGTATTTTCCAAATGCATGAATCTGGACAGCCAAAGTTCTAATGGGTTACATGGCTCCGGTAGGAATAGTGATGGGGTCTTAGTCTTCAACCATAGCAATGATGAAGGAGAAGCTGATGTGGCATCACACTTGGAATGCGGACTGGTCAAGCAAGATGATGTGGAAAAGGCTCTAAGGGCTGTTCCAAGTGACGTGGGAAGTGGTGGTAGTGATAGCTGGATGAATGCATCGGTGGTGGCTGAAACAGTTGACAGCTTTGGTAATTCAAAAGAAGGCTTCGATAAGATGGTTGTATCAGAAACAACATCTGCAAAAAGTTGTAATGATGATATAGGTGTGCGGCTCGATGGGCAGCTTGATGGGCACATGATCACATCTGGTTTCACGAAGAGCCTTACTGGAGCAGATAGAAGTTGGCCAGAAGTCCATTTAGAGGTGCGTTTTTCTCAAGCCCAATTAGGGGAGTTTGTACTGGGCAAGCCGGTAGGGTCGTGTTCCAGTTAAGGACACGATTTTGGATTGGTAGGCCAGAATTTTAGTCATAACGAGGACTTGGCCCAAGATGGTAGTGGTAGGGCATTAGAAGGGGGATCTACACAAAAAATTCTGAAATTTGATTCTACAGCTCGTAGGATGGTCCAGAAAAATCATAGAAACTTGAAGGTCCCAATCTGTTTAAGGAGAAGAGGGCAGAATGAGTCCTTAGCAAGAAGAAATTCCCAAAGAGAAGCTTTGTTCAAATCGCCTCAGTTGTTTTGTCCAGATCGTTAGCTAACCGAAGCAACAGTGGTTCAAGAAGTGAGGATTTGTTTTTGAATGAAGCTCAGGCAACTCTGCATATGGGTAAATTACTTAGGATGGAGTTTGAGCAGGATGAAACAAGTATTGTTGATCGTATTGTGGTGCTCGAACAGCAGGACAAAGAAAAAGTGGGGGCTAGAATTGGTTCATCAGAGTAAGCTAGTTTGGAGGTAGGTGTTTATTAGTGTGGTTAGCAGTTTTAATAAAGATACTCTTGTGGAATATTAAAGGGTTGGGTTGGTCAAAGAAGAGAGATGAAATCAAGAAATTAGTAAAGGAAAGAAAAATTGAGATGCTTTTCCTTTAGGAATTGAAGAGATCAACGTTATCAGAATGGGATATTAGATCGTTTTGGGAAAGGGCTTGGTTCGAATATATGGAGGCTGGTTCGCAAGGCAGTGTGGGTATTATAGTGTTTGGGATCTTGAGTTTTTTCAGTTACAAGAGTGTTGTGGCAGTAGGAATTTTCTACTCCTAGCAGGTACTCTCTATCATTCTTTTAACCGTGTTTTGATGAACGTCTATGCTCCTACTGATGTAAGTAAAAAGGGGTGGTTGTGGGACACCATAAAACAGCTTAGAAACATTTTTCCCAGCCCGTGGCGTCTAGATGAAGGGATTTCAATGAAATTAGACTGATTAGTGAGCGTATAGGTGTGTCCAGGAGGGATAGAGGACTAAGAGATTTTAATGTTTTTATTGAGTCTTGTGAGCTCATAGATATCCCAATGATTGGAAGGAAATTTACATGGTGCAATGCACAAGAGGGTGCGTTATGGAATAAAATCGATAGGTTTTTGTTGGATCCGGAATGGATTGAGAAGTTCAATGTTAAATTGTGGGGGTTGCCAAAAATTGTGTCTAATCATTGCCCAATTTTGCTAATGAAAGATTAAAGGGATTTGAGCCCCAAACCTTTCAAAATTTTGAATGCCTGGACTGTTAATCCTACTTTTTCTAAAGTGGTAAGGAAGGTGTGGGAAGAGTCGCAAATCACTGGGTAAGGAGGCTATATAATGCTTAAAAAACTCCAGCAAGTCAAGCATGCTTTGAAGAGATGGAACTGTGATGTGTTTGGAGTTATACCAGTGAAGCTGCAGTGCGCCAAGGAGAAATTACATGAATTTGATCTGGTGGCTGAAACCAGAGAACTATCTAGTGTGGAGAAATTAAGTAGAAGAGAAACCAGAGATGAGGTGTGGAAATTGAGTAAGATGCAAGAATGGATTTGGCTTTAGAAATCAAGGTTAAACTGGGCGCAAAAAGGGGATAAAAACACTAGGTTTTTCCATATTATAGCTAGTTGTAGGCAGAATAGAAATGGCATTGGTTCCTTGAACTTTGGTGGAGTTGTATATGATGAACCAGTCCGAATTAAACAGGAGGTGTTTAATTTTTTCAAGACCCATTTTTCTGAAGTATGGAGCTTTAGACCAGAATTGGCGGGTAGTTTCAAATCAATTAGCAACTCAGTAATGGTAGATTCCCTCGAGGTAGAATTTTCTGAGGATGAAATTTGGGCTGCAGTGAGAGGGTGTGATGGGAATAAAACTCCCGGGCCAGATGGTTTTAATATGTTATTTTTTTAGAAATGTTGGAAGGTTGTAAAGAAGGATGTTCTCCAGTTTATGCAGGATTTTCATCGAAATGGTAAACTAGTAGGTGGTATAAACAGTTCTTTTATTACCTTGGTGCCTAAGAAAGATAATCCAAATAGTCTTGGGGACTACCGACCTATAAGTTTAATTGGGTTAGTATATAAGATTCTTTCTAAGGTGTTGGTTAACTGATTAAAGATGGTGATGCCTAGAATAATCAGTGAGGAGCAGTTAGCGTTTGTGGGTGGTAGAAGTATTCTTGATGGGGTTTGAATTGCAAATAAAATTGTTGACTGGTGGAAAAGAACCAAAAAGCGAGGTATTATTTTGAAACTTGATTTCAAAAAGGCTATTGATTCTGTTAATTGGTTCCTTTTGTTTTCTATGATGAAGAGTTTTGGTTTTGGAGCAAAGTGGTTATCTTGGGTGCAGGAGTGTATTTCAACTCCATGAGTTTCAGTTCTGGTGAATGGTTCCCCCTTATCTAAGTTTAGTCCATCACGAGGCCTTAGGCAAGGGGACCCTCCCTTATCTAAGCTACAAGATGAATTGCTGGCTGAATTTGTTGGTAGGTTGACTTGTAAGTGCCAAAAGCTTCCTTTTAAGTACCTTGGGTTGCCACTTAGGGCTAATCCAGGAAGATTGAAGACTTGGAAACCTATTGTGGATAGATTTAAAGTTAAGTTGGCTAGCTGGAAGAGAAGGTTCTTATCCCTGGCTGGGAGGCTCACTCTTATCAAGGCAGTTTTGTCTAGCCTTCCAGTTTACTATCTCTCACTGTTTAAGATGCCTAAAGGAGTTGCTAAAGAGTTAGACAAGATTCAAGCTGCTTTTCTATGGGGTCGGTTTGTGATCAGGAGCAAATTACACATGGTTAAATGGTTTGAAGTCACTAGGAGTGTGATTAAAGGTGGGTTAGGCATCAAGAGTCTCAAAGATGTTAATGCTTGCCTGCTACTTAAGTGGTGGTGGAGGTTTGGTGGAGATGAGAATTTGTTGTGGAAGAAAGTTCTAGGTGAGAAATATAACATTCAAGGAAGCAAGTGGTACCCAAATACGGTAGCCTCTCAAATGCATTCTCGGTTATGGAAGGATATTATCTCTGTGGCAACATTCTATCCTGATCTACATAGCTTCTTTATTAGCAATAACTTCATATTGGTTGGTGATGGGGCTAGGACCCTTTTCTGGAAGGATAAGTGGGTTGGTAATAGTTGTCTAAAAGATGATTTTCCTAGACTTTATTGTATCTCCCCAGATAAACTGAAATAAGTTAAGCAAGTTCTTAAACTAAGGAGGAGCCTACATAAGTGGAAGGATTGCTTTAATAAAGGGCTTTGAGCTTAGGAAAAGGATGAGGTTGCTCGCGTGGTTAACTTGGTTAATAATACTTATGAGCTGAGAGTTGATAAGGTTGACGGTTTTTGTTGGAGGGCTGGAAATTCTGGGTGTTACAGCATCTTATGTGCTTATAGGTGGTGTGAGAAAATTTTGCAACCTCATGATTATAAGGTTATCTCCAAGATGATTTGGCAGAATGTATCCGCTCCTAGAGTCAAATCTTTTGTGTGGCTAGCTTAGAGGCAAAGGCTGAAGACTTCTTCTTTTTTACATCGGATTGATGTTATTCCTGTTACTGCTAGCATTCAATATGTGTTCTGCAAAGCTGAAGCAGAGTTGGTTAATCATGTTCTGCTGTGGTGTCCTTTTGTCTGGAGGGTTTGGGCTAATATATTTCTTTGGTGGGGATCACAATGGGTTAAGCTGGCATCAGTGGATGGAGTTTTGCAGATGTGGGCTGGGTTCACTGGTAACAGATTTGAAAGAAAAGTTTGGAATGTTTTACCTCTTGCTACTCTGTGGTCCATTTGGAAGCATAGGAACGAGGTGAAGTTTTCTGATATGCAACCAGATCCATATGGTTTATGTGATCAAATTAAAACCAGGGTTGCTTTGTGGGTTAGAGCCTCTACTCTTGGTATGCCTTTCTCTATCAATGACTTCTTTTTTAACTTGCAACAGATCAAGTTTTGTAGCAAAGGAATAGGTTGAATTTGGGGATTGGGTTTACTTGTTTTGGTCTGCACTCTGGAATGCTACTGCTGTGATTTATGTTATTGTAGGTTGGGGTTACCCCTGTGGGTTTAGGTTGTGCCTGCTGCTGCATTTGTTTTGTTGTTGCCTTGTGGGTTTGGTTTTTTTTGTTTTGGTTGGTTCTTTTGGTTGGTTTCTCACCAACTCGTTGTTATGCTAGTAGTTGATTAGACTAGCTTATTGGTGCCAAAATTGTTGGGATCAATTTGCTTTGCTTTGCTATGATGCTTTTGCATACAACCTCTTTGTTGATGTAACTGTGTTTACTATCAACATAGTTCTTTGTTTGCTAATCAAACAAAAAATAAATAAAAATAAAATTAAAATTAAAAAAAATTCAACCTTAGAGATACTTGAAATTGTTAGAACTGCTGTATTACCATTTTCGTGCCAAAACTGTTTTTATCGAAAATTATTGTTTATTGGTTCGCATTGAGAACCTATTTTCACCTAGAAAGAGTTGGAATTTGAAATACACACAAAATTGTAGCCCTTTGAGCTAGCTTTCCAAAGCCACTTGATTCACCACAATCTGATGTCGAATAAGAAAGTTATACTCAAAATACAAAAGTCTGTCAAGGATGTGCAACTGCACTTCCATTTGACAGATCCGAATTTTTATTTTTCTTGGACTATATTACGAATTATGTAGGAGGTACCACAAGTTAGTGATGGGGAAGCCCTAAGGGGATCTTTCTTGACCGCCAAAGCTCCTCTTTGCCTATAAATACACCTCATCTCCTTCATTTTCAAAGGATTAGACTTTTAAGCAAGTTTGGTGAATTTTTGAGTGAAAACAATTGCCTGCCTCTCACATTCAACCCTAATTCAAACAGATCTAAACCCTACAGTAGTTTTAACACATCAAAGTGTATTTGAGGTTTGAAGAGCTTGAATCAAAGTGAGGCTAAAACTTGAGAGAAGCTTTCAACCAAGCAAAACTTCTCTTTTCTCGCCTCTTTCTTGCTTGTTCTTCGATTTGTTGCAAACTGGCTAT
This sequence comes from Camellia oleifera, assembly GCA_022316695.1. Lineage (NCBI taxonomy): Eukaryota > Viridiplantae > Streptophyta > Magnoliopsida > Ericales > Theaceae > Camellia > Camellia oleifera. The sequence continues at coordinate 60,112,354 of CM039314.1, forward strand.
TTCTTTTAATTTTAGTAGCTTTTAATTTCATATTTTCTGTATATAATTATAGTTAGGGTGCAATTATGGCACAATCATTATATAGGTTACTATTTTTGTCAGCTCACTTTATTTTGCATGTTTTGTTTAGTTTAATAAAATAGCATGCTCAGGGTTAGATTAATCATGTAATCATCTCGCATGTAACCCGGTTTAAAATATCATTGTATCATAGTTTGCATTATTTATGTGTTAGTTGCTCTTTTATGCATGAAGTCATGTTAGTAGCCATTAAATCGAGCTTAAGTATACATTTTGTATGTCTAAGTGCATATATTGGGATCATGTTTATTTTACGTCTTTGGATGTAAGACGCTTGAATGGGCATCCGGATAAGTTTCATGAATCTTGGTAGTGTATGCTTGTTTGTTGCATTATGTTTTTAATAAAGCAAGTCTGTGTTTTTTGGTGCAAAATTGGATTTTCTTTTATATTTTTATAAATATTGTTTATTTTAGTTCAAGTTTATGGCCATGATTTATTAAAAATCTATTTTTATGGAAAATTATTATTTGTTTTGGAAAACATGGCTTTATTCTTTAAATCTAAAATAAATGATATCTATTTTATTTAAATCACCTAATTTTAGGATTAGTAAAGGTTTTAGGGTCTAATAATGGATTGTTTGAAATAATTAATCACTAAAATTATAAAATAGAAACTTAGTAGAGGCCAATCTTCAAATTGAGCAAAAGAGAGTGCTATCATTCAGTGACCTTATTCTTTTGTACCTAAGTTCCCGAACCTAGAATTCTCTGGTTATAACAGATCGGCCCTTAACTTAGTGAATTCTCTGGTTATAACAGATCGGTCCTTAACTTAGTTTTTATTGTTATCGGTTTCTTAATTCACCATAAAATTAAGTCGTGACTCTAAGTTGGTTAAAGCAAGTTGGCACAACATTTGTATGGGAATGGGTCTTAAAAATTTATTTGGTGAAAGAAATAAAATAATAATAATAATAATAATAATAATAATAATAATAATAATAATAATAATAACAACACTTATCATCAAAATAGTAGTAGATTTTGTAAATTTCACATTTTAAGTGTCTAAGTTTTTTAAATTTCTTAAAATGTATTTTAAAGACACTTTAACTTTTTTAATAATTACTTCTGATATACTGGAGAAAAAAATTTTACTCGCCACATGTGGAACCAATTATGTCTCCTAAAATCAAGAAAAAGTTTAAGTAAATTACAAAAACGAAAACTAATCCACAAGTTTAACAATTTTATGATCTTAGAATAGGGTATGCTATGTTTTGGATTGTCTTTGAACTAAAACAACTACGTACTAGATAAGAAAACAATGGAAGTGTTGAGCTCATTTTGCTTCCCCATCTCATTCTTCCTTAATTTTCCTTACTTCATGCTCTTTCCCTACAATTCTTTTCCAAAACCAGTGTTCCCTCCACACTCTGTCCATCTGCTCAATTGGCACATTCTTAGTCTCGGGCAAAAATAAGTAAGCAAATCCAGTCATCACCGCCACCCATCCCCCGAAAAAGAAGAAAATCCCAAACTTGAAGTGGCAAAGCATTGCTAGAAAACTTTGAGCAATAATGAAAATGAAGAGAAAATTTATTGCCACATTAATACTTTGCCCCATTGATCGTATCTCTAATGGAAAAATCTCACTTGGAATTAAAAATGCCAATAGACCCCATGACCAACAAAATCCAGAAATATAGATGCAAATAAAAATTAGGACCACAAAAGCATACCCTTTGGTCAGCTCTCCATGATCCCCTAGTTGAGTTGCCATTATACTTCCAATGACAATTTGTGAAACTAGCATTTGTGTTCCCCCAATTGTAAGCAAAACTCTTCGGCCAAGTTTATCCACTATCAACATTGATATGAAGGTTGAGCTTGTACCCACAACACCTGTCACAACTGTTGACATAAGTGATGCACTTTCACCTAGACCTATAGTCCGAAAAAGAACTGGGGCATAGAAGCCAATGACATTGATTCCTGTAACTTGTTGGAAGAATGGAATCGCTATTGCCATCACAAATTGAGGCCTATACTTTCTTTGCATGATTTTCTTGAATGGGTGTTCGATGGTTTTTGATACCTCATTTGCTTTTATGAGATCATCAAGTTCTACTTGGACATCTTGAGTGCCTCTGACCTTTTGCAACATCAACATTGCCTTATGATGATTGTTGCTCAGCTGAATTAGGCTGTTAGGTGTCTTTGGCAGAAAAAAGGCTCCTAGAGTTACAAATGAGGCAGGGATTGCTGCCTTGGCTAGGGAGATTCTCCATCCCCATCCGTCTTTGTTCTTTTGAGTGCCATAATTAATAAGGTTCGCTAACAAAACACCAACTCCAATGCTTAAATGGAATCCATTGTTGATTGCCCCCCTATGTTTAGGTGGAGCCATTTCTGAGAGATATAGTGGGACTGACTGCATAATAAGCATAGCAATATCACATGCTAATCAAATATAGGAAGAAAGAGAAAACTATTATGACAATTTCATTTCTTTTTCAAGTAGCATTTACAGTTAAATACCTGGTTTGCAAATCCAACCCCAACACCAAGCAAGATGCGACCAAGTATTAGCATATACACATTGAAAGCTGCACCACCAAGAGCTAAACCGGCAAGGAATGCAACCCCTCCAACAAGTATTGATGGCTTGCGCCCAAAGGCTTTAGTGACTGATGAGGTGAAGAAAGAAGCAAAGAGACCAGCCACATAGAGAGATGATGTGAATGATGTCAACAATTGGCTATCAAATATGCAGTAGTTGCTAATCTTGGTGTCTTCTTGCATCTTGGTATACACCTCTGGGAAGAATTTCTTAAGAAATGGATCCATAGAGGTCACTCCACCTTCAAAATTTACTGCCACGACTTAATAAAAGTATTTCATCATTTTCCTCTCATTACATAGTCTAGTTTATCTTTGAAAAATAGCAACTAACAACTAACTACTATGTCAAAAGCATAGTTCTAAATCGTAGTATCGGGTAACGTAATGGTATCAATTGTGGAGTATCAGTATCGGTAGTATCGACTAGTACATATCGGGAATCAGGTGTCGCGGCTGTGAAATTTTAAAAATCATTAGCAATCCCTCTAAAACTCAATTTTATGCATTTTTTTTTTACTCTTTTAGTCTTCATTTGTCACATTTTAATCAAAATTTTGATATGTAGGGGCACTTTTAACGCATTTTCAACTAAATTATATGCATTTATTTTAGTCTCATTTTCAACATAGTAAGCTTTTGACATATGTAGATTTTGATTTCAATATTTATTTTTCTTGTTTTTTTTTTTCTATTGCTTAACTAAGGAAATATATATATATATATATATATTAATATAAACAATGGTATAGGTGTATAAACAAAAGAAAAATAGTGGCTTAAAAAAGCAATTATGAAACAGAAAAACAGAAGAAAAAATAATAATAATATTGAAATATGAAACAAAAACAGCAACAGGGTATAGAAAGAACAAAGAAGCTTGCAAGTTGCATATAGGTTCTGTGCTTGCTCATCAACAAAACAGAACACAACAGTCCAAAGAATGAACTTGCAAAACAGAGCATAAAACAACACAAATTTTAGGAGGTTTTCTGCTATGCTCCAATTTCATATGTAACCGACGATTATTTTTACTTTTGTAGGAGGTTCTCTGCCCCAATTTCATCCGTACCGACCATGGCAAATCTGTGACGGAACTGTATCGCTCCATGTATCGGATTTAGGCTGATATGTACGAGGAATTGGACGCTATGGCAGTGAATTTCAGTCTCACCGATAGTCCGGTCCATATCCGAATCAGGACTCCAATTTTCCGGTACGAATCGGCCAATACGGTACGTACCAGCCGATATTTAGAATTGTGGTCAAAAGCCTTAAGCCCTAAGTATGTGCCCTAACCAAGGTTTTGAAAAGCGGTTGCGGTCGCTGTAACGGTGTAGATGTCCCCGAACGTCCCGGGGGAGGACCCCCGTTCTGTTCGTTTGGGCTCACTACAGTTCAGGACTCAATGTCACGGTCTTGTATCTAATCTCGCAGAGTGCAATGCAAGACCAATGAATCATCAAAGAGTCCAAATCCAGCAAATCGTTTTTGAAAACAAATTTTTTGAAAGAAGTGCCAAACATGGACTGCTTTGCCAGATACAGAGTCGCCACCTAAATATTTTATTTTGGGGAAATTTAGGAAACCCTGACTCGTTGCCTAAGGCCACCTGTCCGTCATCACCAAAGTTGCCTTGGCTTGGGAACTTGGGTATGATTGGAGAAGGTCACTTTGTGAGCACCCCCTCTCGCCCGATCAAAGATCGGCCTCTACTAACCATGATATCTAGTTTTGAAAACGTTATGCGTTCTTATTCCGGTTATTAGCCTAGATTTATTATGTGATGCGCACAGCATACAAATATAGACTGGATCATCTGAATTGGAACGAAACATCTTATGTTTGTTTTTGAAAGACGGTTTGCTACTCGCAAGTAGGCTTAAAATGCAGATTTTGCCACCCTCGGGTGGGCTTAGAAAAACATGATGATTTGCCACTATCTAGTGGGCTTAAAACTCACAGTCGATGATTTGTTCCAATCCAAATAATCCAACCTTCACCCACAGGCATTCAGGCAGTTATATCACATAAGCAGGTAGCCTTATGGTAAGCATGCTATCATGGCAGTCACTCACACACATGCAAGGATGCTAAAGCATAAAACTTACCTAGTACTCCAAGCCAAAACAGAAGCTATGTTAGAAATCATGCATGATCCTAACTATACAGAAATGCCTAATGCAACACATGCAAAAATGCAACTATAGCAGGCTCAGCTATTCTAAAGATGGCATGTGAAATGCTACAACTAACAAGTATTTAACTCAGAATTAAAATACAATGCAGTTAGTATGATGCGTCGAGCCTGGTGCGTGCAAAACAGATGAATGAATGCAAACATGCTATCATACTGTATGCCAATTGAAACATGCCCTAAACTAACCATCATAAGCTGGTAAATAAAAGGGAGAAAGACGTGGGGTTGGAAGACATACATCACACACACGCACACTTATTACAGTTGTGCCGTCTCTCGGAGGGTCCGAATAAATAATACAGTCCGAATAAATAATTACAGTCCGAATGAGTACAAAACCCTAATTAATTAACAAATTAACTAGGAAAGCAGTAAATTAGCATGCAAGTCCATGGACCGCCTCAGCTTTGTTCCGGATGATGAATGATGCATGCTTGAGTTGCCTGGTGCGGAAATCCATTGTGATGCCCCGATTCGCCTCTGTTTGCAATTAATCCCGGAATATTGTGCAAAGCTCTTGAAGGATGTTGATCCTTGATTTACTGCAATGGAGAGCAAGAAAGGGGCATGGCAAACTATTTTCACATATGTATGCTTGCCTCGATCCTCGTGCCATCAATCATGCATCTCGATGCATGATGGCTGAGGAGTCGAATTGCACGACTCAATATGAAATGAATGCACATGAAACACAACAAGACTGAGACTCCATCATGGTTAATCCGGAGTGTCGGTGACCGAAAATTGAGACACGTTCCGTCACTCGGAGTACGAAACATCCCTCGTTTCCCGTGCTTGGGCTAACTCTTATTCCAAACATAATGCAAATGGGATGGCATACATGATGCGACTAACATGCAACCTAGCATACGCAATGCTATGAAATGGCATACACAGTGCTCGATGTAACATGGCATACACAATACTCGAACATGCAACCTAGCATATGCAATGCTATGAATTGAAATGACATACACAATGCGGAATGGACTTACGCCAACATGAGTGGACCTTAGCCACACCCACATCAGTAGCCATAAGATGAAAATGAGACTACCGAAATGCGTGCACACATGCACGCAAACCGAGGACCGAACTTAAGGCACAACCTGCGACTCTAACAAGGCATGGCAAGGAATGAAAGATGGCATATGAGAATGTAAATTCCAGCATTGAAACATGATGCTAAATGGTCCCGAAACATGGAAATATGGCACCCAATGCATGAAGTAAACCCCGAAACTCGAAACTAGGCACATGAATTGACTTATAGCTACGCAAAGTAAGCATTATTTGAATATGAGGCACAAAGACAGAGCCAAGGCAGTCCCAAAACATGCACATTTCCAGTTTAAAGCATGGCCAAAAAGTACTAACATGATGGGCTAAAATAGCATGCAATAATGACTAGCAAGCATGAGTTGTATGGCATGTATATGAAGCATATAAAATTTCACCAAACCAGCCAAAATAAGTGAATAAGACATGCCAAAATATGGCCAAATAACCTCTGAAATACAACCAACACATGCACGAATAATGGGTTCCTTTAAAGGGCCATACAAGGGGTTATTAAGCACCTACAAGATAGACACTTAGCAAGACCAAACCAACTCTGGAAATGGGTTATGACAATCCTAAAACCCACCAAATAGGCCCTGGAATCAGTCTTGGAAACATGCAAAGAAAGGCCTCTTTGAGAGGCCTTGAATGGGATTGCTCTACACATGCATCATAGACATAAAATATGGCCAAGAGGGCCTCGGAAAGAGCCAAGGAAGACCTCAAAACCCTCAGAATAAAGCCTGAAAAGTGACTTCAATGCATGCAAAATAGGGTCCCTTTGGAAGGCCAAATATGCTAGTAAAGAGAATGAGGGGTGAGAGGGTCACCCCTCTATGATTTCAAAGCTCAAAACCTCATCAAAGCCACTGAAAATCCACTGGATTTCAGTGGCTAAGAGGCCAAAACAAGACTTATGCAAATGCGCAAATGATCAAATGCATGGCTCAAAGCATGTAGAAATGAAGCATGCAAGGAAGGAGATGACTCCAAACAGAAAAGTAACCTCAAGAAAACTTAAAGAGGCGGTCAAAACAAGATTTTTTTCAGTTTATACGAAATCTCGAAAATGCTCACAAGTAAGGCTAAAATATGATGCAAAAATAGCCCTAAAAGAGAGATAAAGGACAAGGGGCAGCAGATGGTATCAAACAGCAAAGAGCCCTTCAACAAAGTTGAAGAGGGGCTTAGAATAAGATACTTTACTGTTTAGGTCGAAGCCGAGAAATTTAAGCAAAAGACGCTAAGATATGAAGCAAAATAAGGTTAGAAAAGTTGAAAAGAGGACTTACCCTTGTATCACAGCAATGCAGCAGCTTTTGGTCCAAGAAAATGAGCTCCTAACCTCTGAAAATCAGCCTCAAGGTTTTGGAGTGGAGGATGGAGGTGGTAGGCTATGAGTTGGTGTGTAAATGGTGCAAGAACAAGGGTGTTTTGAGGCTTGGATGGGAGAGATATGGAGGATTGTATGCAAATGCTCCAGCTGGTTTTCTAACCCTTGCAAATGGAGCTCAAGGGTTGGTTTTATAGAGGGAGAAGGGTGAGGCTTCTTAGAGAAGCTAAAGAGGGGGGGGGGGGTTCAAGGCTTCTAAAGGAAGCTTGACCAAAGGGGTCAAGCTTCTTGAAGAAGCTAACCCAAAAGGGTCAAGCTTCCTCAAGAAGCTTGACCAAAGGGGCCAAACCACCTTGAAACCAAGAAAATGGGGCAAAAACCACCTTTAAAGGGGCCAAAACAAGGACAAACCCTCGGGTAGTGGATCTGGGGCAAAACAGTTGGCACAGCTGGAATGCACCTGGAGAGACAAACTTGGCCGGCCAGGTTCAAAAGGTCCAGGTGGCCAGCCGGCCACCTCCCCTGGCCGGATGACCAGGGGTCAAAGGGGTCAAGCAAAATTACTGGCCGGCCACCCCAAAAAGGTGGCCTCCCAGATGAGTGCAACACAGCTGTGGAGAGAAAAACCAAAAAAAGTGGTTCAAGAGAGAGAAAAACCAGCTTTTTAGAAGGGTTCAAAAGGGTCAGGGGGAATTACAGGCTGACCTACCCATATTGGTGGCCTCCCAGGTGTGTACAACACAATGGTGTGGTGGAAAGTTAGAAAAAGTGGCTCGGGAATGGGAAAAACCAGCTTTCTAGTAAGAAAAACGGGCGACGAAGAGCAACGAAGAGAAAAGTTGGTTTTTCAGAAAAATTGCTAGCCTCCCACCCTCCTACAACCTTCCTAACAATGAAAATAAGGTCTCCGCCAAAAATGAACCCAAACCGATGCAAAACGAAGGTTCAGAGGCCAAAACGCGCGGCCTGGGGCCCCGAAAAATGACTATTAAGCACCGGAGGTGGCGTTCGAGCACGAAGTTGGTCTCTCGGGCCATAGTGTCCCTCAAAAGGGAGTAAACAAGGTGTATGCCAAAAACCGGAGCAATCAGAGGTAGTTAAGCGGTCCCGAACCGAGGCATACGGCCGATGGCTCCGAAAACTGGGAATCGGGCTCCAAACGGGAAAAATGGCCTACGACCACGAAATGTAGTCTACGGGCACTGAGAGATGATCTATGAGACCTCTCCCTCCCTTCGGGAAGAGAAAACAAAGAAAACAGGGCCTGGCTCGCAAACCGAGGCAAGGCACAAAAGAGTCCGGAAGTCCGGAGGCAAGGCTCGCGGCCGAGACTCCGCAACTTCAGAACGAGCACAATATGCAACATCACCAAGCGCTCAATCGGTGACATCTAAGTGTTATGGTCGGTCAAAAATGAGGTGTCTACAGTTGCCCCTCTTTGACAGAACTCGAAAGTCATAAGTGACGGGAGTGAATGTCAAAGCCCAGAGACGACCCATTTTTGACAAGGCCGAAGACTTAGACAAACATACTAGATAACAAAGAAATGTGCCCGCAGGCATGCCCGCAAGCGGGGGGCAAAATGCAAAATGACATGCACAAAGCAGGATGTAACTTAATGATCATGCGAAGCAGCAGGCTGTAATGAAGCAAATATTCACAATAGATGCAACAGTTTTAAGCAAGAATGCAAAGCAATACTACATTTCGTGCAGTTGAAGAATGCGGAGAATCATTGAATTCTCGCCACGTCTCACACGGAGGGGATACAATACCTGTGCGGCTCGTATGGTCGCACCAGCCTCAAATGAACCGTACATACAATATCGTGCCTGAAAAAGGAAGAAACTCAACAAGCACAACATAGTTAGCAACATGTGTTCAGTGTGATATCGAATGCAGACAGACGCGGTGCCGATGGGAAAGTGCATTGCAAAACGAGAGACATGCGCGTAGCAACGCAAGTTAAGCGTGAGGGTATGACAATACTGGTGAAACGTGCACAACAATGCAAGTGGTATGCATGAGCATGCAAGTAATCGTGCACAACAATGCAGGATAAGCGCAGACCCGGACGCATGTTTGTTATGAAACAACGAGTAAAGAAACGCAAGTTTCGACGAGTGTGACTCAATTGCAACCTCCAGTTTACCTCCCGAAAAGGTCACAACGTATTCAAAAAGGATACACCTTGCTTTTGATAAGTAACAATGAGACACGCATCAAAAGTTGGAGTTGAAGTTCCCGCGGAGGGATTTCGCGACGAAAAGTGCACTTTCCTTGTACTTTCTCGGGTGCCAGGGACTCCAATCATCACCAAAATTTGCAGAGGCCTTGGAGACCATGTTGGGAACACCATCGGCCAGGTTTGGTCCAAGGGGGAGGCCACCGGCCAGGTGTGAGTGTAGGGGGTGGTCGGCCTGCCAGAAAAGGTGGCCGGCCGGCCACCTAGCCCAAATCCGAGGCAGTTTGGTCTTTTTGCTCTTCTTTCTTTAAATGTGCTTATCCAAAGCACTTTTCCTCACAACCCCAGCTCCGAAATTAGTCCCTCTACCTTCCTAGAGCATTTTTCCTCTCAGATTTGTGTTTCATACGCGTTTTCCAACGTCCTACGCCAAGTTGTTTCGCGAAAACTTTCAGTTCTCTTCACCTTGAACCGATTAAATCTTGGTTCCAGAGCTTCTTTTCTCATTTTTGCCACTTGAGGTGAGTTTGTCTCAATATTTGGAAGATTTTCTCGAGAGTTGACTTTTGTTGACTTTTTCATTTCCCGAGAGTTGACTTTTGTTGACTTTTTCCAATTTTGGCTCATTTTGCTCATTTTTGCAGATTTTTTTGAAATGGCAGGTCATTTTCCTCAGGGCGGAGCTCCTCTAGGTGCCGGGGGTGAGCCAGACATTATGTCTTTACCCCCGAGGATTCGGCCATTTATTCCCGAGAGGTATGACCCTCCGGCGCACATCCTCCCTCTAGCCGTTTTCTACCACTTTACTAACTTCGATGAGCAAGTGCCTGTAGATCTACTACTGCGGGAGCCAGAGTCCCCCCTCTCTTATCAGGCACGAGAATTTTGTACTTCACTTCTACATTTTCTGCAATATATTCTGCATTTTCCGTGCATTTCATGCTTTTGCTGTGTATTTTTTATCTGCTCGTTCTGAATGCGTTCACACACCGTACTGCTGCTTACTTTAGCACACAGCTTGTTCTGAATACTTAATCTAAAACATAGTATTCTGTTAGCATCTTGAACACACAGCTCAATCACTTTGAATTTCTGAACCCACAGCCCTTATTTGATTGTGAACACGCAGCACACACTTGTTGAGAGTTGAACACGCAGCCCAAACACTTGAATTCTAAACACATGACTCATTGTCGAGGTGAACACACAGCACACACTGATTGAAAGTTGAACACGCAGCCCAAACACTTGAATTCTAAACACACGGCTCATTGTTAAAGTGAACACACAGCACACACTGATTGAGAGTTGAACACGCGGCCCAAACACTTGAATTGTGAACACACGGCTCATTGTTAAGGTGAACACGCAGCACACACTGATTGAGAGTTGAACACGCAGCCCAAAAACTTGAATTGTGAACACACGGCTCATTGTTGAGGTGAACACACAGCACACACTGATTGATAGTTGAACACGCAGCCCAAACACTTGAATTGTGAACACACGGCTCATTGTTGAGGTGAACACACAGCACACACTTTGTAGAAGCTTGAACACGCAGCCCAAACACTTGATGTCGAACACACGGCTCGTTGTTGAGGTGAACACACAGCACACACTTTGTAGAAGGTTGAACATGCAGCCCAAACACTTGATGTCGAACACACGGCTCGTTGTTGAGGTGAACACACAACACACACTTTGTAGAAGGTTGAACACGCAGCCCAAACGCTTGATGTCGAACACACAGCTCGTTGTTGAGGTGAACACACAGCACACACTTTGTAGAAGGTTGAACACGCAGCCCACACACTTGATGTCGAACACACAGCTCGTTGTTGAGGTGAACACATAGCACACACTTTGTAGAAGGTTGAACACGCAGCCCAAACACTTGATGTTGAACACACAGCGCGTACTTTGAATTTTCTGAACACACAGTCCATATTCTGTATTTGATTTGATTTTGCACACAGCTCATACATTTCATTTGCACGCAGCCTATATATTTAATTCTGAAACTGAATACATGTGTTCACCCTGAATGCAGGTGACTTCTCGTGCTGTACGAGGATATGGCTCTATTATGGCGAGAGAGTGGTATGCAGAGCTCTCGGAGGTTGTTCGGGATTTGGTTGACTTGGCAGGGTTTGGGCCCTTCTGTACTGGAATATCTCGCTGTCCTGCTAGTAGGATGCTGATGGGTGCTTTGGTAGAGAGATGGTGGGACACCACCAACTCCTTCCATTTCTCTGCTACTGGGGACATGACTATGACCCCATTTGACTTCGCTGTATCGACAGGCCTTGATGTGGGAGGCTGGGCAATCCTATATGATGAGGACATGGGCCAGTGGGAGGCCGCTTGGATCTACTTATTGGGAGCTCGCTCACCAGTTGACAGATCTTCGGGCAGAGTCCGATGTACCTGGTTTTCTTCACATTTTAGGAGGGTGGAGATGGAGCCTGAGACTCCTGAGGAGGTAGCGCAGTACACCCGCGGATTTCTGATGTTCCTCTTCGGGACCTCCCTGTTCGCCGATAGGGGGAACACTGTCGGGCTCTATCTGTTGAGTGCTCTAGTGGACCTATCACAGGTCAGCCGATATGATTGGGGTGGCGCCAGCCTGGTTACTCTCTATTGCTATATGAGTGTGACCTCCCGCGGACAGGGGAACATGGTCGGTGGCTATTGGAGGGCCTGGGAGGTACTTTCTGCCCTCTTGATTTACATTTCGGCTTCTCATTACTTGTACATTGCACACACGGCGCACTTTACACTCTGTACCTTGCACTTTGCTCTCAGCATTTTGTATTTACATTCTGTACTCAGCATTCTGTATTCTGATGGCTACTGCTTTGTTTTTCACAGCTATGGATCTACGCGTACTTCCCGACGCTAGCCCTAGAGCTTGAGGTGGAGGTGCCCCTCATGACCCCTTATTCACTCGTATTTGAGGGCCAATACCGGTCGAGACCTCGGGAGTCTTTCCTCTACTTACGGCAATATTTTGACACGGTGCGGACGATCGAGGTACTTCAGAACTCTCAATTCTTCATATTTCAATCTTTGATTTGTCTTGCATATTCCTGATTTCTTATCAGCTCATGCATCGGTTATCCGCAAATCACATGGCAGCCTTAGGTGCCTTTAGGTAGAGACCTCCGATTCCAGTTTGCCGGAGCATGGGGTGCCTCTCAGTATAGGATCTTGTTCGAGGGGCCAGTTGGTAGAGCCTGGTTTTTGGGGGATCGCTTCTTGCGCCAGATATGGGGCTACCCTACTTAGGACATCCCCTTAGCACCCCCAGACGACATGCGGACCACTGATAGGCTCCCCCCCCCAGGAGGCTATTACCACCATGATGGGTACCGATGCTTTACTACATTTGGAGTAGGGGGAGTATGCGACCTACCGTCACACATACTTGATGCCCCCATTGATGGGTGTCCGTACTCCTACGAGGAGGTCTGCGAGTATGCCGTCATCAAGTTGGGCTTGGGCTGCAGATGTCCCTTCTACCAGCAGGGCTGGCACATCTAGAGGTGGGGGTGGATTGGTTCCCCCGATTCCTCCGACTCATCATCATGCTGGGTGGCCAGATATCCCGATTGAGTTGACGGGATGGAGATATAGGGCTTCCTACCCGATTCCGATAGAGCCTCTGATGCCTGATCACCGATATGTTAGAGACCCTGACTTGCCACCGGTATGCTTTACAGCTTTGATTTATCACTCAGATACTTGGACATTCATTCATTTACTGATACTCTTGCATTTGCATCTGCAGCCTCCTGTCGAGTATATGGATGAGATGCTCGGGTTGGTGGCCTCACTCGAGGGTATGGTACTGCGGAGAGAGGCACAGTTGTCCATCATGGGTGTCCAGGTACTCTTTAGTTTTCTTGCGTTTATCATACTTCTGATGACATGCTGATCTTGAACATTTTACTGCATTGATAGGTTGCCTGTGTAGAGCACATCTGACACACACCACACTTACGTACTGTATCTATATGCACCCACTTCATGTAGTTTTCTTGTATCTGTATCTGATATACACATTTGCGCTGATGTATTCGAATTGCATTCTTCATTTTCAGATGCCTCCAATATGTACTCAGCCACAGGCCGGGCCATCCAGACCTTCTCGAGGAGCCGGGCCATCTAGGCCTTCTCGAGGGGCTGGACCATCTAGGCCTTCTCGAGGAGTCAGGGAGGGGAGTCGTCTCACAGACGCAGAGCACAAATTATGGAGGAGGAGGCCAGTGAGGAGGAGGAAGCTATAGATCATCAGTCAGAGACATCTGCTGACAGAGAGGAGGGTTCCGGCCCTGGTTCCGGGAGTGGAGGTGAGACCGAGGAGGATCCCGAAGATGGCAGCTCTGATTCTGATGATGGTGCTGACGGAGATGGTACAGGGACTTCTCAGCCGAAGAGGACGAAGAGGGCCTCTTACTCTTGCACTTGAGAGCACAGATGTTCCTGCTTTATTTCCCTTTTTTACTAGTAGTTGTAGCACATTTGTACATTATTAGGCAGTTTTATTTTCTGTAAAACTTGTACCCTTGTTGTAAAATGTTGTAACAAATGAAGCATGATGGAATGAAACAGCGTTTGAAAAAAGTGTTGCATTTTATATTCTTAGCATCGTATCACATCATTTTGTACCCAAAAATGAGATTGAATGGAAATATGCATTACGTATTTGCCAAGTCAGGTAGTGAACCGACACAACAAACTAAACAACCTAACTTATTAAGAAACAACAAAACCTTAGTAAGTTTACAACTCGATAAGCAAAACACAACAATGTTAATAAACAAAGAGTATCGACTCAAAGCACGAAACTTGATGACTTGATAAACAAGACTTGATGAACAAAACAGCTTGACAAATAAAAACAACAACTCAATAAGCAAGACTTAACAACAACTCTATAAACAAAGTGTATTTCGAACGATCTGGGTGACGGAACGCATCCGAAACAGAGGGAAATGGAGGCCTTCGACACTCCCGATGCATGGAAATGCTAGGAACTTTCTTCTAGAGGGTAGAACAGGACCAAAGACACACTTTGCAGCATGGCCGACCACCTTTGGGAGCTGGCTGACCAGCTTTTTGCATTGGAGGGGAGAGGGGTGGTCGGCCTACCAGAAAAGGTGGCCGGCCGGCCACCTAGCTCAGCAAGCACCAGCTTTTCGACACGTGTCCCCCGAACAGTGTCTTATCCTCTTTAAAAGTCCTAGCCTCGTGGTTGATTCATTTCATCTTAGTTTTGCACCAAAATGGAGGCGTTTCTCATTGAAAATCTTACAGCTTGGATCGCTTCTCTAGATGGCTCGGAAAAGTTGAACTTCCGGGGTTTCGGCTTGAATGCACTATTCACACTGAGCCGTACTCCACTGCACCTTCCCTTCCTTTATGCCGTGGCGAGGTTTTGGAACCCAGTAACACATGTTTTTAGCATCGGCGGGCAAGAGGTATGTCCAACTTTCGAAGATTTTCAAGTTTTGATGGAATCTGAACGCCACGAAGAAATTTTGCCTCAGTTTCGCTTCGGCCACGCCCAAGCTTTAGGGCGGATGTGTGGGATCACCATGCATGACGCTCGGTCTCTGATCTGCAACGGAGAACTGGACATCCTCGGCTTGATTCATCGCTTTTCTGATGCCGGTGACCACGGCAACCATTATTGGCAAGGTTTTCGGCAACACGCACTTTGCTTGTGCTTGCTATCTCACTTTTTGCTTGCCCCGGGCGTTAGTGGATCTAGCATTCGTTTGATTGAATTTGCTCAAGGCTTGAAAGAAGGAAAGAGCTGCATCGCCATGACATTGGCCGAGACACTGATGGGTTTGGATGCTTTCTATCGCCAAGAGACGACCAGATTTGCGAGGAGTCCACTACTGTTGCAGGTAATGTTGCCCACCCTATCTCACATATGTATTGCTCACATCACTCGGCCCTCAGGCTCGTTTTTTCTCACAAAACCCTTTTCTTACTTTTCTCTCATCGTACATCTCTCTATTCTTTATTCTCTCATTTTCCATCCCTCCCCAGGTATGGTTGATGGATAAATTGCAGGTTATGGACTCTTGCCCAGCCTATTCAGCTCGCGGCTACTTCTTTCGACAACGCCTAGTCGATGCCCGTGATGAGGGATGGTGGTTCGACTGGATGTGCAATTTGTCTGCAGATCGCCTTGCTTGGCGCTGTCCTTGGCTCAATCTCCCGGCAATGAGCTATAACATGTCTCGGCAGATCGGGATCCAGTTGATTGGTCAGACCCACTGTGTGTTTTACTTTCCATTCCGGTTCCAACGCCAGTTCGGTCATGATCAGACTTGCCCGCCAGAGGGGATAGAGTATCCTGCCACCTTCCCAATCCGAGGCGCACAGCTTGCCTGGTATGCCACAGCATGGAGGACTAGAGAGCTCCTGACCCCCGTTCCCATTTTCAGTTGCACTTTGTCTGACGAGTGCTTGGAATGGCTCAATGAAGAGGCATAGATTGGACCCAGTTTGCCACCAGCGGCTTCGACCAGCTCTGGGAGGGGGCGCAGGGGCACCTGACTTATCTATGCCCCAGATTTATTGCTTTATTAGTACTTTAAAGTTTTCTTTATGATTGTAATAAAAAGCAACTTCAATTTGTATGCAAGAGCAGGAGAACTCTATATTGAAATCAATGAAATTGAAGGTTGTGGGTACTGAAAATTTTCCGCTTTGGTCCAAAAATGGTCTAAGTTGTAAAAAGATTAATTTTGAACAAAGTCAACTTTTATTAAAACTTTTCAAAAACATTTTCGATATGGATTAGAACTGGACACGCTTGAGATCTGTCACTGAGATGCACAATCCCTGATCCTAGCAACTAGAAAGTTGCCCCTAGTCTGACTAGTATCGCGCCATTGCATAGCAACGGAAAGTTGCCCCTAGTCTGAAAAGCACTGCACCGGAGATCATAACCGGACCCTTGAACGCTGAATAGACAAAGATGGCCAAGATGATCAAATAGATAAAGCTGATCGGGGAAAAGTTTATGGCTGAACTTCAGGATGAAGTTGCCTACGTATTCCAAAGATGGGAATCAAGCCTTACGTAGTTCAGGCTCGGGGTCACTTGGGTATTTTCACTCTCCTTTTACGCTCTAACTTTTGCCAAGGCCGCCCTTTACGGGTTTTCAACCTTGCGAGCTCAGTTTTTATAATTTCAAATCTTTTGTGCTCTGAGTTTTGCCTAGGTCGCCCTTTCGGCTTTTCGACCTAGCGAGCCTCTCAAGGGTAATATTTCTTCAACTTGTCCATATTGATCGGCTGTGAGAATTCTAGGCCATCTAGATCCATCAGAACCACAGCTCCACCTGACCAGATAGACTTAATGATGTAGGGACCAGTCCAATTGGGTCTGAACTTGCCCCTTGGGTCGTGGATGGGAGCTCGGTTGTCCTTGAGCACCAAATCTCCTTCTTTTAGATTCCTGGACTTAACTTTCTTGTTAAAGCCCGGGCAATTCTGTGCTGATAACCTTGAACATGGTACAGTGCTTTCAGTCTTCTCTCATCAAAGAGCATGAGTTCCTCAAACCTGCTCTGCTGCCAATCTGCTTCGGCTATCTGACACTCAGCTAGTACTCACAATGACGGAACCTCAATCTCGATAGGTAGAACGGCCTCCATCCCATAAACCAATAAATACAGAGTCACCCCAGTAGAAGTTCGGATTAAAGTCCGATAGCCCCACAGAGCAAACGGTAGCTTATCTGGCCAATCTTGGTAGGTTTCCACCATCTTTTGCAATATGTGTTTGATATTCTTGTTGGCGGCCTCAACCGCTCCATTGGTTTGCGGCCGATATGTGGATGACTTATGAAAAGCCATGTTGTATTTTTCCAACAAGTCAATCACTTCCTTCTTGAAGTGAGAACCATTATCTGAAATTATCTCGTTTGGGACTCTGTAGCGACAGATGATGTTGTTTCTGATAAACTTCGCAACATGTGAAGCCTTCAACACCGCATAAGATTAGGCCTCGACCCACTTCGTGAAATAATCTATCGCGACTAGGATGAACTCATGCCCATTCGACCCCTTTGGAGTGACAGCCCCGATCACATCAATTCCCCAGACTGAAAATGGCCATGGCGAAGTCATATTGTACAACTTCGATGGCGGAATGTTCATGCGATTTGCATGAATTTGACATTTGTGGCATCGCCGAACAAAACCGATACAATCCTCCTCCATGGTGGACCAGTAGTAACCCTGTTTGAGGATTTTCCGTGCTAGCATTACTCCGTTCATATGCGCACCGCATTCCCCTCCATGGATGGCCTCCATTAGGTGTTTCGATTCTTTGGCATCGACACACAGCTTATGCATTCCCAGATGACCTCTCTTATACAGCTTACCCCCACAGATGATGAACTGAACGACCATTCTTCTGATTGCCCTTTTATCCTTGGCATTTACCCCTGGCAGGTATGCTTCCTTCTCCAAGAAATTCCAAATGTCACAATACCAGGGGTTTTCGTCCTGAACTTCATCTATAGCAGCAATCGACTCGTAGGCTGGCGAAAATTTCTGGTCAATGATGACTGGACGCATCCGGACTACGAACGGGATGTCTATCATGGAAGATAGAATTGCTAAAAAATCTGCGAACCTGTTGTTCTCTCTTAGTAGATGAGCAAAGTTTAGCTTCTCAAACCGAGGAATTAACAAATCCAAGGTCTGATGATACATCATCATCTTTTCTTCTTTGACTTTCCAGTCTCCTTTTGCTTGAGACACAACAAGGTTCGAGTCCCCAATGATGTCCAACCGTCTTGCCCCTAGTTCCAGGGCTGCTTCTAGACCGACAATGCATGCCTCATATTCTGTTTCGTTGTTCGAGACTTTGAACTGGAGTTTGAAGGCTAGAGGGATACGGGAATTGTCGGGTGTTATCAGCAACACCCCTATCCCATACCCGTACTGATTTGACGCTCCGTCAAAGTACATCATCCAAGTTTCATTGTCGATGTACAAAATGGCTTCATCTGGGAATAAGTACTCGACTGCTTCACCCCCTTCCACTGGATGGTCGGCTAAGAATTCTGCTACTGCTCTTCCCTTGACTGACTTGCGTGTCACATATTTCAAATCGAATTCAGAGAGCAACAACAACCAACGAGCTAGCCTACCCGTAAGTGCTGGTTTCTCGAAAAGATATTTGATGGGATCGAGTCGTGAAACTAACATTACGGAGTGAGCTAACAGGTAGTGCCGCAGCTTCCTGGTAGCCTATACCAAAGCTAAGCAAGCCTTCTCCAACGGTGTGTAGCGAGCTTCATACTCTAGCATCTTCTTGCTCAGATAGTAGATGGCTCTCTCCACTTTGTCCTCTGATTCTTGCGCGAGCATACAGCCCATTATAGTCTCAGTCACTGAAAGGTACAATATCAACGGTTTTCTCGGCTCTAGTGGTGACAACACGGGTGGGTTCTGTAAGTATTCCTTGATCTGTTCAAAAGCAGGTTGGCATCGGCCGTCCCATTGGAATTTCTTGCCTTTCTTCAGGAGACCAAAAAGTGGTTCACAAGTCAAGGTTAATTTTGAGATAAACCGTCTTACGAATTTCACTTTACCCAGAGAGCCTCGCACCTCCTTTTCAGTCCTTGGTAGGGGCATTTCTAGGATGGCCTTGATTTTGGAAGGGTCGACCTCGATACCTCTCTATGTAATTAGAAACCCCAGCATTTTTCCCGCTGTAACACCGAATGTACACTTCTGAGGATTCAGCCGCAACCGGAATTCTCTGATCCTTTGAAAGAACTTTTGCAAGGCGGTGTAGTGGCCCTCTCTATCTTTGGACTTGACAATCATGTCGTCCACATACACCTCAACCTCTTTATGGATCATGTCATGCAATATCGTGGTCACGGCCCGTTGATAAGTAGCTCCAGCATTCTTTAACCCAAACGGCATCACTCTATAGCAGTATGTCCCCCACGGTGTGGTGAATGCAGTCTTTTCCCGGTCTTCCGGTGCCATCACTATCTGATTGTACCCTGAGAAGCCATCCATAAACGAAAGCAACGCGTGCCCTGCTGTGAAGTCCACCAACTCATCAATATGTGCCAAGGGAAAGTCGTCCTTCGGACTGGCTCTATTCAAATCCCTGAAATCTACACATACTCGGATCCTGCCATCCTTCTTCGGCACTAGAACGATGTTGGCCAACCAAGTCAGGTATTCGGATACCAGCAAAAATCCTGCATCAATTTGCTTGGTGACCTCTTCTTTGATCTTGAGAGCCCAGTCTGGGCGGATCCTCCTGAGTTTCTGCTTGACAGGTTGGGCCTCGGGGTCAAGGGGGATCCGGTGCTGTACAGTCTCAGGATCAATCCCAGGCATGTCTTCGTAGGACCACGCGAAAACATCTTTGAAATCTTTTAATAAAGCGACTAAGCGCTCGTGTTCCTCCGAAGACAACGTGGACCCGATTTGGACCAGCTGCGGGTCCTCCTCAATACCAATATTCACAGTAATGATTTCATCCATTAAAGGTTTAACAAATCTCTCATGCTCTTGTTCAATTAAGCGTTGCAAAATCGGAGGAATTTTTTCCTCGTCGTTTTCATCAAAATTTTGAAAGTCTGAGTTAATGCAATAAATCAAGGGCACAGAAAAGTACTCAGAAACCACAGTTACTTGATTCTCATTAAGCACATCCAAATCGTCCGATTCCTCGGTTACAACAGACTCAAAAGAGAAAGAAAAAGAAAAAGACGACCTGAACAAAACTGTGGCATCCGGGTTATCATTCCCAGGATTACCAGACTCAGACTCAGTCGAGCTGGAACCTAATTTTGACTCACAAGACTCAGTGGAATCAGATTCTGGCTCACTACCTGACCCGGTGCTGCTGGACAAAAACCCCTCTTCGTATTGCGAAGTGAGAGAGGGTGCGATAGATGCATCCAAAATAGTTGCTGGTAGGCCCGCAGCCATTTCATTCCCGATCATGGAAACCGAGAAGTTATCCCCCAAGCACTTCTGGTCGATCGGAGGATCTGAAAGTAGACATGCCAGTGCTACCCCCATTTCAATTTCAGAGCCCTTGGAATCCACTTCCTTACATTGCTCAACCTCAGCTGATGGGTCTGTCTGCTCTTCGGCAACGTCATCCCTAGATAATTGCAGGTCAAAGAAGATCTCGAAACCTGGCACACGCTTATTTTTCGCGTTCAGCCATGGCTCTAGGAAGCCACAAAACGGAAAGTCCTCTCCTTCCCGGACGAAGCGTCCGTTTAGGGTGCCCTGAATAGGCCTATGCATCAGTTCAAAAGACTTCCCAGCCCGCTTTGCTCTGGCTCTTCCAGCCATTTCTTTTTTCTTTCTTATTCAATCCTCTTTGGTGGGCAGATAACCCAAGCCAAAGGTATGAGGGTTGTGTGGCACTTCGGCCAATACTGCGACGCCCTTCCAGCCGCTCCTTCCCAATCCCATCCCGGGGATGTATTGTAGCTTGTTCATGAGGTATACAGATTGAGCACTGACATACACTCCCTCATTAACAGCCATGATGTTTTGCACAACCCAAGCCTCAGCTAAGGTAAAACCTGACATAAACACATCCTCCATGCCGTGCTCAATTTCCAGGACTGGTGTAGACATCTCCGGCGGTGGATGGATCGATGAATTCCCAAACACAATGGCTACTCGCTTCCCATGGGGGTATTTCACCATTTGATGTAAGGTGGACGACACTGCCTTTACCTGGTGCAGCCACGGCCATCCCAAAAGCAGGTTGAAAGTTGTAGGAACCTCTAAAACATGGAAATCTATCTCATGCTGTCCCGGCCCAACTTTGGTCTGGATCTTTACTGTCCTCATGACTTCTCGGATCGTGTTGTCATATGCCCAAATTACTTGGGCTGTCGGTATAAAATCTGCGGTCTTCAAACCGATTGCATACGCTGTCCTTGCCGGGCACACGTTGATGGCGGATCCGGTATCGACAAGAACCACCGGTATCCATTTATTTCTACACTCCACAGAGATGTAGAGTGGCTTATTGTGGTTCGCACCCTCAGGTGGCAATTCTTTATTAGAAAAAGTCAGCATCAGGGTAGCTCCTCCCGGAAAGACTAATCCCACCAGTTGCTCTGGCGTGGTTTCTATCGAGAGTTTAGCCTTGTCCATGGTAGATAGGATAGCCTGTCTGTGCACTCATGATGCTGTAAACAGTCCCCAGATGGAGATGTCTGCTTGTATCTTTTTTAACTGTTTGAGCACAGCCTCTTCTTCAAGTTGTTTCTCTTTCTGTCTCTCAGCTTCCTTATCCTTCCCAGATGCCTCTGGCTGGTCTAGGTGCAGAGGCTTGAAATACCGCCCGCTTCTTGTCATGTGATCAACCTCATCGAGATACCAGGTGTCGTCTGGTTGATTGCTCCCCCAATCTTCGTCTGTGTGGGCAAGACATAAATCATCATCCTCCCACCACATCCTATGAGCAGCCAACAGACATCTGTCTGGCTCCGGCATGATTGTACTCACAGTACTTTCAGCCCACGTGCTCGCAGCATCTTTTGTCCTTGTGCCCACATCATTTTCAGTCCCCTCATGGGCTTTGGCTTTCCTGGTTCTCTCAAAATCCCAAAACTTTTCTTGTTCCACCTGTGTCGGCGCAGTTTGTTGTTTGGCTTTCCCTGTATTCACAATGCTCCTGTTCTGAGCGAAATTCTTCGTACCGGTGCTCTCTGGCAATGTACTCTGACTTCTGGCCCTTCCGGCCACAACTGATACCCTCACCCCTGCCGGGCCCTGTTCTGGCTGGAACTCTTCCACCACATCCGGTTGATCATCCAGCCACCCAGTAGCCTTTGCCAATTCCTCATAATCAAACTAGTTGACTGCCGTGCCCCCTGATTCTTGGTCATCGAAAAACTGTAGGTTGGCAAAGTCCTCTTCTACAGCCATCAAATCATCTGTTCTCTGCTCAAATCCATCCCCATGGATCACACACAGTTCTGCTTTCTCTGGCAATTCTATATTTGGCTCAGACTGGCCTACTGACAGGATGTAATCACTCGGATCGTAGGCTTCCCCAGCAAAATTCCTAGACTGCTCAAACCTTGACTGAACCATTCCATCCGCCTCTGTAATCTCCCCTGCGCTATCTTCGCCAGCTGCCACCATTGGCTCGGGTTGGGTTGTAGAGATATCCAGCATGCACAAAAAGTCAGTGCAGTCGGGAAGGAGCACCTCCGGCTTAGGTAGATGGAAATGAGTGATATAGATGCTAGGATCGTAAGACACGACCCTAGTCTGGATAAAGTTGATTCTTTTGAGAGGTGGGGCTTGGTTGTTTGTAGGGAGCGGGTTGGTTGTGACATTGGGTCTTTCTGGTGGCAAAATCACCTGTTTGTCAATGAGATCTTGAATCTTGTAACGTAATCTAAAACATTGGTCGGTGTCATGACCGTGTTGTTAGTGATAGGCACAATATTTGGCTGGGTTGTGAGTGAGGGGAAGTGGATTTGGTAATGGCCTTGGCTCCAGGGGTTTTAGATGCCCTTTTCTGATTAAGACCCCTAGATCCTTGGACAGGGGCATGTACAATGGGGTGAAGGTTCTTTGGCCTCTGGGTTGGTATTTGGTGGTCTGTGTACTGCTTCCGAATGCACTGGAGAAGGGTGTGGCTGCCATGGGCCTTGGAAGGGGAGGGGGAATGGTGGCGACCATGCTTACCTCCGAAGTTCTTGCAGTTATAGCGCCACTCGGGCCTGCATTGTTGTTGCGGTTAAAGGTTCTTCGAGGTTGCTCTCTGCCTTGGTCAATCAGACCCTGTTTCATTGCATCTTCAATTTGTACCCCCATCTCGTGCAGATCTGAAAAGGTAGGGAATGGGAGCACAATCATTTTTTTGCATCAGTTTTGGCTGGAGATTGCGCACAATCATCCTGATCTGGTCCTTATCGGTGGGCCTTAGAGTCATCATCGAGGCCTTCGCCCTCCACCGGGTCACGAAATCCAAGAAGCTCTCTTTAGGCTCTTGCCTTGTTGTTTCGAGATCACGGGTTGTAATCTCAATTTGGGTGTTGTAAGAGTATTGCGCAACAAAGGCCTCGGCCATTTCATCCAAACTTCGTTTGACATCATCCTTCAATTTCGCATACCAGATGACGGCCACACCCGACAGGGTCCGGCCGAATAGTGAAAGCTTCTGGGGTCTGGTTAGGCCCATCGGCCGTAGTATATCTGAGAACAGCCGGAGGTGGACCATGGGATCCCCAGATCCGTCGAAGCGATCGATCTGCGACATTTTGAATCTATCCGGCAACGTCACAGCCACATCGGTATATCTGTCCTCGATATCCGGGCTAGCCTTTACCCCCTGGGATTTTTTGAATAGCTTCTCCAGCTTGCTCAATTTCAGTGCTGTAGGGTCTACTTCGAACTCGAAGGGAGAGTCCAGGTGGTTGATGGGTGTATGTACCTCGGATAATTGAGGTGGAAGCGGGGGCGGAGCCAGCCCCGTTGGGATGTCTGTGTCCTCCTGAACGGCATGGACATTTGGCAAAATGTTCTGGGTATTTGGCTGGACATTCTGGGTAGTTGGTATCTGCTCGGGCAGCGGGACCCCTGGTGGGGGAGGAATTGGATCTGAGGCTGATGCTCTGGCTTGCTGCTGTAGCCGGGTAATTAGTTCCGCCTGTTGGGCCATGATTGTGGCCTGCTGTTTAGAGAACTCTGCTTGGCAGACAGCGTCCTCCTACATTTGCTTCATACTCTCTTGGAGTTGGCGCATCATTTCTTCCATTCCGGCCATGTTCTGCTGATCCTACTGACTGACTGGTATGTGTATCTCTATGGCAGAAACTGAGACCTCAGCTCGACTGTTCACTACTAGGGTAGACCACTGCTCTGGTAACCTCTACTTAGATACACTGCGCTTTCTCGGCCTCCGTCTGACAATCGGGGGTAGAGAATAAAACACTGGTTGTCCGTCAACCAGATCCTTAGATTGATTGAGCCGATGACCTCTTGTCCAGAGTGCTTGGGGAATATCTGCTTGGTTTGAAGCAATTGTGCTAAAACTGCCCTAGCAAAAAGATAAATAAAGCAATAAGGAAATAAATAACTAGATAAATGAACAGTATAGCAGCTTAAAATAAATACACAACACACAGCTGGGCATAACAACACACGGTCGATAAGCTGAATACACACTGTCCTCAGACACTGATCACTATCCCTGAATCACTGTCCCCCAAGACTGAATCTGATACCCGCAGATAACTGATTCTCAAACACTGACTGATGCCCGCATGCCTGATGCCCAAGCTCGTAAACTAATACATGCATTCCCCTGTAGAGACGCACTCTAAAAGCACATAACAGATAAGTGAGAGCCAAATCACCCCTATGTTGGGGTAGGGTTTCCCTATCCTATTTTGTCAGGAGCTAGGGTTTCACTACGCATGCAGCGGTTTCAAACAACCTATATCGGGTAAGCAACCTGTCCTAGTTTGGAATGGTCACTACGAATTCCGAATATGCACTAGGTCAAATGGTCAAAAGGGTGCCCCGGTAAAACCGGGGTTTGTGTTTCCATACTGGCAAAGCACGTAACCGGTAAGCCTTATGGCACGCAGCCTCTGGCAAACCACTCAGGAATAGCAAATGGCAAACACGGTGTCCTAGGTGCACCAATGCACATGCCATGCAAATAAACACATAAGTGTAATCAAAACAAGATATCATGAGTTCGAGTCAAGCTCTCTAAATCCCCAGCAGAGTTGCCAGAAATTGTAGACGTCCCCGAATGTCCTGGGGGAGGACCCCCGTTCTGTTCGTTTGGGCTCACTACAGTTCAGGACTCAATGTCACGGTCCTGTATCTAATCTCGTAGAGTGTAATGCAAGACCGATGAATCATCAAAGAGTCCAAATCCAGCAAATCGTTTTTGAAAACAGATTTTTTGAAAGAAGTGCCAAACATGGACTGCTTTGCCAGATACAGAGTCGCCACCTAAATATTTTATTTTGGGAAAATTTAGGAAACCCTAACTCGTTGCCTAAGGCCACGTGTCCATCATCACCAAAGTTTCCTCGGCTCGGAAACTTGGGTACGATTGGGGAAGGTCACTTCGTGAGCACCCCCACTCGCCCGATCAAAGATCGGCCTCTACTAACCATGATATCTAGTTTTGAAAACGTTATGCGTTCTTATTCCGGTTATTAGCCTAGATTTACTATGTGATGCGCACAGCATACAAGTATAGACTGGATCGTCTGAATTGGAACGAAACATCTTATGTTTGTTTTTGAAAGACGGTTTGCTACTCGCAAGTAGGCTTAAAATGCAGATTTTGCGACCCTCCGGTGGGCTTAGAAAAACATGATGATTTGCCACTATCTAGTGGGCTTAAAACTCACAGTCAATGATTTGTTCCAATCCAAATAATCCAACCTTCACCCACAGGCATTCAGGCTGTTATATCACATAAGTAGGTAGCCTCATGGTAAGCATGCTATCATGGCAGTCACTCACACACATGCAAGGATGCTAAAGCATAAAACTTACCTAGTACTCCAAGCCAAAACAGAAGCTATGTTAGAAATCATGCATGATCCTAACTATACAGAAATGCCTAATGCAACACATGCAAAAATGCAACTATAGCAGGCTCAGCTATTCTAAAGATGGCATGTGAAATGCTACAACTAACAAGTATTCAACTCGGAATTAAAATGGAAAGCAGTTAGTATGATGCGCCGAGCCTGGTGCGTGCAAAACAGATGAATGAATGCAAACATGCTATCATACTGTATGCCAATTGAAACATGCCCTAAACTAACCATCATAAGCTGGTAAATAAAAGGGAGAAAGACGTGGGGTTGGAAGACATACATCACACACACGCACACTTATTACAGTTGTGCCCTCTCTCGGAGGGTCCGAATAAATAATTACAGTCCGAATAAGTACAAAACCCTAATCAATTAACAAATTAACTAGGAAAGTAGTAAATTAGCATGCAAGTCCATGGACCGCCTTAGCTCTGTTCCGGATGATGAATGATGCATGCTTGAGTTGCCTGGTGTGGAAATCCATTGCGATGTCCCGATTCACTTCTATTAGCAATTAATCCCGGAATGTTGTGCAAAGCTCTTGAAGGATGTTCATCCTTGATTTACTGCAACAGAGAGCAAGAAAGGGGCATGGCAAAGTATTTTCACATATGTATGCTCGCCTCGATCCTCGTGCCATCAATCACGGATCTCGATGCATGATGGCCGAGGAGTCGAATTGCACGACTCATTATGAAATGAATGCACATGAAAACACAACAAGACCGAGACTCCATCATGGTTAATTTGGAGTGTCGGTGACCGGGAATTAAGACACGTTCCGTCACTCAGAGTACGAAACATCCCTTATTTCCCGTGCTTGGGCTAACTCTTATCCCAAACATAATGCAAATGGGATGGCATACATGATGTGACTAACATGCAACCTAGCATACGCAATGCTATGAAATGGCATACACAATGCTCGATGTAACATAGCATACAGAATGCTCTAACATGCAACCTAGCATACGCAATGCTATGAATTGAAATGGCATACACAATGCGGAATGAACTTACGCCAACATGAGTGGACCTCAGCCACACCCACATCAGTAGCCATAAGATGAAAATGAGACTACCGAAATGCGTGCACACATGCACGCAAACCGAGGACCGAACCTAAGGCATAACTTGCGACTCTAACAAGGCATGGCACGGGATGAAAGATGGCATATGAGAATGTAAATTCCAGCACTGAAACATGATGCTAAATGGTCCCGAAACATGGAAATATGGCACCCAATGTATGAAGTAAACCCCAAAACTCGAAACTAGGCACATGTATTAACTTATAGCTATGCAAAGTAAGCATTATTTGAATATGAGGCACAAAGACAGAGCCAAGGCAGTCCCAAAACATGCACATTTCCAGTTTAAAGCATGGCAAAAAAGTGCTAACATGATGGGCTAAAATAGCATGCAATAATGACTAGCAAGCATGAGTTGTATGGCATGTATATGAAGCATATAAAATTTCACCAAACCAGCCAAAATTAGTGAATAAAACATGCCAAAATATGTCCAAATAACCTCTGAAACACAGCCAACACATGCACAAATAATGGGTTCCTTTAAAGGGCCATACAAGGGGTTATTAAGCACCTACAAGATAGATACTTAGCAAGACCAAACCAACTTTGGAAATAGGTTATGACAGTCCTAAAACCCACCAAATAGGCCCTGGAATTAGTCTCGGAAACATGCAAAGAAAGGCCTCTTTGAGAGGCCTTGAATGGGATTGCTCTACACATGCATCATAGACATAAAATATGGCCAAGAGGGCCTCGGATAGAGCCAAGGCAGACCTCAAAACCCTCAGAATAAAGCCTAAAAAGTGACTTCAATGCATGCAAAATAGGGTCCCTTTGGAAGGCCAAATATGCCAGTAAAGAGAATGAGGGGTGAGAGGGTCACCCCTCTATGATTTCAAAGCTCAAAACCTCATCAAAGCCTCAGTGGCTAAGAGGCCAAAACAAGACTTATGCAAATGCTCAAATGCATGGCTCAAAGCATGTGGAAATGAAGCATGCAAGGAAGGAGATGACTCCAGACAGAAAAGTGACCTCAAGAAAACCTAAAGAGGAGGTCAAAAAAAGATTTTTTTTCAGTTTGTACCAAATCTCAAAAATGCTCACAAGTAAGGCTAAAATATGATGCAAAAAAAGCCTTAAAAGAGAGATAAAGGACAAGGGGTAGTAGATGGTATCAAACAGCAAAGAGCCCTTCAACAAAGTTGAAGAGGGGCTCCAAATAAGATACTTTATAGTTTAGGTCGAAGCCCAAAAATGTAAGCAAAAGGGGCTAAGAGATGAAGAAAAATAAAGCTAGAAAAGGAGAAAAGAGGACTTACCCTTGTAGCACAGCAATGCAGCAGCTTTTGGTCCAAGAAAATGAGTTCCTAACCTCTAAAAATCACCCTCAAGGTGTTGGAATGGAGGATGGAGGTGGTAGGCTATGAGTTGGTGTGTAAATGTTGCAAGAACAATGGTGTTTCGAGGCTTGGATGAGAGAGATATGGAGGATTGTATGCAAATGCTCCAACTGGTTTTCTAACCCTTGCAAATGGAGCTCAAGGGTTGGTTTTATAGAGGGAGAAGGGTGAGGCTTCTTAGGTAAGCTAAAGAGGGGGGGAGGGGTTTCAAGGCTTCTAAAGGAAGCTTGACCAAAGGGGTCAAGCTTCTTGAAGAAGCTAACCCAAAAGGGTCAAGCTTCCTCAAGAAGCTTGACCAAAGGGGCCAAACCACCTTGAAACCAAGCAAGGGGGGTAAAAACCACCTTTAAAGGGGCCAAAACAAGGACAAACCCTTGGGCAGTGGATTTGGTGCAAAATAGCTGGCATAGCTGGAATGCACCTGGAGAGACAAACTTGGCTAGCCAGGTTCAAAAGGTCCAGGTGGTTGGCCAGCCACCTCCCCTGGCCGGCCAACAAGGGGTCAAAGGGGTCAAGCAAAATTACTAGCCGGCCACCCCAAAAAGGTGGCCTCCTAGATGAGTGCAACACAGCCGTGGAGAGAAAAACCAGAAAAGTGGTTCAGGAGAGAGAAAAACCAGGTTTTTAGAAGGGTTCAAAAGGGTTAGGGGGAATTACTGCCCGGCCTACCCATATTGGTGGCCTCCCAGGTGTGTACAACACAATGGTGTGGTGGAAAGTCAGAAAAAGTGGCCCAAGAATGGGAAAAACCAACTTTCGAGTAAGAAAAACGGGCGACGAAGAGCAACGAAGAGAAAAGCTGGTTTTTTAGAAAAAATGCTGGCCTCCCACCCTCCTACAACCTTCCTTACAATGAAAATAAGGTCTCCGCCAAAAATGAACCCAAACCAATGCAAAACGAAGGTTCGAGGGCCAAAACGCGCGGCCCGGGGCCCCGAAAACTGACTATTAATCACCGGAGGTGGCGTTCGACCACGAAGTTGGTCTCTCGGGCCACAGTATCCCTCAAAAGGGAGTAAACAAGGTGTATGCCAAAAATCGGGGTGATCGGAGGTAGTTAAGCGGTCCCAAACCGAGGCACACGACCGATAGCTTTGAAAATCGAGAACCGGGCTCCAAATGGGAAAAATGGCCTACGACCACGAAATGTAGCCTATGGCCACTGAGAGATGATCTACGAGACCTCTCCCTCCCTTCGGGAAGAGGAAACAAAGAAAACAAGGCCTGGTTCGCAAACCGAGGCAAGGCACAAAAGAGTCCGGAAGTCCGGAGGCAAGGTTCGTGGCCGAGACTCCGCAACTTCAGAATGAGCACAATATGCAACATCACCAAGCGCTCAATCGGTGACGTCTGAGTCTTATAGTCGGTCAAAAATGGGGTGTCTATCGTTGCCCCTCTTTGACAGAACTCGAAAGTCATAAGTGACAGGAGTGAATGTCAAAACCCAGAGACGACCCATTTTTGACAAGGCCGAAGACTTAGACAAACATACTAGATAACAAAGAAATGTGCCCGCAGGCGGGGGGCAAAATGCAAAATGACATGCACAAAGCAGGATGTAACTCAATATCATGCGAAGTAGCAGGCTGTAATGAAGCAAATATTCACAATAGATGCAACCGTTTTAAGCAAGAATGCAAAGCAATACTACATTTCACGTAGTTGAAGAATGCGGAGAATCATTGAATTCTCGCCACGTCTCACACGGAGGGGATACAATACCCGTGCGGCTCGTCTGGTCGCACCAGCCTCAAATGAACCGTACATACAATATCGTGCCTGAAAAAGGAAGAAACTCAACAAGCACAACAAAGTTAGCAACATGTGTTCAGTGTGATATCGAATGCAGACAAACGCGGTGCCGATGGGAAAGTGCATCGCAAAACGAGAGATGATCCACAAAGAAGTTGAGGTGTATGTGGACGACATTATCATTAAGTCCAAAGAGTAAGAAGGCCACTACACTAAAGAAATTCTTTCAATGGATTAGGGAGTATAGATTGAGGCTGAATCCCCAAAAGTGCACTTTTGGGGTAACGACAGGGAAAATGATGTGTTTCTTAATCACACAGAGGGAAATTGAGGTAAATCCTTCCAAAATCATGGCCATCCTAGAAATGCCACCACCAAGGACTGAAAAGGAGGTGCGCGACTTTCTAGGTAAAGTGCAATTCATAAGGCGATTTGTTTCAAAACTAACCTTAACTTGTGAACCACTACTTGGTCTCTTGAAGAAAGGAAAGAAATTCCAATGGGACGATCGCTGTCAGTTTGCCTTTGAACTGGTCAAGCAGTATTTATAGAATCCGCCTGTGATAGTGCCACCAGAACTGGCGAAACCATTGATCATGTTCTTGTCAGTGAAGAATTCGACTATGGGGTGCATGCCAGCTCAAGAATCTGAAGATAAGGTAGAGAAGGCCATTTATTATTTGAGCAAAAAGATGCTAGACTATGAGACCCACTACACTCCCTTAGAGAAAACTTGCTTAGCCCTGGTATGAGCTACCAGGAAGTTGAGGCACTACTTGTTTGCTCACTCTGTAATCCTGGTTTCAAGCATAGATCCATCAAATATCTCTTTGAGAAACCAGCGCTTATAGGTAGGCTAGCTCATTGGCTGTTTCTTCTCTCCGAATTTGATCTCAAATATGTTACGCAAAAGTTCATTAAAGGAAAAGTTGTAGCGCAATTCCTGACAGACCACCTGATAGAAGGAGATGAAGCAGTGGAATAACTGTTCCCAAATGAAGACATTCTACATGTAGAGGAAGAAACGTGGACGATGTACTTTAACGGGGCAACTAATCAGTACGGCTATGGGATTGGTGTGTTGCTGATAGCACCAGATGATTCTCACATACCCTTAGCATTCAAACTCCAGTTCAAAGTGTCCAACAATGAAGCAGAATATGAGGCGCGCATTACTGGTTTGGAAGTTGCCCTAGAACTAGGGGCAAAAAGTTTGGATGTTATTGGGGACTCGAATTTGGTTGTCTCTCAAGCTAATGGGGATTGGAAGGTCAAAGAAGAGAATATGAAGATGTATCATCAAACCTTGGATATTTTGATTCCTAGGTTGAAAAACTGACGTTCATACATTTGTTGAGAAAGAGCAACCGGTTCACTGATGCGTTAGCAACTCTATCTTTCATGGTAGACATCCTGCTGGGAGTGAAGATACGTCCAATCATCATTGAGCAAAAGTACACGCCTGCTTACTAGACCATCGCCACAATAGATGAGATGCTAGATGAAAAACCCTGGTATTATGACATTTGGAATTTCCTAGAAAAAGAGGCATATCCACCAAGGGCAAATGCCAAAGAAAAATGGGGAATATGGCGTCTAACCGTCCAATTTATCATCTATAGGGATAAACTGTACAAGAGAGGTCATCTGGGAATGCACAAGTTGTGTGTTGAAGAAGAAGAATCGAAGCGCCTAATGGAGACCATCCACGGAGGAGAATGCGAGGCGTACATGAATGGTGTAATGCTAGCCCAGAAGATCCTTAGGCAAGGTTACTATTGGTCGACTATGGAGGAGGTTTGTATTGGTTTTGTTCGATGATGCTACAAATGTCAAGTTCATGCTAATCGTATGACTATACCGCCGTCAAAGCTTTACAACATGACTTCGCCATGGCCTTTCTCAATCTGGGGAATTGATGTTATTGGTGTCGTTTCGCCAAAAGGGTCGAATGGACATGAGTTCATTCTGGTGGCAATTGACTACTTTATGAAATGGGTGGAGGCCCAGTCTTATGCTGTATTGAAGGCATCGCATGTGGCTAAGTTCATCAAGAACAATATCATCTACCGATATAGGGTACCGAACAAAATCATTTTCGATAACGGCTCGCACTTCAAGAAAGAAGTGGTGGATTTGCTTGAGAAATATAACATGGCTTTTCATAAGTCATTAACGTATAGACCACAGACTAATGGTGCAGTTGAGGCCGCTAATAAAAATTTTAAAAAATCCTACGAAAGATGGTGGAAACCTGCAAGGACTGGTCGGATAAACTGCCATTCGCGTTCTGGGCTATAGAACCTCAATCCGAACATCAACGGGGACAACCCCATATTCTCTCGTCTATGGAATGGAGGTTGTTCTGCCAATTGAAATCGAAGTGGCGTTGTTGAGAGTTATGGCTGAGTGTCAGGTAGTGGAGGCAGATTGGCAACATAGTAGATTTGAGGAACTGATGCTACTTGACAAAAGAAGACTAAGGGCATTATATTATGTCCAGGGCTACTAACGCCGAATTGCCAGGGCTTTTAACAAAAAAGTTAAGACTAGGAATCTTAAGAAAGGGGACATGGTATTGAAAGACAACCAGACTCCCATCCATGACCCTAGGGGCAAGTTCAGGTCCAATTGGACTGGTTCTTATATCATCAAGTCAATCTGGTCAGGGGGCGATTATTCTCACGGATTTGGATGGCCTAGAATTTTCACAGTTGATTAACATGGACAAGTTGAAGAAATATTACCCTTGAGAGGCTCGCTAGGCCGAAAATCCGAAAGGGCCACATAGGCAAAAGTTAGAGCATGAAAAATTAGAAATAAAAGAAAAAACTGAGGTCGCAATGTCGAAAACACTAAAGGTGACTGTGGCAAAAATTAGAGCATAAAAGGAGAGAGTTAATACTCGAGTGAACCTAAACCGAACTATGTAACCTAATTCCCATCTTTGGGATACGTAGGCAACTTCATCATGAAGTTCGGCCGCAACTACTCTGAACTCAACTGTTATATTCATTCATATTTGATCAGGTCACCTCTCTCCATAATCAGTTAACTCGGATGTGCAATCTTCATTGTTAGCAGAAAGACCAGTATGGTGACTGTAGTTATGGGCAGCCGTGATCTGTTGAATAGGGGTTGTACATGTTGAGGATGGGTTTTAAGTGTGTCAGGTGGTGATCGTTTTCGAAAATTGTTTTGAAAAGTTTTAATAAAAATTTACCTTTTATGTGAACCATTTTGGGACCAAAAAGAAAATTTTTCAGTACTCGCAACTTTAATTTTATTGATTTCAACACTAGTACATTCTCCAACTCTCTTGATTAAATCAAAGTTGTTTTTACATCATAAAACTAGAAAAGAAAGATTAAAGCAATAAAACTAGGGGCACAACTAAGTCAAGCATCTCTATGTCTTCTGCTTGCATTCGTGGAAGTTTCAACAGCTAAAGATGGCCCAACTTGTTCTTCTTCCTCAAGCCAAGCCAAGCACTCGCTAGAAAGGGTGTAACTAAAGCTAGGGGCAGGGACCAGAAGCTCCCTCATCCTCCAAGTAATGAGATGCCAAGGTAAATGTGAACCACGAATGGGAAATGAAGCTGGGTATTCCACCTCCTCATCTGGACGTGTCTGATCATGTCCAAACTGGCGTTTGAACCAAAAGGGGAAAAGTAAGGAAGAGGTTTTGAGAGAAAAACAGAGATAGAGTGTTGAGGGGCGTGAGGATCATAAATAAGAGGGATGGGAAATGATACTTGGAGAAGCAGTGGACTCCTTGCCAACCGAGTAGTTTCTTGTTGACGGAAAGTATCAAGACCCATCAAGGTTTTGGCCAGAGTCAAGCCTTTGTAGCTTTTGCCCCCTTTCAAACACTGGGCCACTTCGATCAACCGGATGCTAGCCACACTGACACTAGGGGCAAGAAGAAATTGCAAAAGCAGGCATAAGCAGAGAGCATGCTGCTGGTAGCCTTGCCAAAAAAGGTCACTCCTGTCTTTAATGGTAGAAAATCAATGAACCAAACTAGGAATGTCCAATTCTCCATCATGAGCCAATGAGCGAGCCTCGGGCAATGAAAGCTCACATATCCGTCCCAAAGCCTGGGCATAGCCAAAACGGGGGTTGAGGCATAATTTCTTTGTTGTGTCAAGATTCCATCAATGCTTAGAATTCTTTAAGTGTTGGACACATTTCTTGTGATTCGACGCGAAACACATGCGTAATGGGGTTCCAGCATCGGACCGCAGTATAGAGGAACGGGAAACAAAGCAGGGTGAGGTTCAAAGGAAAAAGAGCATTTAGGCCAAAACTGCGAAAATTCACCTTTTGCAAGCCGTCTAAAGTGGCCATCCAGTCTTGGAGCCTATTGTTCAGAAGAATCTCCATCTTGAGAGCAAAATATCAAAATTTTGTTGTTCTGCCAGGAAAATAGCTTGGGATCACTTTTTATAGACTTTGAGAATGAGCAGTGTATGATAGCTGCAATGCACTGACCGACCTCACTATTGGAGCTGGCCAGCTTTCGTTGAGGGCCAACTGTACCTATTGGGAACCGGTCGACTCTCAATGATTGCCCAGATTAGAGCAGTTGCAGAGAGGACATGTTCTCATTATTGGCGCACTGGAGCTGTGTTTTGAGTCTTATCTTGTTTGTATCAGGTGTTGTTCAATGTCTTTAGGTTATTTCCATTTTGTTTTGCTATCATTGAGTTGTATTTTGTATTTTGTCCAGTTGTAAGTTGTTATCTGATTCAAGAATCAATTTAAGAGAAAGTTTTGACGGTTCTCACGTCTTGTACAAGATTATCATGCAACGATTGTGCCACAGTCATCACGTGTTATGCAATACATGCTATGCAACACAAAAAAGAAGTCATCCAAAATTTTCTTTTCATAACTAGAGGGTTCAAACTCGATCATTGTTTTACAAAGACCAAAAACAAAAGAAAAGTCTTTCAAAACAAAGTACAAGGGTCTATCTGAAGCTATATAGTTCCTAACTACGAAGCAAAATAAAAGAAAAGTGAATTATCAACCCTTTCTAGCCCTCTTCATCCTCGGCTGTGGAGGTGGCGCGTCACTATCGTTACTGGGGCTGCTAGACTGTAAATCGACTTCCTTTCCCTCGTCCTCAGGAGTCATACATCCTTCAACAGACTCCTCAGAATGTGAGCTTTGCCTCTCTCGATCTCTCTCCCGATTAGCCCTTCATCGACCTCTCATTAGGCCCCGTCTCCCTCTCCTTCTAGCAGGAGGAGATCCTACAAGTACAGCTGGCACTGGCTCAATCTGAAAAGAGCATCAATATTAATATAGGCTTAACAGAATAGTAGGCAAGATTGCAGCAAAACTGAACAGTATACCTCAATCTCATGAGTGGCCAGAACAGTCTGCCTCCTCTGTACCATGAGAAGTAGTCGATCAATCGTCCAGAAAAGGTCACTAGCTTATGCCGCAGGTACTTGCAAGAGAGAGAGCATTTGAATTAAGAACCAAATAATAGAGCACAATGGACAAAAATCAAAAATACAAAGAGGAAATGAGAAATTATAGTGGGCAGAAGTATAAAAAAGTATGTAGCTGCTCAATGTCGGGAGTAAGCACCAGCCTATGGTCCCTCTCCTTGATATGCTCAAGATGGATCTACTCGATCACTCCATCTGGTCGCATGTACACAACCTCAGTAGGAATTGCAGGAAGCCAGAGAATAAGAGCTGCAACGGGAGCACCTCCGCTAATGGGAGCACCTCCGACAGTGGGAGCACCTCTGATAGTAGGAGCATCTCTGGCAACGGTAGTACGCGAGCCACACCCTTGGTAAGTGGAGCCATTACCTGGGTCAGTAAGAATGTGATGAAGTCGCCAGGCTTGTGGTACCGGTCACCATCCTCCCCCAACATAAGGAAGTCAACCTGGGGTCCATTGTGGAGATCATCGACTACCCTTATGTAGGGAGAAGGAGAATGTGGAATGTCAAGATCCGCTACGCCTTGTGTCTAACGGATGATCCTCTCTCACAGGTAATAAGCTCGGCCAAAGGGACCCTAAAACAAAATCCTTATAGTAGAGGCATGCCATGCAGCAACATAGGTCGTCCTCGCTGCCTGAGGGATGCTCGCCCAGGGGTACCAGTAAACCTGTAGAAGCAGGTGTCAGATGTCAAAGGTCTAAGCAGTATGGAAACAACGTAGTATGGAAACAACAATATAGAAACAGCGTAGTATGCGCATAGTATGT
Organism: Camellia oleifera; assembly: GCA_022316695.1. Classification (NCBI taxonomy): domain Eukaryota; kingdom Viridiplantae; phylum Streptophyta; class Magnoliopsida; order Ericales; family Theaceae; genus Camellia; species Camellia oleifera. The sequence goes on from CM039314.1 coordinate 60,148,830, forward strand.
AAAAGTTAAAGGTTAGTATTGGTACCCAGTCTGCGATGACGGTGTTGAAGAAGCGACAAAAATAAGAGAAATCTTGATCTATGCACCGGCGCCGCTCAAATTGAGAGTTGTAATACTGAGAGTGGGGTGTAAACACCCCATTTTTTACCGTCCTCAATACTTGGATGTGCTTGCAGGTACATCCGATGGCAAGTTTGGTTGCTCGCCGAGCACTCAAATTTCGCAGGGAACGTCACAGGTTTGAGCTTTCCAAACCCTATATCCTCTCTGTCCCATTTTTGGACCATGCTTTGGTCCCTCCATAGTTCTTGTTTTGGTGCACTGCCGGCCATCCATTTATGCTTGCCGGCCATTGATGAGGCCTGCCGGCCATCAATGAGGCACTGCCAGCCATGACTGATGAACGGCTGGCCACCAATGTTTCAACAGATATTTTTGAAATATTTTTGAGCTAGCTGTTTGCAGGATAAACCATCTGCACCTCTTTAAGGGGCTTTTGTATCTCCTATATATACAAGCCATCTATATGCATGCAAAGAGTGACAAGAATTGAGCTGAGCACAATTTCTCTCTCTCTCTCTATATATATATATATATTGTGCTTGAAAGTGTATTTTCTCTTCACTTTTGCACTAGCACCCTTAGCCAAACACCTTCACCTTAGTGTTGAGGATCTTGGAGGCCTTATTTGAGCTCTTTGGAGTGGTTTTGGCTTGGTTTTGGCTCAGAAGTTTGCTGATTTGTTGCTGTGTTTCAAGGGTAAGAACCTACCTCTTTTAAGCTTTGTTCTAGTCCATAGCTTGGCCATCTTTGTATGCTACTTTGAAGCTGGTTTTAGTCTCAAAAAAGTTCTATTTTTATGGCTTATAAATGTTGGTTTGAGCCTTGTGTGGTTAGGGGGTGGTTCCCCTCCTTTGCTCTTTGGCTTGTAAAGCCCTTTGAGCCATCTTTGGTAGCTTTTGAAATAACCTTTTCTTGGCTTTCTAACCACTGAAACTTAGAGGAATTTCAGTGGTAGAAAGTTGATTTTGAGGCCCAAAATAGGAGGGGGTGGTCACCCCTCTTCATATCTTGTTTGCATGTGTTGATGGCTTGGTAGTTGAGCATGTTTTTCTACTGTCTCTTGACTTGATCTAAGCATGTTTTTGTGACCTTTTTAACATGTTTTAACTTTGTTTTTAGCTGGCTTGGCCACTTCTTGCATGCTTCTTACACTTGTAGTGTAATCTTGCTTACTAGCCTTGCATGCTTGATGTTTTAGCTCATTGTTCTAGCATGTGTTGGCTCCACTCCAGCATGTTTTTGGCCTTTATTTAGCATGCTCTAGCTCTGTTTTGGATAGCTTTGGTCAGGCATGCCTTGCTTTGTATAGCTATAGTGTTGTTGGCCCTTACTAGCTTTGAGCTTTAAGGCCATTAGCATGTTGTGCTTGTGATGTTTGCATGTTGTCGCATCATTTAGCATGTGTTTTTAGAGCATATTACTCCATCACACACTCACATATATCACTCCTTCATGATGTTTGAGAGTTGTGCCTTATGCCTTGTTTGTGAGCCAATGCATGAACATGATTTTCGTGCCTTTCATACTACCATCTCAGCACATTTTGGCCACTGCTTTGGCATGTTTGAGGTCTATCTATGATTGGTTTGGCCATTTGAACATTGTATTGCATGGTCCTAGTGTTGTGTCCTTCACTAGTTTTAATGCTTAAGTCTCCTAACATGTTGTACATGAGTTGTTTGCATGTTAGAGTCTTGTCTTTCATACCATTTTAGCACTGAAATTCCGCCATCTCCCTTGCTTCTTCATCTTTTGATTTGTTTTGAGGCTTGGTTAGTCTTGAAGTTGTGCTTGAGCTATGAGATTAAGGCTTATGCTTAAATGGCTTTAACCCTCTCTTGAGGGTTCCTCCTAGTCAAAGGCATGGCTTCTCTCATGTGTTAAGTCATCTTTTGATTGGCCTTCCTCTCATTAGAGGACTTTCACATTGGACAAACTAACTAATGAATGGCTTGGTAAGCTAAAATGTGTAAATAAAAATTGAATCAAGTAAAACATGCCAAGATAAGCATGTTATGTTTGCATTGCATTGTGTTCAATCGGATGTTATATTGAACACAAGGTGAATTAGTCCATTTCATATTCAAAGTGATGAAAATGAGCCAATTCCCTTTGTCTCCATTGCCTTTGATCATCTATGATAAGGTTGTGGTTCCAAGAGTCTTGTTTGTCTTGCATTTATCGAATTTGTGCAAGTTGGATCCTTGGCCATCATGCATTGCACGCTTGATTGATGGTCTTGGATCCAGTGGTACCTCTCTTTTGATGTTTTGAGGTGATAAGGAGTGGCACAGTACACACATTCCCTCGAAAGACCCTCTATTTTCCTCTCGTTTGAGCTCTATTGTAGAATGGTGATGCAGCACATTAGTGGCCGGCAGTGCCTCATAGATGGTCGGCACTGCTTCATCATTGGCCGGCAGTGCACATCCTTGGCCGGCAGATGGCCGGCAGAAGCTTCTCATGGTCTGCAGGCCACTGGTGAATTCCTCAACATGGAGTTGGTAAGGCAGAGTAGAAAGTTCCTGAAGTCACCCTGCAAACAGAGCCTCTTAAGAGCAAATCGGAAGATGTTTTGAGGCGGCAACCAAGAGCATGGGTTCTTTATTATTCAAGGCAAAGCTGAGGCAGCCTAGCTTACATGTTTTATATGCTTTGTTGGTTTTATAATTTGATTAATTAAGATTGTTAATTAGTTGAAGTGTTGTAATAATTAGTAAGTAGTTTGCTAGTTATTTGATTTGTTGTGTAATAATTAGTCTAATTAGCTTAAATATATTAGTTAGTTAGCTTAGCTTAGATTAGATTAGCTTAGCTTATTCATTCGAACCCTCCGTCGAGAGGGCATAATGTTGTAATAAGTGTGCGTACGTGTGTGCATGTCTTCCAACCCCACTTCTTTCTCCCTTTTATTTAACCGCTTTCGATGGTTAGTTTTAAGGCGTGTTCAATTAGCATCCTTATGCTTTGCATGTTTGCATCATTCATTTGTCTTGCATGCACCGGGCTCGGCGCATCATTCAAACTGCATTGTATTTCAATACCTACTTGAATACGTGTTTCAAAGCATGTTATCAAGTGTTGCATTCATATGCCATCTTAGATAGCAGAGCCTATTTAGTTGCATTTTTACATGTATTGCATTAGGTATCTTAACATAGTTAGCATCATGCATGATTTCTAACTAGTTTTCTGTTTTGGCTTGGAGTACACTGTAAGTGTTTACGCTTCAGCATTCTTGCATGAGTTTGAGTGTTGCCACATTAGCATGCTTGCCATAAGGCTATTTGCTTAACTGATAAACTGCATGAATGCCTGTGGATGAAGGCTTTATTGCCTAAATTGGAACAACTCGATGATTGTGAGCTTTAAGCCCACTTTGCGAAGTGGCAAAATCATGTTTTAAAGCCCACTTGAGGGTGGCAAATTCACGCTTTAGCCTACTTGCGAGTAGCACTTTCAAACCATTTTAAAAAACAAACATGAGTTTCTTTATTCCAATTCTCGTGATTGAGTCTATACATGTTGTGCGCATCACATAGTAAGTTAGCTAATAACCGGAATAAGAACACATGTGTTTATAAAACAACATATCATGCTTAGTGGAGGCCGATCCTTTGATTGGACGAGCGGGGGTGCTCATTTCAGGACCTTTCCCTCTCGTACCCAACTTTCCGAGCCGAGGCAACTTTGGTGATGATTGACACGTGGCCTTTGGCACGAGTTAGGGTTTCCTAAATTTTCCAGAAATAAAATATTTAGGTGGCGACTTTGTAATCTGGCAAACTAGTCCATGTTTGGCGTTTTTTTATTCAAAATCGATTTTCCAATTTGGTGTTTATCAGTCTCACATTGCACTTTGTGAGATTAGATTCAGAACCCTGACAGGAGTTCAAACTGTAGTAAGACCAATTTGAGCCTTCTCCAAAAGGGGAGTGCGCGGAGAAAGTCGTGTGCCACACGGGGTACTGACAACTGAAGTAACCGTACTGGGACCGAAGCAAGGGAGGTGAAATATGTGTAAACCTATAGCTACAAGAAGATAGATAAGCAGTTATGAATAGGACAGATAAGTAGATATAAACAAGAAATGTAAAGCAAAGCAAGAAAGAAGAAGTGAGAGGTGTACCTCCCAAACTCGCCAATAACCGTCGAGTAAATTTTGCCTTTCGGCGGGTGACAAAGCTCATGTAGCAGTATAGGGTGGCCAAGCCGGCGCTACCCCAGTTATACTTCCCCATCTGCTGCAAATACACCAGTGCTCCCAAGAGATAAAGCCCCACGGTATTTTCCCTCTTCGTAAACAGGGTAGTACTGAGGAGATACATCAAAAATCTGCGAGCATACTGGGTGACCTCCTCTGGAGTAGCTGGTTGAAGATCAGAAAAATGTCCTAAGAACCAACTGTACCTCATCATCCCAGGACCGGCAGTGTCCAGGATCGCTCCAAGGAGGTGAAGCTGTGTGGCCCTTCACTGTGCCATGTTAAGATCGAAGGGGATCGGACCTCTAACCCCAACTTGCAGGCCGATGAGCATCGAGAAGTCATACGAGGTCAGAGTCATCTCCCCGATCGATAAAAAATGGAACGAGTCTGTGGTGTCCCATCATCGCTCCACTAGGGCCCCGTGTAGAAATGGGTCAGCCCTCATTTGTACCAGTCTGAAGCAAAAAGGCATGAAACCGGTCATGTCGACTAATGTACGGACCTCTGCAGGGAGCCTCTCGTACCAGTGCTTGGGGCTAGAAATAGACCTGTAATCTCTAATCCTCCTGGCCATCACTTGAAGTATAAGAATGTTGTCAGTATCTGCAGTACCTTGAAAGGAATTCAAATATGCTCAAACAAGAAAAGAATTGTGCTTACCGTGGAGGCATCGACGAAAAAGTGCTCGATAGGCTCCCACAATAGAATATCCTCATCAATCCCTGGAATGAGGCCCTTAAACCGCAGATACCGCTCGAGGTCATAGCATGTATACGGGGCTGGTAGGTGGCCACATCAAATGGTCTCTCAGCAAGGAGAGGTAACTCTGGCACAGGAATGGGAAGGAGGACATCCTCGGCCTCTATGTCCTCACCTAAGACAGCTCCAATATCAATAGCGAGGTCAGGGATGGGAAGTTCACCGCTAGCCATGGAAGGAAAGCAAAAGAAGTAAGCAAAAATGGAGGAAAATGTGTGGGTGAGTGAGATTAGGTCAAAAACCCCAAAATCTCAAACCCTAGGGGAAAAAAAATAAAGAAGAAGTGAAAAAATAAGAGGAAGAGGGGAAAATGTGGGTAAAGACGTGAGAAAGCAAGAAAAACCAAGGGGAAATCCCAAAATTCAAAGAAATCAAATTTTGTTCGGTTCAAAACGTAAAGGAATGAGAGGGTTTTCGAAGAAAAATTCACAAGGGTTGTTGGGTTTTGCGAAAATAGGGAAATCTAGAGAGAGATGGAGGTTTTTCAGATGTAGGGTTGTGTGGAAGGAGGGTTGGGTTTGTCTTAAACCGACCATGGGCGCGGCATTTGCCGAATCTACCCTTGCCGCCATCGCAAGCCGTCGACACTATTTGAGGCCGGCCGTACTTCGTTGAGTGCCAGTCGGCTCCAAATGCAAACCCAGTGTTGTTTTTTGTTTTTTTTGTTTGTCTTAGTGTGTGTTTCAGTGTTGGGTTTCATCTTGAGTTGTAACAAAATGGGAGGAAAAAAGAAAAAAAGAAAAGACAAAAAAGAGTGATAAAAGCAAAGCAAAAGGACAAAAAAAGGAAATAGCAGAACAACAAAAAAAAGAAAAATCAAGAAAGTATGTATGAAAAGCAAAAAAGAAGAGGGAAAAAGAGAGAGAGAGAAGGGAAAAAAGGAAAGTTTTTGTTTGTTGCTCGGTTTCGATTTGTTTTAGCCATAAGTGTTTAAAATTTGTAAGTTGTTTAGTTCAAATTCTGTTAATTCATAGTTGGGTAATTTCTTAATTAGTTTGAGCTAGTATTTTGTTTTGTGTAAAAGTTGTTCTGAGGTCGTAATTATTTAGTTACTCGCTTCGTTAATTCATACTTTGGTCCATTATCTCATTGTTTTGAGAATTTGTAATGTGTTCCATTGTTCAAGCTAAACTTGCTCTTAAAACGAGTCTGTTTTTGGATTTGTACTTTTTTTTTTGAATCGTGGAAACTCACGTTTATGCTTTCATGGCTTCATTTTTTGAGGTCTTCACTTCGCTTTATTCTAAATTTGTTTGCTTCTTCGTTGAATTGACCTCCTCCTCTCGTGTGAGACATGTTAGGACTGTTTGAATCTGTTAAAAACACTTGGTGTGCCCGGTGGTCACACCATCCTTCCTTCCTCTCGTGTGAGATGCGTTAGGATTGTTCGAATCGGTTAAAAACATTGTGTGTGCCCGGTGTTCACATCATTCTTCCTTCCTCTTGCGTGAAACGCGTTAGGATTGTTCAACTTGGTTAAAAACAACAGGTGCGCCTGTTTGTTCACACCATCTTTCCTCATCTCACGTGAGACGCGTTAAGATTGTTCAACTCAGTTAAAAATAGTAGGTGCGCCTGTTTGTTTACACCATCTTTCCTCCTCTTACGTGAGATGCGTTAGGATTGTTCAACTCAGTTAAAAACACTGAGTGTGCCTGTTGTTCACACCATCCTTTCCTCCTCTCGCATGAGACGCATTAGGATTGTTCAAGCCAATTGAAAAGAGCAGGTGTGTCTGTTTGTTCACACCATCTTCCTCCTTTCGCGTGAGACGTGTTAGGATTGTTGTTTTCCTTGGTTAAAAACAGCAGGTGCGTCTGTTTGTTCACACCACCTTTCCTCCTTTTGAGTGAGACACGTTAGGATCTTGAGTTCCTCGGTTAAAACTCGGGTGCACCCGTTGTTTGCATTGCCCTCCACCTTTGCTACGTGAGACATAGTTAGGCTGGGCTCTTTCTTGCGTAGGACATGGTTTAGTTTGCACTCTTTTTGTTCTCGTATTTCTACTCTTTTTGTTCTCTTATTTGTTTACTCATATCTCTTTGTGTGAGACACGGCTTGAATCATTTTGCTTTTGTTCAGATGTTGCATACCTGCTTTTGTTTATAGCATTGTTTCGTCGCTTGTTATTTACAGTCTTGTTTCATTGCACTGTTTCATTACATTATCATAAGTTATATTTCTTGCATGCCATTTTGTATTTCGCCCTTGAACTACGTTCGTTTTGATTCCTTGCAAGGAGATATGTAGGCAACCTTCAGGTTCCACCTTTGGCAATTGTATTTTGATTTGTCTTCTTGCCCAAGTCTTACGTCCTTGTCAAATGGGTCGTCTCTAGGATTTGACATTCACTCACGTCATTTCATGACTTTGAGTTCTGTCAAAGAGGGGCAACTATAGACACCTCATTTTTTACTGCCCTCAAGACTTGGACGCTTTGTCCTACGCACTCGATGATGAAATTGTGTTGATTGTGATTCAAATTTTCAACGACGGAACATAAGCTCACGCTCCAAAACCAATCCTAAACCTTCCATATTTTACCCCAGAAATTCATTTTTTAACATCGTGCCACCCTACATTGAGTTTAAAATAGTGGAACAGGGGAACACATTGGGAGCCAACCGTACGACATTGGGAGCTGGTCGTAGCTATTGGGAGTCGACCAGCTCTCTATAGCGAGAAACACTATTTTGGGCAGTAATGGGCCAGCTGTCCATTTTTGAAGATATTTATGACCTATTTTGCTCAAATTCTATAAATACGAGCATATATCTCAGTGTTAGAGATTGAAAAAATTTCAAAGAAGCTAAATAACCCTTGAGAGCTCCTTCTTCTTTTGCAAGCTACCTTAAGTTATTTTATCATCCTTATACTATATCCATACACCCTAGCCAACCTTAGAGAAAGAACTTAGAACCTTGGTTGAGTTTTGTGAGTTATAATTCAAGCTTGAGAGTGTGCTTGGACCAAGTTTAGTTCATAAACAAAAGCTTAACTTCTTCAAGAGGTATAAGCTCACCACCTTGGTATTGCTTTCATTTTTGTCTTTCTTTATTTATTTTTTGTGTTTTTATATTGTTTTGAACCTATTTCAAGTGTTGAAACTTGGGTTTTAATGGCTACGAACGAGTAGAGAGGGTTAACATCCTTTCTTGCTCTCTACTTCATAGCTCAAGCCCTTACTTTTACACTCTTTTTCTTTGCCTTTTAAACTGATTTTCAAAGTTTAAAAAAGGCTAAAAAACATGGTTTGAGGTCTCAAAAATATAGAGGTTAGCCACCTCTCCTTACTTATGTTGACTAGCTGTGATAACCCTGTTCCGAATTATGCTAATTAAACTTAATTATGATTGTGATTATGTGTTTGATATGATTTTGAATGCCATCTATATGATTATATGTGGTTTTAAATTTCTATCTGTTCATCGTAGGAAAATCTGTCTGATTTTCTGCTTTAGAATTTTAATTGAAGGCCTTATTAGCTACAGAAAACGAAATTGACCACGCCATTGTGATTGGCAAAATTTTTAGAGTTTACGGTGAAATTTAATTGAAAACTGATTCGAAATGAATTAATTAGTTTAAAACTAATTGAATTAAGCACCATTAGTTAATCCTAATCAAATTTGATTAAGGAAGCATATATAAGGGGTCCTATTACACTTAACCTCATTCCTTTTTGAACTCAAGTCTAAAAATCACACTCTAGAGAGAGAGAGGGTCGATTCTAGGGAAAAGAGGGAGAATTATGCATTTTGACTCTAAGTTTGTGAATTTGGAAGTTTAACTCCAAGAACTAGCTAGAAATTGGAAGCTTGGAACTCCAAGGTAAGTATTTGAGCATAAATTCATGGGTTTGAGTTTGTAATTCTATGAATTCAAGTTATATTGTAATCAAGAATGTGAATTGTGTTGAATTTGTGGAGGTTGAAGTCTATGCGTACATATATGTTAGAATTTGCCATGGATTTGAATAATCTAGCTTAAGGCATAATGAACATGATGAATTAGGCATCAAATCTCACATGCATGCATAATTCTCATGAGTTTCCTGATTATAAGTATCATTAATACCATTTGAAACAAGATTGAAATAAAAAACTAACATGCATGTATAATTCATGGAGTTTATGGAGTTTGGTTATATGTATATTGAAGTTAATTATGAAACTAAGTGTTTTCTTGAAATGATTTGAGAATTGGATAAAGATTTAAACTTGATTTTCAACAGTTGGCCTCATATTACTTATATACTTATGATATATAATGTGTTTCCACATTTTTGAACCAAGAACATGAGTTTTGGGCCTTTGAATGTTAAGTTTGAACTTCAAGAACAATTCTGGAAATTTCAGAATTAGGCATGTTCGCTCGAGCAAGGTAATGGCCGCTCGAGCGTGAAATGCTAGCTCCCAGAACTTTTGCAGACATGTGTAGACACCCCATTTTTGACCGTCCTCAAGACTTGGACGTCACCGCTTGAACACTCGGTGATTATCCATGTTTGTGTTTGTTTGGAGTTCCCGGAGTTCTCGGCTATGCGCCTTGCCTCAGGACCTCCGAACTTGACCGTTTTGTGTTTGGTTTTACACCAAACACTTGTGCTTTGCCTTGGAGGGGTAGGGAATGCCTTGTGAGGCATCCCCACACACCACCGACAGTGGCTAGAGACCACCGGCTGGTTGTTGTTGCCATCAGCACTATATTGTGCCGGTCGGCACTCTTTTGTGCCGGTCGGCAGTCAATTTTGTCAAAATGACAATTTTGCCCTGCCGACTACTGTGCAGTTGCTTTATGAGATATTTTAAGGCAGCTGTCTTGCATTTGTTTCCCCTCCATACACGTGTATGGAGGGATGAGCCTTGGATTGACTTAGCTTGTAAGCTTTGTTGTCTATAAGAGAACTCTTCCTCCTCTTGGCTCAAGGGTTGAAGAGTTAGACATTATTGAGAGAAAAGACAGAGAAGAAGCTCTGGTTTTAGGTTAGAGGTTTTGTATCTATCCTATCTCTCTTCTTCCCTCTTGTTTGTATACTAGGTGTTTGTGACTTACTATTGCACATCAACACCTAGTGTTTCACCTTCCCTTGGTTTCTGAGGTTCCAAGAGGTTGTTCTTGGAGTTTTTGGCTGGATTAGAGCTTAAGGAAGCAACAACATCATCTTTGGTGAAGAAGGTCAACAAGGGTGAGAAACTTGCTTTATTTACCCCATTCTTGCACTCCTTTTTTACCTATCTTTGAACTATTTTTGTGCTTGGTGTTCAATACAAAAAAGTTCTGTTTTTTAGTCCTCTTGATAGTTTATTAAGGGTACTTTGTGCTTTAGAGAGGTTTGACCACCCTTAGGCCTTGAAAAGGCCTCATTTTTGTGCTATTTTGTTGAAATCCGGGATTTTGGTGCATGGGTCTCTTCACCACTGAAATCTTCAGGGATTTCAGTGGTGTAGATGATGCCTTAAAGTCCTAAGAAGGAGGGGGTCACCCCCTCTCCTTGATGTCCTTGAAAAGGGCAAGTTTTGCCTCTTGAGAGAGCATTGTGCTTGAGTGTGTGTTGAGCATGTATGGATTGTTATTCATGCTTAGAATATCATGATTTAACATTGCTACATGTTGGTTTTGGTCCCTTATGCATGCTTAGCATAGTTGCCATGTAATGCCTTGTATTGCCTTAACATGCCTTAGGTTGTCAGCCCTAATTTGAGCATGCTTTAGGCTTAGATTTGTGAATGCTTTGTGCTTATTTTGACGTGTTTTAGCTCTGTCCATAGTCATTTGGGTTGATCTTGGCATGCATTATATAGCCCCTTTGCATTTTAGGCTTGCTAGCCTTTGAGCATGCATATGTAGCATGTGTTGCTTACCTTACTTTGATGGTTTGGAACCATTTGGTATGTCATTTTAGTCCCTTTGGTGTGCTTGTATGCTTGCCTTAGTTGCCTCTTTAATGCTTTAAAAGCATGTATTGAATGCTCCATGTTTTGGTCATTATGCATGCCTTTGGCTTCAAGCCTCTTAGATGCCATCTAAGTAGCCTTTTGGCTTTGTTTTAACATGCTAAAGACCTGTTTTTAGTTGTTTAATGCATGCCATAATTGTCTTGCATAAGTATAGTTCAATGCCTCATTGACTTACTTTAAGTCTTGGGCCATTTGCATGCTTTGTTTGGCCTATCTTGAGTTGGTTTAGCACCACACTTTGACATGATTTTAGAGCTCATGTTGCATGCTAGTTATCCATGTTATCTCCTTTCAAGTGTGCTTGAGAGTGGTTTGTTTAATGCCTAAGTTGTGTGCATTAACATGTGTACATGTGCATGTGTATTTAGCTCTCATACTTAGCATTTTGGCTATTGATTTTAGGCCTAGTTAGAGTTACCTAGATCATGTTTAAGTCTACCCCATTGTTTGGTTTACATGTTTGTCTTGTAGGTGTGTTTGCATATTAACACCCTTGCATTACATTGTCCATATTGCATGCTAGCCAACATGCTTAGGATTTCATTGCATTCACATGCATGCTAGGCCTCTTGAGATAAACATGATAGAGGTTTGGCACCCTTGTTTGTTTATATGGTTTGCATGCATTTGAAATTGAAAGTGCACATTTGGTTCCTTGGGCCATCATGCATGGGAATGCGTGATTGGTGGCCCGAGAATCGAGGCACATGTCCCTTTGAGTCACAAATATGATAAGGGGCATGATTGGTGCACACATTGTTGGAATTACATTGCCATGCAAGTTTTTGCCCTCTGTTGCTGTGAGTTGCAGGTTCTGCAGGCATTCAGTGCCGGCCGGCAGTGTTTAGTGCCGACCGGCAGTCTATTGATAGCCGATGAGTTCATTTTGTGCCGGTGGCCACATATAGCAGTCGATGGATGTTCTGTTTAGCCGGTGGTGATCCCCAGCATCCAAGGAAGTAGTTCTGAGGCTTTGGTAGTCTTCTGAGGTGCAAAGCAGGGAAAACAGAGGCAAGCTAGGCATGGCAGTGCAATTCCGAGCGGAATCCGAGTGCGCGTGCATTGAGCCCTCGCCCCGAGGCGGTTTACTGTTTTCTTAGATTTATTAATTTGTTAATTTAATTAATTTGTAATATTTAATTAGCTTGCGTGGTTAATTATTTGTATATTCTTTTGGTCCCTCCGAGCGAGGGCGAACCTGTAATAATTGTGGGTGAGTGGTGTGTATGTCTTCCAACCCCCATTTCTTTCTCCCTTTTATTTACCCGCTTATGATGGTAGATTAGGGCACGTTTATTTTAGCATACCTTATGCAATGCATGCGTGCATCCATGCATTTGTTGACATATACCGGGCTCGGTACATCATACAAACCGCATTGTATTTTCAAATCTAACTTGAATACGTGCATCGAATAAAGTGCATTTCACATGCCATTTTTAGGGTTAGCCGAGCCTATCCTAATTACATGTTGTATGCGATGCATTAGTCACTCTAACATGAACTAGGGCATGCATGTTTGCTAACTAGTTTCTTGTCTTGGCATGGAGTACGATGTAAGTATCTATGCTTTAGCATATCACATGCGTGTGGATGTTAACATGACAGTATGCTTGCCATGTGGCTAAATGCTTATATGAAATAAACTGTTTGAATGCCTGTGGGTGGAGGTTGGATTGCTTGAGTTGGAATAACTCATTGAAATCCGTATTTTAGCCTACTTGCGAGTAGCAATTTCAAATTGTTTTCCAAACAAACGGATATGCAATGCTTGTTTCCAAATTAGGCAATCTAGTCTATACTTGTTTGCTGCGCGCATAACATAGTAATTCTAGGCTAATAACTGGAATAAGAACACATAATGTTTTCAAAATCGGACATCACGGTTAGTAGAGGCTGGTCTTCGGACCGGGTGAAAGGGGGTGCTCATAGCTGACCTTCTCCGATCGTACCCAAGCTCCCGAGCCAAGACCACTTTGGTGATGACGGACACGTGGCCTTCGGCACCGAGTCAAGGTTTCCTAAATTTCCCATTTTAAATATTTAGGTGGCGACTTTGTAATCTGGCAAAGCAGTCCATGTTTGGCACTACTTTTCAAAAAATCTGTTTTTCTTCAAAATGATTTGCCAGAGTTGGACTCTTTAGTTCAAGATTTAGAACCGCAACACAAAAAGGGGAGTCCGAACTGTAGCGAGGTCCCCCGCGGCCATGTTACAACATGGATGTTCGCTCGAGCGAAGAGGTTCACGCTCGAGCGCCAAGCCGTGTGGTTTGGCTTTCAGCTCGAGCATCCAAAGTCACGCTCGAGTATAAAAATGAGCCAACTTGTACTTTTGCAGACCTAACAGGTTTGCTCGAGCGGGGAGCCCTGTTTCAGAAATTTTGAAAAGATGTTTCGTGTTTCATTTTCCGTTCTCTTCCATTTCTAAGCACTCTTGGGCATGCATTGGGCTTTGTATATGACCTAAAGGGATAAGAAAGAAGCCTAAGAGAAATAATAAGTTAAGAACGGATTGAATAACTTATGACCCACTGTGTTATGAATTATGTAGGGTCGAGTGCAAGGGCGAATCAAGCATCGGATCACTGTGAGTAATATCTTACAAAAGATATTTTTGTATACGCATTACTTCCTAAATGTTGCCAACGTGGTAATTTCTAAATTTGTGAAATTGTACTATGAATGAGTATTCTTTCCGTTCGTACCTGTAAAATGAATGTTGTGAAAATGGAAAATGGGCCTAAGGCCGTTCAGTATATTTGACAAAGATGTAGATTGGACCGAAGGCCGTTTTGCATAATTGATAAATGGACCAAAGGTCATTTTGAATAAAGAATTGATTGGACCAAAGGCCAATTTGAGTGTGAATACAGATGCGACCATGATTAAAGGCGCATCACCATGAATATGAGAATGTTGGACCCAAGGTCATTTTGTAATGTGATAAGGAGGACCAGTGGTCCTTGGCACATGGATCCATTAGACCTAAAGTTGGTCTATGAATGAGTATTGGACCCGAGGTCGTTTTGTGCAAGTGGACCCAAGGTCGTTTTGAGTGCAATGGACCTGAGGTCGTTTCATACCTAGATATGACATGGACCTGAGGTCGTTTTGTACATGGATATAATATGTTGGACCCGAGGTCATTTCGTACGTTACAGTCTATGCAGTTGATACAAGTGGAACTAGTAGTTCAAATGTTTAAATTATACGTATGACTTATTCATGAACGAATCTCATTCATTAACCTCTTCACTCTAGTATTATTCACTGGGCATCAGCTCACTCTGCATTTGTATGTATGTAGGTGAGCAGCGGGATGTCCAATCCCAGTCCCAGTGAGCATTGAGAAACCAAGTTTTGTGAGG